>MU839433.1:0-503403 GCA_030685255.1 Podospora conica | reverse complement strand
AAAACAACAAACACCCCAAACCCAATCCCCCGTCCACAACCCAACCCCAAAAGCCAAACTCCGGGGTGGTAAAATTCCCCCGCGCCCCCCCCCCCCCCCCCCCCCCCCCCTCCTCACCCTTTCCCACTGGCGTCTCAACTCGGCACCAACCCCGCCTCCAAGAACCTGCTCCTCCCCGCCACCGTCCCCGCCAACGCCGCCAACGACGTGCTCTGCATGATATCAAAGATGGACAGCTCCGCGCCCGCCTTCATGGCCAACATATTCCGCAGCTCCACCGCCACCAGCGAGTCGACGCCAAACTCGGCCGGCGACTTGGTCGGCACCACCTCGTCCTCGGCCATCATGAAGATGTCCATCAGCTTCCTGGCGATGCCCTCCAGCACGACCGCCACGGCGTCGTCAAAGGTCGTCGCCTCGGCGATGCTCCCGCCGAGGTCGCCCGTCCCCGCCGCCGTCTTCGCTGCGGTCCCGCCCCCCGTCTCGCGGTACTGCAGCGCCGAGAACCGTCTGTCGCGCGCGAGCGCCGAGTCGGCGCCGTGGCCGGCGGGGCCCGTGTTGACGCCGAGCGTCAGGTCCCCGGAGAAGGGGGACGTGATGCCCGAGCCGATGGCGGCGAGGACGTCGTCCTCGGCGAGGGCCATGAAGCCGTGGCGGTGGAGGGTGTCGATGGTCTTGGCGGCGGCGGCGTTGTCCTCGGCGAGGTAGCCGACGGACTTGACGATGCCGAGGTCGAGCGAGACGCCGGGGAGCCCGAGGGTGGCGCGGTGGCGGGTGAGGGCGTCCTGGAAGGCGCCGCCGGCCGAGTAGTTGCTTTGGCTGGCGAAGCCGACGGTGCCGATGAGGGAGGAGAGCATGATGAAGAAGTCGAGGGAGTCGGGGGTTGAGAAGTACTGGTGGAGGTTGAAGCTGCCGTGGAGCTTGGGGGCGAGGGCGGCTTGGTGGGCGGACAGGGTCATTTGCTCGAGGATCGAGTCCTGGAGCTCCATGCCGCCGTGGACGACTCCCCTGATGGCTGGCGCCCCGCTCGCCGTGTATCCGTCGAGGGCCTTGTTGACCTGGGCCATGTCCGAGATGTCGCAGCTGATGGCGGTGATGTCGACGTCGGCTGCCACGTCTTTCAGTTCCTTTCTCAGTTGCTGTACCCTGTCCGAACCTCCTGCGCTCCTCGAAACCACCACCACGTGCTTCGCGCCGTGTTCCGCCAACCAGCGACACACTGATCGGCCGATTCCACCAAACCCACCCACAACCAAGTACGATGCATCGGGTCGGAGCTTGACGGTCGGTTGTCGGGGAAGAACCTGGTCGGGGTGTCAGCATGTCACTTGCAGGCACAAAGAAGGGTACTCACGGGGACCATCAGTTCCGGAGTCACCGACAGCACAATCTTGCCCATGTGCTTGCCGGCTTGCATCAGCCGGAAGGCCTTCTCGACGTCGGAGAGGGGGTAAACGTTGATGGGGTGAACGGGCTTGATCTCCTTCTCGGCCACCAGTCGGATGACGTCCTTCATGATTCGGTGTGTTTGCGCCCGCTTCTTCTCGCCCAGGGCGACCACATCGATGCTGGTGAACGTCACGGCCCTCGTGAAAGCCTCCATCGCAAGGCTGTTGTTGAGCTCGAGGTCTCGCTTTCCGATTTCGATGAAGCGGCCGAACGGTGCGAGACAGTTGAAGCTTTCCTGCAAAAGGTTGCCAGCGAGCGAGTTGAGAACGACGTCGACTCCCTTGCCCTCCGTCACAGCCATGATCCCAGGTGCGAACGAGGTATCGCGGCTGGAAAAGATGTGGTCCGGTGCAATCCCAAACTGCTTCATCACAAACTCGCGCTTCTCCTCCGAGCCAACCGTCACAAACACCTCGGCCCCGACCCTCTGCGCCATCATGACAGCCGCCTGCCCAACACCGCCAGTGGCCGAGTGAATGAGAATCGACTCGCCGCTCTCGAGTCTTGCCGAGTCGTAGAGAGACACATACGCCGCGACGTACTGGGTGGGGAGCGATGCGGCCGTCTCAAAGTCCATCTCGTCGGGAATCTTGACGGCGCTTGTCCAGTGAACCCGAGTTCGGCTCCCGTAATGTCCCCTCAGCAAGACAGACACGCGATCCCCAACCTGATAGCCTGATGCCTGCGCTGCCGGTCCAACGCGGGTGATGATTCCAGCACAATCGTATCCCATGACGCGAGACTTGAGTTGACCCATGGCAACCATGACGTCGCGGAAGTTCACACCAAAAGCCCTGGGCTCAATCTCGACAAAGTCTTCGGGGAGCGGCTCGAGCGCGCTGAAGTCGTCGTCAAAGGCCATTGTGTCCAGAAGCCCGGTGGTGCCGACCGTGAGCTTCAACGGACGCTCGGGCTGGTGGAAGGGCTCGAGCTGCGCCGCTGGCTGGGCCTCGGGTTCGTAAAAGACGGCTTTGTTGCGCTCGGTATCCTTCAAGTATCGCGGGACCTGGACAACACCCTCGCGGTCGGAAAACTCGTAGTCACTTGCCGGCTCGGCTACTGCAAAGTCAAAAAAGCGCTTGAAAACGTCAGTGACGGTCTGAACCGACTCGGTCGACCATTCCGCCTGCCCAGGATCCAGATCCAGAGTCCCAAGACGCTTCCCACTGTACTCCTGTCTGATAGACCGCAGGAAGCCCGCCGCGAGACTGGCCAGGGGCTCTTCACATTTCCCAGTAGCGCCGCGAGTGAGCCAAAGAAGACCCTTGGACTTGGTGCACATTGACTTCAGCCCCTCAAACTGTGCAGAACTGGCGCTTGCCAGGATTGGGCTTTTGGGATCGTCGACAAACACGCAGATTCGGTTCTCGTCAACCATCGCCTCGTCGAGCGTGTGGATTGTCGGGACGGTGCAGGTGAGCAGGCCGAGGGAGACTCTGAGCTGGTCCAACCATGTGTCTGGTATGGACGTCGATGCCGTAACGAAAGAAATCTCAAAGTCGAAGGAGGGGGTGGATGCCAACGCTGTTGTCGACATGACGCTGAAGGCATAGAGGTCGTCGTCCTCGCAATCGCGGACCTCGGCTTCGACGCCTCGGAACCCGCTGCGGTGGAGAACGCGGTCCCACATGGGCACTGTTAGTGAAGGGCTGAACTTGCGCTCTTCTTCCTCGCCTGTCGAGTGTGTCAGTTGGAAATCAAAACATCCGAGATCGATACACTTACTGAGCCACCACCCCGGGAGAAACCCAAACACAAACTGGATGTCCAGCTGATCCTGCGTGGTTTCCATGAGGAACAGTTTCCCGCCTGGCTTGAGAAGTTTCCGGACGTTGGTCATGGTGTTGTGCATCGACTTGGTGGCGTGAAGGCATTGGCAAGCAATGACAACATCATATGTCCCCTCTTCAAACCCTTGCTTCGCTGGATCTTGCTCAATGTCCAGCTTCTTGTACCGAACCACATCCTTCCAGTCCTGGAACTTCTCCTTGGCAGACTCGAAGAAGCCAGAAGAAATGTCGGTGAAGTCGTAGGAGGTGGCAGCCGGTCCGTTCCCGGATGCTGCTGTCCCAATCGCATTCAGGACGTGGCTCGTGGCACCACCTGTGCCAGCCCCAATCTCAATCATCTTGGCCCTGGGGTTCTTGTGGATGTAGTGCCGGACCAGCTCACCGAGCTTTTCGTTGGCCCGACCCCATTTCAACCCGTCGAGGTAGTATCGCTGAAGCAGGTTCTTCTCCAACATGAGCTCCAGAGCCGTAAACTCGCCGCGAAGAATAGCTGCAATGTGGGGACCAAGCTTGATAACCATCTCGCCATTCGTGCTCTCGGTCCTCGTCTTTTCAAAGAGTGCGGTGCGCTCCTTGAGGTCTGCGGCGGCCCACTTTTGGCTGTCGGGGGCGAGCTGGTTCGTTCTCGCGAGCTCGGCCTGGAGGCGCATCCAGATGTAAAACTTCTTGTGGTACCATGCCAGTCCTTGGATGTCGGCGGGGGTCAGATCACGAAGGGCGTCGTAGATGAAGAAGAGACAAGCCTGGCGGAGATCCATCAGAGTCTCGGCCTCCTTGGATGACAGCTCACTGCCCAACTGCTTCTGGAGAAACGCAGGGGTGAGAAAGGAAACATCGGGAGCCCAGGTCGTCTGGGCGAACTTGTCCTGCATCCATGAGTCCACGGCCTGGGGAGGCGCGCTACCGATGGACTGATAGACGAAGCCCTCGATTGCGATGACGGATTTTCTCAACGCATCTTCCACTTCGGCCGAGGCATCGATGACTCTGATAGCGGTCGTCATTGTTTGGTTGTCGAGATGTCCGAGGGTCGTGAATGCTTTGAACTCGTGGCTCGCCTCGCTGTTGATGTCGTGGGCGATCCAGATCTTGCTGATCGACCGGGGGACCTTGGGTGTGCCGCTGGTATTCCCTGCCCCAGGGAGAGCTGTGTAGACGGCCTGAAACACAGAGTCCAAGGTCGTGGGGTGGATGACGTGGGGATGCTGGTGATGTTTTGGCATTGCGGCTGCCGAGTCCACCACGGAGAAAGCCACAACAGACTGCTTGCTGCGGGCACGAATGCTCTTGATGTTTCGGAAGATGGGGCCATGGTTGATTCCACCAGACCTTAACCCTGAGTAGATGTCCTGGGGGGAGATGCGTGTTCGGTAATCGGCGTCGTCCGTTGGTTGGGGCGAGCTTGCGGCCCAGCGTGTGCCCTTGCTGTCAGGTGTCGAGTAGTCGAGCGAGATTATGCCCTTGCAGTGGTCAGTCCACTTGTTGTCAGCATTGACAGACTGAACCTGGAACTCTGTCCACCCCTTTGACGATATCAGCTTGTCGCTGCAGGGACGAAGCTGAAGCTGGATTTCGATGCCGTCGCTTGTCTCGGGCACGAGGAGAGCGTTGAGAATGTCAACGTCGCGAAGCTCGAAGCCGGTAATCTCTTTGTCTGGTTGTTGCTGAGCAGAGAGGAACTTCATCCCCTCGATAGCCATCGCGATGTAACCTGCAGCAGGGTAGACCATGTTGTTTTGAACCATGTGGTCCCTAACCCAAGGAATGTCGTTGACGCGGACGATGTTACGCCAGACTGGGGCACTGAGATTTGTCCCGTGGACCAAAGAGCCGAGGAGGTCATGGTGGGCACTCAAACGATGCCGATGGGCTTTGTTGACTCTTGGCTCGTTCCAGTGCTTTGTTTGGTGGTTCCAGGGATACCGCGGCAGGTCATGGAGAACCTTGAGGCCGTATGTCCCACAGGGAAAGTTGACGGGGCCGATGTTGACTGGATAGCCCTTTTGGATGAGGCTTCCCACCAGCGTCTGCATGGTGTCGACGGCGCTCTGCTTCCTGATGAGGCAGCTGGCGTAGGGGATGGTGACGCCCTTGAACTCGGGCATGCTCATGATGTCCTGGATCGGCCCCGAAAGGGCCGCATGAGGTCCGACCTCGATGACCATGTCGACCTCTGGTCCCTCGCCGGTTGCTGGGTCGAAGCACATGTTGCGGAAGGCGTCGACAAACTGCACCGGCCCTGTGAGACTGCGAACCCAGTGGGCGGGACTGCCGATCTCGGCGGCACTGTCCATTCGAATTCCGGTAGAGGGCGATGAAAAGATGAAATCGAGGGTATCCTGGGCCGGTCGGACCTTTTTGTTCATGGAGGCGTAATAGGCCTCGGCCACGGCCTCCATGTGGTGCGAGTGCCAAGCAGCGTCAACCTTGAGGCGCCTGGCAAAGATGTTGTCGCGCTTCAGGAGAGCTTCGAGCTGATCGAGGCCATGCACGTCGCCCGAGACGGTGATGCTGCTGGGGCTGTTTTCGCACGCCACGACAACCTGGCCACTGGTCACCTGCGACAGATACTTGTCGCTGCTCTTGACGCCCAGTCCAACGGCGACCATGCCTCCCTTTCTCGCCAGCTGGCGGTTCATGTCGGAGGCCAAGCCACCGCGCGAGTACACGATGGCCATGGCGGAGGCCAGATCGAGAGCGCCGGCAGCATAGGCCGCGGCCATCTCGCCGCTCGAGTGGCTGGTCACTGCTGTGGGGATGATGCCCCAGGAGCGGAGGAGCTCCGTCAGGGCAATCTGGACGGCGACGCACACGGGAGTGCTGTAGTCGAGCTCGTTGACCTTGGACGTGGCAGCGTCACGGTTGAGCTCCTCGATCATGTTCCACTTGGCACCCAGCTTCTTGAGAAGGGCATCGCAGTTTAACAGGGCCGTCTTGAAGACGGGGTAGACATCGATCAGCTCCCGACCCATGGCCCACCATTGGGCACCCTGTCCCGTGTAGACGAAGCCGAGACGGGGCGACGACGTCGACTTGACGGGCTTCACCTTGCCGGACTCGATGGACCGCACGATGCCGTCGATGCTGTCGGCAGCCAGGGTGGCGACCCAAGGGAGAAGCGAGCGGCGCTGGCCCAGGGTGTAGGCGAGGTTGTCGAGGAATTCATTCTCGTCGTCAGGGTTCGCCTTGAGGACGTGGTTCTTGAGGTTCTCGACCATGGCCTCGGCCACCTTTTCGTCCTTGGCGCTGAGGAGGAAGACGCGGGACCGGGGGACATCGCCGGCGTCACTGCTGGCCACCGAGTGGTGCCCGTTGGCGCCATTGGCTCCGTTGGCCCCGTTTGTCTTGCCATTGCTGGTTCCATTCCCGTTGGGGGAAATCCCGTTTGTTGAGCCATTGGTGCCGTTGTGTCCATTGCAGGAAGTCCCGTTTGTTGTGCTCTTTCCGCTGGGGGCGCCATTTGTGGCCGTGACTCTCTTGGTTGCCGAGAGGAAGGAGCGGTAGTCCTCCATGATGACGTGGGCATTCGACCCGCCATAGCCAAAGTTGTTGATCGAGGCCCTCCTCACGCCTTCCTTGCCGGGCCATGACTCCAACTCGGTGGGGACCTAATTTCATTGTCAGTCACCTGGAAGTCAGAGTCAGGAAGGAAGGTACGCACCTTGAGCTTCCACTCGTCGAGACGCAGTTTCTCGTTTGGCTTTTTGAAATTGATGCTGGGGGGGATCTGGCCCTTTTCCAGGGCCAAAGCCACCTTGATGATGGCCGCCACACCGCTGGCTGTTTCGGTGTGGCCAATGTTGGTTTTGACCGAGCCAATCCTCAAAAACTCGTCGTCACCCGACCGCGTGTTTTTGAAGACGGACGCAATCGCCTTGACCTCGATCGGATCGCCCGTCGGTGTCCCGGTGCCGTGGGCCTCGAAGTAGGTCGTCAGTGCTGGATCGAGGCCTGCCCTGGCATAGCACGCCCTGATCAGTGCCTCTTGGGCCTCGCCGCTCGGTGTGGTGATGGTCTCGGTCTTCCCATCCTGGTTCACCCCTGTGTCTCGAATCACTGCGCGGATCGGATTCCCATCTCGGAGCGCATCGTCCAGCCTCTTGAGAACCACCGTCGCCGACCCCTCGCCTCGCCCATAGCCGTTTGCACGACTGTCAAAGGCATACGATTTGCCGTCTTTCGAAATCAGTCTGCAACATTGTCAGCACAGCACATCCATGCCACCCATCTCGCAACTACGAGCCCACCCAACTCAAACTCACGTCATGGATGACATGGCCAGAAACATGTCGGGGTTGAACATGATGTTGGCGCCTCCCACAATCGACATGTCCGACTCCCCCGTCCGCAGACTCTGGCACCCCTGGTGCAACGCCGTGAGCGTTGTCGAACACCCCGTGTCCACCGACATGCTCGGCCCCCGGAGGTCGAAGAAATGCGACAGACGGTTCGACGCCATGGCCGCTCCCGTGCCCATCAGGAGAAACCTGGGCAGGTTATCTGGGTCCTTGATCAGACTCTCGTGGTAGTCCCGGAAGAAGGACCCGGCATATACCGAGGTATTGGAACCCGCGACATCCTGCAGCGTGATACCGGCTAACGCATTGTCAGTCCTGCCACCTCCAGTCTTGACAGCTTTGGGGCTTCGGGGCTCTCACCACTCTCCAGTGCCTCGTACGTGGACTCGAGTTGCAGCCGAAACTGCGGGTCCAGCGCCTGTTCCGATGGTCAGCTGGGTTCAACCACAATATCAAGCACAACTTTGACGACGTACCGCTGCTGTTTCTGCCGAAAGGTTGAAGAAATGGGCATCGAAAAGCCCGACATCCTCGGACAAAAAGTGCCCCCCGATTACATTTGTCTGCATCCCGTTGGTTAGCTCCTGCACGATGTCCAAATCAGAGGACCCAACGCCGACTTACACCGTCCAACTTCTCAAAGTTTGGGTGATAGACCCCCTCCAAATTAAACCGAGACTTTGGAATCTCCGACCACGCACTCCGACCCTCGGCGAGGAGTTCCCACAGCTTCTCCGGGTTGTCGACATCACCAGCAAACCGGCAGCTCATGCCAACAATGGCAATCGGGGACTCCATCGTCACCAAGCGCTCAGCCAACACGCGCTGGACATCCGTCTCACCCAACAAGTCTCCAAGAATCGAGCGCGAGTGTCGTGTAAGTCGAGTCGTCGACAAGAAAGGATGCTCGGGATCCCAGGTGTTTGTTCCAAGGACTCCTCAAGTCGCGGAAAAAAAGGCCCGAGGTGAGTAACGGCGACAGCAATAGGGAACGGAACCGATACCACGCAACGCCGTCCGGCCAGGACCAACATTATATTAAGTGCGGTGGCATTCGCCTGCAGACCTGCATGTGCCTTTGCGCCGCGTCCTCCGCCTGGGCGTCTCAGTCGGGCGGGGGCGGGGCACCAGCCAACATCTCCAGCCCGAGATATTGCTCATGGCGCATCAAAGATGGCACGTTGCCCAGCGGCCCGCTAGCCATGCGACGAACGCTGAATCCGTCTCGAGTCCCATGTTTCGGCGTCCCAAGGAGGCGGGAGGCGGCCCTGCACCTGGGCGCAGAGGAAGAAGGGGGGGGCATTACTCCGGCGTCCGGCCCCTCCCCCCGCACGGACAAACTCCGGGCGGGGACCGAACTCACCGAGCCCACCACCGATCGCCGGCCAGCACATGAGACGACCCTTTTGTCCCAGACACGGCGTGATGTCGAGTTGCAGAGTGTCACTCGATCTCTGGATCCGACAAGCTAGATGCAGAATCCAAGACAGTCTCTCTTTTGCTGCTGTGTGTCAAGCGATGCCTCCACATTTCGCGACACGACCAACGGCCCTAGCCGTCGCGGCTGCTGAATGGCCGCGATGGGGGCGGCCAGCTCCGCTGAGAAACTCCGGCTCCGTCCCACAAAAAGTCCGACCAAAACACCACCCAGTCGGAAGCAGCCCACCGAGAAACGCACCACGTCGAGGCCGTTTTCTCAGCAGCGTTTCCTCGGCGCCTATCTTCTCTAGAGATACGGTATCCCTCTGGACCCCTTGGGCCGGATTGTTCACCAAGGTTCTGAGGCGCCGGGCGATCTTGAACATGATCTCGCCAAGGTGGGGGGAAGAGCTTGGCAGGGGATCAAGCTCGTCGCCAAGCCAGCCTGGACAGGATGGGGCGGGGCTGGGCTCAGGGGTCAAGGGCGGGGAAGCCTCACAGCTTCAGACGAACCTCAGCTGATGAACCGGACTCTCAATGCCGTCTCGATTCTCAAGATGCGTGTGGAGTATTCATCGCGCAGACTTGGTCGGCTGGTGGAAACAAAGCCAGCAGGCGTCTCTCGCCCAGCACATCATGATTCCCACAACCAGTCTGCCACAGTCTCTCTCCAAAAATCTGCCTCGATATACGGATATTTGCCAAGCTTTCCGGCGGCCGGGCCGGACGGACCGGTGCAGACGAGCCGATCGCAAACCAACGATGCTCCGATCGCGTCGATCCGGGAGACACTGAAGAGATCGTCGGAATGGGAGGTTTGTTTCTTGACTTCTTTCTGCTGTCTTGAATATCGGCGACTGGAAATTTCCGAATCTCATCGGGTGTGAATTGTGGGAAGCACACTGAAGGACCACGGAGAGCTCGTGGCATCGCGTCAGGTACCCGGATAGCCCGGGCGCGGGTGTTGACACTCGACAGGAGTCAGTTACCGATTCTGACGCGCACTTGGCGACGCGACGCGTCCGGAGTATTCCGTCAAGCTTCTCGGAGATCAGTTACCCCAGTGGGAAGGGGCTTTTGGGTTTCTGCAAGCCAACAGATTCAGAAGACAAAGCTTTGAACCAACTGCATCCAAGGCCGACAGCGTACACAGTACCGCGTACACGCGCCAATACGCCCGCCTTCACAGCGACTGCGACCCCCTTCGGCGTGCTTTGGCGGAGCTTGAGCGCCCGACAGGTGCATCTTTCCAGAGCTCGGCCCCCAAAAGGGCAGACAGCTGTACATGCGGCGTGGGTTGGGGGGCGGCACGGGGGTGAGATCGGCGCAGGGATGGCGGGCGGCTAGACTTCCGCACCGTACGGACGGCAGTGTAACACCACCGGCGGATGCAGAAACGGGGGGAGGCGGCGGTTCCCTTCCCCGAGTCGCCAATCGCAACGCCAGACGCGGCGTCTTGGGGGACCGAGGACCCGAACCACCGAAAGACGGGAGGAATCCAGTCAGTACGCAGCACAAAGTTGCACTGACGGGCGTTCTGTGCCTCCCCACAGACTCCCTTTGCTGCGAAGGAGGTCGCGTACCTACATACGCATGGGATTAGCAACGAGTCTATCTGGCCAGACCTCGGCCTCTCCCATGCCGTCCTCCCACGCCGCACGGGAGCCAGCAGGTTCCGCTGGCCGAGCTGCATCCGCACTGACGAGACACAGATGCCCAAAGAGGGGGCCCTTCACGGTGTTGGGCACCCAGATATGGAAATATGTGCTGCCATCCTCCCCACGTGAGAATTCCCCCCGGACTTACTTGAACTCACACCAAGCTTCTCGGCCCGAGGGAGCCAGCTTGCCCAGGAAACCCGTTTCTCGTCTCATCACCAGCCCGCTGCTGCTCTCTGCCAAGACGATTCATGGAAGGTCAAGATGGTGTCCCTCGAGCAGGTGCAATCCTCCAATGCGCGCATCGCCAGCTCCCTCCCTGCCGGCCTGGTGGCCGTCTTCCTGGGCGGCACGGGTGCCGTCGGCCAAGCCACGCTGAAGCAGTTCGCCAAGCTCACCGTCCGGCCTCGAATCTACTTTCTGGGGCGGTCCCAAACATCAGGAGATCGCATCACCGCCGAGCTGAAGGCGCTGAATCCAGATGGCAACTACTGCTTCATACGCGCCGACGTCTCGCTGCTCGCGACGGTGGACGAGGTCTGCGGCGAGATCAAGAGACGGGAGCACCACATCAATCTGCTATTCATGACTACTGCCACCCTCCTCACAGGCAAAGGCAAGACGGCCCCGTCCCCAGCACCGAGTCCCACAGTGCTTGTTCTCATGATTCCACCGACTGACCTTCTCACAGACACGGCCGAAGGTCTCTACTACCAGCCAGCTGTGACCTATTATTCTCGGATACGCTTCACCGTCAACCTCCTTCCGCTTTTGCAACGAGCTCCCGCCCTCCGGCGTGTCGTCACCGTCTTCACAGCCACCAAGGAAGGCCCAATCTGGACCGACGACTTCCCTGGACGCTACGTGCCACTCCTCCATCAGCGCGCCCACTACAGCTCCATGATGACGCTTGCGCTCGAGTCGCTGGGCCTCGAAGCCCCCGACGTCTCGTTCATCCACAGCTTCCCCGGCAGCGTCAAGACCAGCCCCGTCGTCGTCCTCCGGTTCATGTTCAAGATCATGGGGCCGCTCGTTCAAATGTCGCCTGCGGAGGCTGGCCAGAGACAGGTCTTTCTTGCGACCAGTGGACGGTTCCCCCCGCGCCTTGGGGCCGATGTCAGGGGGGAATCGACGACGACCGGGGTGCCGGTGGACAAGGGGGTGGGGCTGGCTCTCGGAACCGGCGGCGAAGAGGGGACCGGGGTGTACTCGGTCAGCTGTGACGGCGAGCCGGCGTCGGTCAAGGTCCGAGAGGCGTTGGTTCGGCTGAGGGGCGATGATGTGCTCCAGAAGCTGTGGCTCCACACCGAGGAGGTCTTTACAGCTGTGACAGGGACGACATTCGCATGACGCCACGAACGTGCATCTCCTCGCGGCAGAGGGCAGCGGCGGATCTTGTGCCACAACGCCATTCGTGCCGGCAGTTGCGGACAACATCGAAGAGTCCGGACTCGTCGAGGGAACCCCAGCCGGTGTGGCAGTACAATCGGTGTAACTATGCCAGCCTCTGCTGAGAGTTCCAAGAATATCCTGGCCGGTCGCACAAGGCCTCGGCTTCACGCTGGGCGTTTATCATTTTAGCCGTTGCCTCATCAAGCACCCACGCAGCAAACTCCAGCATCAGCCAACACTCTACCCAAATGCGACTCTCACAATACACGCCCGACTGCGACCTGGAAGAAGCGCCAGAGCCAAGGGGTTACAGCGAATCCTTTCAGAAACCCTCGAGGGGACTCCCTCGTCGATATCTCACTCGTGCAGGATGGATGCAGCACGACGACAGACACAGGCGCACCTTGACTTGCTCCAACGCGTCATTTTCGCCCTACTCCCCCGCCGACCAAACGAGACAGACGACGTGCAGTCAGTTGGGGTGCGACCGCTCGCACTTGAAGGTCCGCGGCTACGCAGTCGCATTGAAGCAATATGGGTGTAGCTATTCGCGGCTCAATCTGCAGTCACCGGCGCTTTATCCGGAGGCCGGCTGCTCGTCACCACCCAACGCCCGCGGCACGCCTACGTAGCGAGCATATCACGCGTGCTATTATTTACTCACCCGGGCCCAGGACGTCAGCGTGGATCTGCAGCCTTGCTGGGCCGGTTCGTCTCGGCACCCAGTTCGGGGGTGGTGATGGCACCCACCATCTGCGGCCGCCGGGCGGCGGGCTTCGATGGTGATGGGAGGGGAATGGAGATCTGACCGGCAGTGGAAACGTGGAATCAATATTGCCATAGTGTTATCCCGTGCTCTATCAAAACAGCTGTTTCCCCGGGACCCTTATTGCGTGTCTCACATCCATCCCAGCTCTGCCCTCGTCCGAGAAACACCCACCACATCGATCTCAACGACACCAGACACGATACCAATATCCCCCATCATTACACATCAACCCGTGATGCTCGATCGTCGCACCTCCAACTGATCGGCGAGGTCCTTGCGGACGCCGACAAGGGTGTTTTCTTTTCACTGTCACCATCTTGAACATATTCCATTTCCGCCATAATGTCGACCTCCTTTAATGAAGACCAGATCCGCACACTCGCCCTCATCCAGCGCACGGGGGGCTGCCTGTCGCTCATCTCGGTCCTCCTAATCTTTATCGCTTTTGCCTCCCTTCCCCGGCTGCGAACGGTCCCCAACACCTTCATCGCCTTTGCCTCGGTCTCCAACGCGGGCGCCGCCGTCGCCTGCATCATTGGGAGTGATGGCCTCCATCAGGGAGAATCGAGCCCACTGTGTCAGCTCCAGGGGTTCTTGTTGGAAATGTACGAGCTCAATCCACCTTAGAAGCTGTCGGAGTCTTGCTGACGAGAATGTCCTCAGGTTCGTCCAGTCCGACCCGTGGTGGTCCCTCGCCATGGCCATCAACGTCCTCCTCGTCTTCGTCCACGGCGCCAAACCGCGCAGTATCCACAGATACGCATGGCTGTACTGCGTAGTCTGCTACGGCGGGCCCTTTGCCATCGCCCTGACCTGCCTCCTCCTCAGCAGCCCAGACAAGACCCTTGTTTACGGCGATTCAGGGGTAAGCCCCCCCCCCCGCCCCCCCCTCTCACCCTTCACCCCAACTAACCCCCCCGCCCAGGCCTGGTGCTGGATAGCCCCCGACTGGCGCCCCCTCCGCATCTACACCACCTACCTCCCCATCTGGATCTGCATCCTCACCTCCCTCGCCATCTACACCACCATCGGCTACCACCTCTTCCGCGCCTCGGGCCGGCACCCGCTCCCCGTCCCCTCCAGCTCGACCGCCTCCTCCCGCGCCTCGAGCCCCGCCCCCACCTCCACCTTTCTCTCCCCCAACCCGACCCCCACCCCCGACCACATCAACAACAACTTGAACGATAGCAACGACCGTACCTCCCGCGCCTGCTCCACCATCTCCATCTCCGACTGGCCCCTCACCCCCACCGCCGGCGGCATCCTCTCCATGTCGCCCACCCCCTTCTCCGACCTGCTCACCAACGTCGGCCGCCGCACCACCACCACCCCCGTCCCGGGGGACCCCACCCTCCCGCTGCGCGCCCACTCCCCGCACCGTCGGCCGCCCGTGGTCCAGCACGCGCGATACCCCTCCAACCTGTCCAACGGACCTGCTAGCGGCGGTGGGGGGGGGTTGACCCCCTTCCTACTATCCTCATCACCATACCCACGGACACCTACCCCCGCCGCGGCCGCTGCGCACGAGGAGGACGTGCCGGAGGGGATGGACCCGGTAAAGAGGACGTACCTGACCACGGCTTTGCTGTTTGCCATCGCGGTGACGGTGACGTGGCTCCCCGGGACGGTGAAGGAGGTGTGGGAGGCGAGGAACCCCGGGGCGGAGGCGGTGTGGGGGATGTATGTGGGGGTGGCGGTGGTGTTGCCGTTGCAGGGGGTGTGGAATGGGATGGTGTTTTGCGTGGGGGGGTGGGGGGTGATTTCGGGGGTGGGGAGGGCAAGGAAGGGGAGGGGGGATGAGGAGGGGGGGATGGGGGTGGGGATGGGGAGGGGGGAGATGAAGAGGGGGAGGGGGATGAGCGGGGGGTTGAAGAGGGGGAGGGGGATGAGCGGGGGGATGCAGAGGGCGAGGGGGATGAGCGGGGCGGGGATGGTGAGGAACGGAGAGGAGGAGGAGAAGGCGGGGCGGATGAGGTTGGGAATGATGAGAAGGCAGCAGGGGAGGACGGTGTATAGCATGTGGCAGGACGCGGATCCGGTTGTTGGTGGGGATGGGAAGAAGGAGGCGGAGGGGGGCAAGGGTGTCCTCTCGTCGTGGCGGCGGAGCAAGGATACAGTGCGGTCGAGCAGGAGCAAGAGGCAGGACAGTTGGGATTTCTTGGATATCGGGATGGATGAGAGCCAGATGAGGGGGCTGAGGGAGAAGAGGGAGGCGCCGGGAAAGGTCATGGCTGTGTCGAGCGAGGTGGTGGGGAACAAGGAGCTGATTGCTGGGTTGAAGGATGTTCCGGGGGGTATGATTTGATGGGTTTCTTGGTTTGGGTGGTATTACACGCATGGAAGGGAGCATGGGATGGCGTCATGGGGATTGTACTTGATATGGACCGGACGGGGCGTTTTGTTGTTGACGTGGACACGGCGGACGGACTTGGGGCAACGGAAGGATGCATGCACAAGACAGACAGACAGACAGACAGACGTATATACAAAATGATCAAGAATGTACATGAGCTGCCAAATGCTCCAGTGGCTCTTCTTCCCCAGACTGATCTCGGATGCAGCGCTCCGACGAAACCCACCGGGCTCAAAAGAAGGTGCCCTTCCACGCCTTGGCAATCTCGGCCGCCAGCAGCTTGTGAATCTGCTCGCCCGGGTGCAGGTTATCCCACCACAGGCAGCTCTTGCCGTTGCGGTTCAGGCACGTCGCGTCCGGGGCGCCGTACGACTTGGGGTTGGCAATGGCCGTGTTGAAGGGCGTGGCGCTCTCAATGACGACGGCCGTGACGCCGGCGTTCTTCTCCTTGAAGGTGGCCATGCGCGCCGCGAGCTGCGTGTTCCAGCTGTTGACGTTGCCCATGATCTTGGTGCGGCCCTGGGCGTTTTGGCCCGTGATCTGCGGGACCTTGTCCATGGCTGCGCTCCGTCAGTCTCGTGCCAAGGTGGATGCGAAGGAAAAGGGGACGTACGCGGAACGGTGACGAGGAAGAAGTTCCTCACGCCCGCGGCGTACATGGTGGCGAACTGCTCAAAGTAGCGGTCGACCATCTTGGTCAGCGGCGGGTCCGAGTTGCGCCAGTGGCTCTGCAGGATGTCGTTGATGCCGAAGAAGGCACCGGCGACGGCGTTTTCCGAGGTCCACGGGGCGTACGACGGCTTGGAGGCAGCGCCGCTCTTCCACTGGGCCGTCTGCTGGACGAAGCTGTTGATGCCGTTGCCGGGCGGGGCGACGAGGTTGGAATCGACGGTGGCGCCGCCGACGGCGTAGTTGTACAGCAGCGTCTGCGACGTGTTGAACGACGTGACCAGGTAGCCGGGCCAGTCCCAGCCGCCCGAGAAGGTGGAGCCGGGAAGGTTGGGGTTGCCGATGGGGTTCGAGGCAGAGGGCTTGTTGCCGTTGGGGTTGAAGCCGGTGGCCGTGTACGAGTCGCCGCTGGGGGTGGTCAGGGGTTTGCTTCTGGTAGGAGGTGGGCGCGGGAGCTCACAAGATGAAGAGGTACTTGGTCCCGTCGAAGCGTGCCTGGAGGGGAGCGGCGACGAGTCCTGTGACGGGCGAGGCCGCGAGGGACAGCAGCGTCAAGGCCGCGAGGCCGGTGGATTGGAACATGTTGGCGGATGGGGGCGTCGAGACCGGGAAACACCAGGGAAGGTCGGATATCTTTCGAGGTGGAGGACAAGAGGCAGCTCACGCTCCCACGCAGGAACGAGGTCGTCCATCGCGTGCCTTAATATCAGTACTAGACACCGTGGATGTTCCCCGCGGTACCAGTGCTTTCGGAGCGGACTCGATATTGGAAGCCATTGCTGGAAATCTTCCGAGCCTGTGGATGGTGGTGGTGAAGAAGCCTATTGGAGGGGTAAAAAGGCCGTCGAGGTACCCCAGGTTCCGCGATGGACACGCCGGCGGACCATTACCCGGAAGGCGACGAAAGGGGCCTTGGCCCATCCATGCCCATCCATACGCCCGGGTAGAGGCGCGCCAATCCGGTGTTGGTGGTGGACAATTCGGGTTGCCGTTCGGGTGAAGTGTGGGGTGAATAGCGAGGCGTCATCTTGCAAGTCTTGGAGTTGTTCAATATTGAGGATGACGACGGCGAGGGTCGTGACAGCACTGCCAGTTCAGTGGGGTTGACAGCTGCCCCGGGCCTGCTGTTGACAATTGCTGCATTCCATGCTCCACAGCATGACCAGCTGGCAGCAGCAGGCAGAACCCCAAAGTGGATCAGGGCAGAATTCGAACTCGTGCACAGACCCTCTGGACTCCCTACAAATAGAGGACCTCCCTCCCCCAATTTCCTCTCCCTTTCTCTTCTCTTCAGCTTCTCTGCCTTTTTGGCTTAGATCAAGTGTAGTATCTGTTCTTATCAGTTTAATCTCTGATACTGGTCTACGGACCAGATTATTGATTATACTAATTTTTGCCCCTCGGTGGACTTCCCTCTGGGCTTGCCCATGGTCGTCTGCCACTGTGTCCCTGGTATCACACTGCCTCCAGGCGACGCGAATCTTTTCATTGCACTCTTGGGCTTGCCCAGGTTGCGAAGAAGAGTGATCCTTTTTTGACAGCTGGAGGGTTGACGGGGCAGGTAGCAGTCACAGCAAAATGCGGGCGTGATGACGAAATTCGCAGTCTGTTGACCCCCAGAGCAAACCATGACTCCATTCCCAACCTTCCAGCCTTGCCCGTCGATCGCACAAAAGAAACACCAAAACCCAGCATATCCAACACACAATCGACAGTCGACAGTCGACAGTCTACATCCACAAGGCCAATCCCATCACCACTAACCCAACCACCACGGCCCTCATCCCGCCCGCCACCGCCCCGACACCGCTCTCCTCCTCCTTCTGCAGCTTGGAATTCAAGAAAAACTTGCCATCCGTCGCCCTCGTGCTGATATTCATCGCCACCCGGCTCCCCTCAACACAAAACTTGTCCGGGTCCGTCCACGTCGCGTCCACCGCGCGCTTCCACACCTCGACCGGCTGGAACAGCATGTCCTTGGTATAAAAGAACCGGCAGTTGGCCGGCTGGAACAGAAACTGCAGCGGCGTCTCGGCCGTGGCGCGCATGAACGCATTCTTGCCATTCACCCCCCCGGCGCTCGCCGGCGCCATCGCCCGCCGCATAGCGTACCCCTCGTCCAGCAGCGCCAGCTCCGAGCCCGTGACGTTGAGCGACGGGTCCAGCGTCAGCACGGCCGACGCGCTGCCGCTGATGTCGGAGAACTGAAACACCTGCGACCCCTCGACGCCGCCGATGGACTGCATGGCGCCGGGGCGCGGGCGGCCGCCGACGGCCGTGGCCTTGACGTCGAGCTGCTGGAGCATGAGGTACGAGAAGAGGGTGCAGGTCGAGCCGCAGGTGCCGTCGGTGAGGAGGACGACGTTCTCGGGCAGGAAGACGGCGGGTGGGAGGTTGGTGCGGTGGCCGGTGCCGCTGAGGTTGAAGCCCGGGCTGGTGCCGTTGAGCGGGGTGAACTGGAAGGCCGTGAAGCGGTCGCCCTTGATGATGACGGGGTCGAGGATGGCTTCCACCGAGTCGAGCAGGGACCCGTCGGGCGCGAGCACCCCGCCGGGGACAATGTTGCCGATGATGGCGCTGCCCTGGAGCGCGCCGAGGGCCTGGTTGCGCGCCACCTCGGCGTTCTCGGCCGCGCCTTCGACCCCTTCGAGCAGCGACACGTCAAACGTGTTGATCTCTTCGAGGAACCGGTCCGAGACGAGCGCCATGTGCCGCAGGCTCTCGCTCTCGCGCAGGTTGTCAGCGCGGAAGAGCGGGATGCCGGGGAACAGCTGGTTGAAGAGCTCGTAGCCCGCGACGATGTAGCCGCCGCCGTTGGCCGCCAGGTCGATGACGAGCTTCTTCTTGTTCTGCTCCTTGCTGAGGACGAGGAATCTCTCAATGACCTGCTGCAGGTTCGTCATGTATTCGAGGAAGCCGATGCCGGCGCCGGGGAAGAAGGCCGGGATGGCCAGGACGGCGACGTCGTCATACCCGGTGCCGTTGAGGAAGTAGCCCGAAGTCACATTGGCGCCGCTGTCTCGCACCACGGGCCAGGGGTAGCCAGAGATTGTCGGCTCGGCTGCGATGGTGGGCGCTGTGCTGGACGTCGAAGTTGTGGTGGCGGATGCTGCCATGACGGCTTGCGGCGCCGTGTCGGGATTGCAGAATCTGGCGTAAAAGTCCTCGCCGGTGGCAACGCCGGTGAAGTTGGCACCCGGTCGGACAATGGCAAAGTATTCCTCGGTCCTCGTCTCGCCGTTGTCGTACTCAATGTTGAGGCTGTCGCCCTGGTAGTCGAAGGATCCGCCGACAAAGTTGATGGCGTTGGGAAACGCATAGGATCGCATCACCGAGTTCCACTGCGAGTCGGGATCCTGAAAGGTGCTGAAGACGACGTTGCGCCGCTCGATGACGGTGGCCGCATCCTCCCCGTTGATCTTAGAAATGGCCCGGGGCAGAGCTCCGTTCGACCTCGTCGCATTCACCTCTTCTGTTCAGGGTCCGTCAGAAATGCCGCCAGTACACGGAGCGAGGGGCAGCTCACCAAAGTGGTAGATTTTGGGAACCTGGATTCCATCTGCCGAGACCGACACAAGCCCCAGGGCCATCTGGTTCCGGAACCCAAAAGCCCTCATGACATCGGGGCGGTAGAAAAAGTGGCCATCGTGGGCCGACGACATGAGATAGACGATGTCTATCCCAAACTCAAACTCGTTGGCGTAGCCTCCGGCAGCAGCCTTGGCCGAGATGGTGTCGAGAGAGCCCAGGATATCCACTGGCTTGAACCCATAACTCTCCGGAGGGTCCTTGAGGAAGGCGAGGGTGCTCTGCCATTGAACAAAGGCTTTGAGGCTGTTGATGAGCCTGACGGCGGGCTCAGGCTTGTTGGGGATGGTTCGGAGACACTCAATGGCCACCGAGGCGGGCACAGTCGGGGTAGCTGTGAGAGTTAGACCCTCTCTCCCAGTACTCTGTATTGCTTGAGCACGTACCTGATGGACTGGCAGCCAGAAGCGAATCTGTTATCGACGCCACGGCTGCGCATGCTGTTGGGTTGGGTGTCCCGGTCACTGCTGGAGCATCGGTACTGGCCTGGGGGGCTGGCGCTGCATGGACGCCAAAGACGAGCAGGGAAGACACAGAAAGGAGCGTGGCAAGCCTTCGCCTGGAGAGCCCCATGATGAATATGTGAAAGAAGGACAGTGGCTACCAGGCCGGCTGCTAAAGGAGAAAAAGGAGCGACGAGAAAGTAAACAAACCGACACACACACACACAGAGACCCTCGATCTAACCTTTTCCAGAGACCAACCAAAAACAAGAGAGAAAGGCCAGAGGGAAATAAAAGAGACATGTTCAGTCTCCAGTACATATCAAGATCAGAGACGGCATCTTCCCGTCAGACTCGATGGACAGCCAGGGGCTGGATGATGCTCGCATTGCAGAGTGAAACGGCCTCCCGTGGAATAGGGGCAGCAGACCCGAGGGCCGGGAGAACAAGACAGGCGCACAAGACGAAGAGCACAGCAGTCGTTGCAATCAGCCTCTGTGTCGGCGATCCAGGCTAATGGGCCGTAGTCGGTAACGCTGTGACCCGCGCGGGTCGCCAAGATGGGGGTCGACAGCGATGTTTGGGAAGGCCTCTCTTGATCTGAACATCATGCATTGAGCTTTGACGTTATCTCTCGCCAATGGCATGCCAAGAAGGTATGGCTTCCATGATGATGGCATCCGAGATCAGAGTGGGATGGTGATCCCGTTTCCACGATTTCCAGGGCGCGCGCACCGAGTGGACGTGGTGTTGCGACGGGACATATCTTTTGTTCCGCCCGGCAGTCAGAGTCGTCATGTTTGATCGGCGACAACGAGACGGTTCTGCCTATTCCCCCGAGTGTGAGAGCTCGGTATCAAATGCCAAGGCCAAACCCAGTGCAAACCCAGTGAGGATCTCTCTCCATGTTGAACCGGGCATGTCGGGCTCGAAATGCTCAGCATAGGGGGGGGTCAGGTCTGGTGGACAACAGAGTCCGGACATCGGGTCACCCTGGGTGGGGGAATGACGTCGAAGACGGGATCATGAACCCGGAGGAGGATTGGGCATGGCGTGTCGAGTTGCCGCCGCTCTATGGCCAAAGAGGTCAGCGAAGAAAAGGCGAGATAGATGGCATCGTGTCAAAAAAGAGTGAAGTGTGGTTGTTGCAAACGGGATCAAGGTCCACCGTCCATCTCGCTGATGATTACAGGGGGTCACTGCCCGGGGCACCACCAAAGAGCCCTGGAGTGGCAGGGGTTCAGCGGGGCACCCGTGACCCCGCGCTCCCCGGGTGACTCTTGGCCGGGGTGGCCTGGGCTGAAATGATTCACAATGGCGAATTGACGCGCTTCCAAGTTCGATTGAGAGAAAGCTCCCCGTCTCCCGTCGCCTCTCCAACTCCGACCCTCACCACCATCACCACCACCCCAACAGCCACCATGTCGCAACTACAGCTGTCCCGAATCCTTCCCCTACCAGAAGACGAGCTCAAACAAGTCCTGGACTACGCTTCCACCCTCTCGAAAGAAGAAGCCGCCGTCCACTTCTCCAACCTCCTCGGCGACAGCCCCCGCGTCATCGAGTTCATCTCGTCCTTCAACGCCCAGCGATCCGACCCAAAGACCCCGAGCCAGACCCAGAGCCACCAGAACGGCCCCAGGGCCCCATCCTTTGCCGCCGCCAGCTCGAGCCAGTCCAGACAACAACAACAACAGCCCGCACAGCCCAACAGGCAAACGAACCAAGCCCGACAGACGAACCCTCCCCCCGCTGCGCTCGCCTCCGATTACCTCCCCAAACCCGGCCCGCCCGGGCGCAAGAAGAAGAAGGCCCCCGCGATCCATACCCCTCCGCCCCGCCAGGTCTTCGCCTTTGATGCCGCACCCGGTGCTGTCTACAACAAGAAAGACCAACACGACGACTACATCACCGGCAAGCCCAGCGCACCATCATCCTCGGCGAATACACAGAGCGGGCCCAGCAAGGCCGCGCCCGTCAAGCCAGCCGCCCCGCCACCACAACAAGCCCAGCCACAACGTCAGACCGCGGGGACACTGGTGTCAGACCTCGGCCTGCCCAAGCCCAAGCCAAAGTCGAACCCGGCCTCGCGGTCCTCGACACCAGGCCCCAGCTCGCGAAACAATGGCAACAACACCACCAAAGTCACCATCACGGGCGGCGTACCCATGCACGGCGCCTCGACGGCCCTCTCGGAGCTCGACCAAGCCATCCGCTCCCTCGAGATCACCACCAACCCCACCCACGCCTCCAACTCGGACGCCGGCATCGCCGCCCGCCGCTGCAACTGCGTCGCCACCCAGCACCCCCTCCTCGCCGCCGCCCCCAACTGTCAGAGCTGCGGCAAGGTCATCTGCATCAAGGAGGGCCTCGGGCCCTGCACCTTTTGCGGCCAGCCGCTCCTCAGCACCGACGAGGTCCAGAGCATGATCAAGGAGCTCCGCGCCGAGCGCAGCCGCGAGAAGCAAGCCGCCGACCGCGCGGCCCACAAGAAGGCCGAGGCCGGCCGGCCCTCCCGGCCGTTTGCGCTGCCGCAGGACCACAACCCCAGCACGGCCGAGCTCGCGGCGCTCGAGCACCGCGACCGGCTGCTCAAGTTCCAGGCGCAGAACGCGCAGCGCACGACGATCCGCGACGAGGCGTCGGACTTTGACGCGACGCTCGCCGGCAGCATGTGGGCGAGCCCCGAGGAGCGGGCGCTGGCGCTCAAGAAGCAGCAGAAGCTGCTGCGCGACATGGAGTGGAACGCCATGCCCGAGTACGACAAGAGGCGGCAGGTCATCAGCATTGACATTTCGGGGCGAAAGGTGTTTAAGAAGATGGCCAAGGTCGAGAGACCTGTGACGCCGGAGGAGCTGGACGTTGGCACGACGTCGGCCCTGCAGGAGACCGGGGGCAACAACAGGATGCAGGGGGGTGCGTTCAGTCGGAACCCTCTGCTCGGGGGGCTGATCAAGCCTGTGTTTGACGTGGATGGCACCGCTGCCGGGCTCGAGGGCCGAAAGGACAGGAGTAGCAGGTGGCGCAGGGTGCAGGATGATTTTGAGAACAATGAGGATGTCATTCTCGATGGTGGGGTCTATGGAGGCACGTCGGTGGGCAAGGCGGGAGACGAGCCGGCATGTGGGTGATGGGTGCTTCTCACGAGACAGATGAATGCAAACAGGCCGCCGCGCCGAGCCCCATCACGTCCATTCTTGCGCTGTAACAATACTGTGTGATATTCTGGCTAATCATTCTAGGTAGTTCTATGTTTCTATGTGAGGTTAGTTTCCAAGCACGGTCCCATCCATCCAACGCCGTCTAGACTCTGAGTTGACCAGACCCGTAGCCCCAAACAAAGCAATCCTGATCCCGACCCCGACCAGCCCTGACTCCAAATGGACCTCAAGCCGCCCCATCCACCGCCGTCTAGACTCTGAGTTGACCAAACCCGTAGCACCAAACAAAGGAATCCTGATCCCGACCGGCGGCCAGTACTGGCCCCAAATGAACCTCAAGCCGCCCTCTTCTCCGCTCCCGCCTTCAACAGCGCCAAACCCACCCGCTCCGGCTGCTCCAAGATGATGGCCGGCCCCGCCACCAACGACTCCCTGGTCGGCGCTCCGCGCTCATCCGCCACCACCGCCACCACCACCCCCTTCCCCCTCTCAAACTCGGCCGGAATCGTCACCTAAATCCTCCTGGCCGGCCACCCCGCCGTCGTGATGGGCACGCTCACATTCCCCATGCCATGAAAGAACACAGCAAAGTACCCCCTCCCCCTCTCAAAAACCGGCTGCCGCCCCCCCCCAAACTCCAAACTGATCCGCGCCCCGGGCGCCAAGCTCACCGTCCCCCCGCCGGCCGACAGCGCCGGCAGCCCCCGCCTTGGCGTCGGATACTCGGGGTTCAGCCGCGGGCAGCTGCCGGGCACGATAAACGCGCTCGTCGAGTCCAGCACCTCGTCGGCGTACGGAAACACCGTGTCGCTCGGCCCGGCGAACGGGTTCGCCCCCCACACGTCCATGAGCGCCCAGACCTCGTGGCGCGTCTCCGTCTCGGCGATGGCGAGCATGGCGCCGCGGCCGGAGGGGGTGGTGGGCTGCTGCACGAGGCCGGTGAGGAAGGCCATGGACGAGATCTCGAGGACGGTGAGCAGCGCGAGGAACGAGTGCGGGTCCGAGGCGGAGAAGGGGAAGGCGTAGCGGCAGGCGCCGGGCTTGATGGAGTGAGGGGAGATTTGGGCTTGGAAGAGGCGGAGGTGGCCGGCTTCGTTGTTGCGGATCTCGAGGAGGCGGGAGAAGGTGTGGGCGGGGAAGCCGGCGGCGGTGAAGGAGGCGGGGGTGAAGGTGGTGATGGCGGTTTGGTAGAAGTTGAAGATGAGCCACTCGGCGGAGAGGAGGTTCTGCCAGGTGCGGTCGTCGGGGTGCGGGGGCCCGGGGATGGTGGGCAGGATGGGGTGCGTGATGTTGCCGGGCCAGGTGGGGGCGAGGTCGGCGTTGGAGGTGAAGAGGGGGGTTTGCCCGGGGATGGGGCCGAAGGCGGGGTCCGAGAGGAGCTGGGCTTCGAAGAAGAGGGGGTCGTGGGCGTATTCGATGGCGGCGGCGACGTGCGTGTCGATGAAGGAGTCGTGGTCGTCGTTGTCGTGGTGGTCTTTACCGGGGTGGTCGCCGCGAGAGTGGTCGCCGCGGGAGTGACCATCGCCGCCGTCATCGCCATTGTCACTGTCAGACTCCGGATCCGAGTCGTCCGGGTCCGAGTCGTCCAGGTCCGAGTCTGACTCCGACTCCGGGTCCGAGTCCGAGCCCGAGTCAAAGTCCCAGTCAGACCCGGCGGTGTAGTCAAACTCAAAGTCGGAGCCGGTCCAGAGGTCCGAGTCGGGGTGGTAGCGGGAGCCGTCCAGGTTGGAGTGGGAGCGGGAGTCATCCGAGTCGGTGTCGGAACCAGAGCTGGAGAGGGACCCGGCGTCGCCGCTATAGTACCCCGAGTCGGCGTCAGAGTAGCCCGAGATGATGGAGCCCGAGTCGGGGTCGGACAGCTCAAAGTCGGAATCGAGGGGGTAGTCGGGACTGAAGTCGAACCCTTCATCGTCGTCCAGTGTCCCGGGGGGCCACGTCACGACAGGCGTGACATGGACAATGAGCAGTATGCGGAACATGGTGGTGAGCAACTAGCTTGCCAGCATCTCTGTGAGTGGTGTGTGAAGGGAAAGAACTTGAAGATAATCCAGGGAGGCAGGTTGTCGATACCGGTGTGCTGCTGGGGGGGAAGCGGATGAAGATACCAGCAGGAGCAAAGACTGGAAAGGAGAGAAATGTTCTGAGGCGGTACATATATATACTCTTTGGCATGTTTGTGGTGGCGAGGGATGTGGATGTTCTGTGCATCCCATAGCCAAACCCAAACCCAAACCTAATGCGAAGGGTGAAGTCGCCCTGCATATATGTGCGTCCACAGCAGTCTCCTTCGTCATGGACGCGGGGACCAGGTGCCAACTGTGTCTGGCACTCACCTTCTGGCCGGCCGAGGCAGGCACGCACCTTGATATGCGATATCTTCCTGCAGGCTGCGTCAAAGGGCAATGCCGACGGAAAGGTTCTTGCTATAAATATTCGAAACTGCCTCCGAATACTGCATCGTGGCAACTCCCTCGAGCAACCCATCCCATCCTCTTGCCGAGGACCACGGGCAACTGCATCCACGAGACGTCATCCCCCCCGTTACCAAAAGAGCTCGAAACCTTGTTCAACCTCCCGTGGCCTGAAGACATCCCATCATCCCATCACCTCTCGGGACCCCTCGACCACCACCAACACCACCACCGCCGCCGCCGCCAGATCACCACCACCGCCGCCATGATAGGGGACCTTGCCTCGGTCATCCTCGACCACACCCCCACCATGATTGATGTCCTTCTCGCCATTTTGGCCACAGTCCTCCTCGGCAACACCCCCACCATGACTGACGTCTATGTGTCCATTTGGGGCTCAATCAACGTCGGCCCCGCACCCATCATGTTCCTTGCGGCCGTAGCCATCCTCCTCTGCTGGACGAGCTGGGTCGTCTACCTCTGGGAGCACCCTCTTTTCCCCACCAGCACCACTGTACAAGGTGTGTTCATTCTAGCCGCTGCGGCCTCAGCCATCCCCCTCTGGAAGTACTGCCTGAGGTTCTTGTGGAAAAACCTTGTCCTCTCCGAAACCTACTCCACGACCGCCGACGAGGGATACGCCAAGGTCCCCGTCTTGCGAATCAAGGGCTTCTTGGGCTTCGGCCGGCTGCTTGACAGCCTCCGGGCGAGCCATGCCGGGGTCGGGCCACAGCACGTCATGAAGACCATCGACACCGAGCTAGGCAAGCACGTCCACACGTGCATCGTACCTATCTTCGACTACGAGCTCGTCGTGACGCGGGACCCCTACAACGTCCGGGCCATGCTGGCGACGCAGGCCGCCGACTGGGACATTGGGGAGAACCGCGCCGAAAGCTGGAGGCCCCTGGTCGGCTCGGGTGTCTTTACCTCTCGTGGCGATGAGTGGAAGCACTCGCGGGCCATGGTGCGGCCGCAGTTTGCCAAGGACCAGATCAACGACCTCGACCTCTTCGAACGCCACGTGCAGGAGCTGTTTGCCCACCTCGAGCGCCTCCCTTGCAAGGAGGGGGGGTGGAAGCAGCCCTTGGACATACAGCCTCTTTTTTACCGCCTGACTCTGGACATTACGACGGAACTCATCTACGGCTGCTCGGCCCACTCGCTCAACCCGTCGAAACGCATCACGCTGCCTGCGGAGCTCACGACGTACGAAGCCCCCGACGGCGACGAGATTGGCGCCCACATGGATGGCGGCAAGTGGTGGGTCGAGGCGCGCGGCGCCCTGTGGAAATACCGGTGGCTGCTGCCGAATTGGTGGTTCAAGGCGCACTGCACGGCTGTCCACAAGTACGCGCAGTGGTTCGTCGACGTCCGGCTCAAGCTCGGGGACGACTACCTCGCCATGCTGGAGTCCAAGGGCTGCGCCCCGTCCCGCGGGCGCTTCGTGCTGCTCGACGATCTGGCCAAGACCACGCAGGATCCGGTCCAGCTACGAAGCCAGACGCTCAACATTCTCACAGCCGGCCGAGATACGACGGCGGCGCTCATCAGCTGGATTTTTTACTTCCTCGCGCGCGACGCCACTATTCTCGGCAAGCTGCGCCGGCAGGTGATTGAGCAGTTTGGGTCGGACTCGGGCGAGGCGATCACGGCCAAGGGGCTGCGTGACGGGGTGCCGTATCTGACGGCGGTCATCAACGAGACGCTCCGGGTGGCGCCCGTGATCCCGCTCAACGAGCGCGTGGCGGTCCGTGACACGGTGCTGCCCCGGGGCGGCGGGGACGGCAGCAAGCCCATGTTTGTGCCCAAGGGGCGGCAGGTGCTGATAGCGACGTATGCCATGGCGATGCGCGAGGACATCTGGGGCGACGACGCGGACGAGTACCGGCCGGAGCGGTGGGAGGAGATGGACGGACGCAGGGTCGGGTTCGAGTTCACCCCGTTCGGGGGCGGAGCGCGGCAGTGTCTTGGGCGTGAGTTGTCCCCTCTCTGTTCCGGGGGACCCGACGCTGTTCGGGGGTGCCTCGGTCGGCGATTAGGAGGCAAGTCCGGGTGAGCTGACGTGTGCCGCAGAGCAATTTGCCCGGACCATGGCGGCGTATGTCGTGGTGCGGATGCTGCAACGGTACGTCAAGATTCAGAGCGCAGAGCCGACCTCGGCGCCGATGCGATTCCATCACACGATCGAGAACCGGAGCGGGAGCGGTGTTCAGGTGGTCCTGCGTGATGTCCGAGGCTGGACCGGGGAGGAGTCGGAGCCGGAGCCGGTGTCGCCGACGGAGCGGCGCGCGATGTTGGCGGCGATGGAGGAGATGAAGTTGCAGTTGAAGAATGGGACTTGGTAAATGGAGGTTATTGGTCCGGCAAGTGTACATGTATCGATACAGACTGTGGCGATGGTCATGTCGTGACTTGTCGGGGGAGGGGGGCAATTGTTGCTGCACTGCACTATATTGGTAGTATGGTCAGAAAGGTGGTTTATTTTTTGTATTCATAGAACCACCGCAATAATGGAAAACTGGATTATTTGTTGGCACGAGGCGGGCAGCAGAGATGGCATCATTGCGAGGACTCGGGAGGGAGTGGTTGCAGAGGGGGGCGGAGGGGGTTGTCCTTGACCCTAACCCTGAGAACCCCCCAAGCACGCAATATACCGAGCCTCTTGCCCGAGAGGGCCGAGACTGCCTCCCGTGGTCTGTGGAGTGAAGAGCTGGATGGCGCTTGCCGGGCACGCCGGGGTCGCCTGTCGGATGCGGGGAGCCGCGAGCGAGAATCGAGATGGAGGGGATCCCGTCATTTGCGGGTCTCTGCGTGGATTATTAATATCTCTCATCTCACCCAACTGCAACTTCCCTTTCTCGGGTCGTCACTTACACAGTCAGACCCGGCGATATTCGGAGATACCACTCAAAGATATATACACCATCTGTGACCATCATCACATTCTCAACATCAACATCGACCTTGGATTATATTTTTATTTTTATTTTGTTCCGAGCCAACATGGAATACAACAGCACCCTCAAGGGCCACAAGCTGCTCATCATCGGCGGCATCCACCCGGACCCCTCGGCCCTCGACGCCCTCCGCACCCGGTTCCCCGACCTCCAAATCGTCAGCCACACCGAGCACTTTGGCCGCTCCGACCCCCCGTTCCCCCTCGAGGACTGGAAGGATGTCACCCTGGCCGTCTCCTTCCTGACCCTCCCCAAGAAGCGGGACGACGCCCCCAACCTCAAATACGTCCAACTCATGAGCGCCGGCGCCAACCACATCCTGGAGGACCCCTTCTTCAAGAACACCGACACCATGTTCTGCACCGCCAACGGCGTCCACGGGCATGTCCCCTGTCTCGACTCGTGGATATCAAGCTGACGAGCACAAGTCCGCAAATCGCCGAGTGGATCGTCATGACCTACCTCGCCTTTGAGCATTCCCGTATGTGTCCCTCCTCGACATCTCTTTGAGTCCACACTGACACCCCCAGTCCCGCAACACCTCGAAGACCAGAAAAAGGCCGTCTGGAACCGCACCCGCCTCCTGACATCCTTCCCCGAAGACGCCGTCAGCAAGACCGTGTAAGTCCCCTCCGCTGTTACACAAACCCCTGACTAACCGCGACCCCCCAGCGGCATCCTCGGCTACGGCAGCATCGGCCGGCAGACCGCCCGCCTCGCCACGGCCATGGGCATGAAGGTGCACGCCTACACGCTGCACCCGCGCCCCACGCCCGAGTCGCGCCGCGACGCCGCCTGGTCGCCCGCCGGCCTCGGCGACCCCGACGGCACCTTTCCGTCCCAGTGGTTCTCGGGCGGCAGCACCGAGGACCTGCACGCGTTCCTGCGGTCCGGTCTGGATCTGCTGGTCGTCGCGACGCCCCTGACCAACGGCACGCAGCACCTGCTCGCGAAGAGGGAGTTTGAGGTGCTGGCCGAGGCCGGCAAGGGCAGGACGTACGTGTCGAACGTGGCGCGCGGGCCGGTCATTCACACGGGGGACGTGATTGACGCGCTCGAGGGCGGGCTGATCCGCGGCGCGGCGCTGGATGTCACGGACCCGGAGCCGCTGCCTAATGGGCATGCGCTGTGGGGGGCCAAGAATGTGATTGTCACGCCGCATGTGTCGGGGGCGTCGACGGCGTATGGGAATCGGGTGCTGGGGATTTTGCAGCACAATCTGGAGAGGCTGGTTGAGGGGAAGGGGTTGGTGAACTTGGTGGATAAGGAGAGGGGGTATTAGCGTGTCGAGGGGAAGTTTGGATAAGCGTTGGAAGTTGGAAAGCGGGACATGTTTGATTTTGGTACAGGTATTTTGACTTGTCAGCGTTAGACAGGTAGTAGTATTCGCAAGCTCAAAGTATGGTGTCCGGAAGGTTCAGGAATATTGGACAGTGGTTCCAGGGTGATCCGTCACATACAGCCATCCATCGCTTGCCATCGAATGTCGGCGGCTTTGTGCTGAAAGTGCAGATTGTGATGAATCGCATTGATCCCATTGTTGAAAAGGGGGTTGTCAATATGGGACAAAGACCCAAATGTCCAGGCCCTTCCAGCTTCAACGCTCTTGTCGACGAACCTTCCGCCGCAAAGTGACAGGTGCTTAAAAGCTGAATTTCCCTTGTGTCTGCTGCAAGATGTCCTGTAAAATTCCGATATCGAAACCCGTCTCAGTCTCTCAAAAACACCGTCCACCTGAACTTGACAGCGCTTGCCATCTACTACTTAACAGTCCACCACGCCCACCGCAAATCAAAAGGGACAACACTCAACTTCCCATCCCAACTTCCCCAACCTTCAACAACATGGACACCCAGCCCACTACCCCAACCATGGCCCCCAAGCCCGTCGACGACCTCCCCCACGGAGCCGTCACCCCCACCCCCGACTCCCCCATCCCCGACACCCCCCCCACCCCCACCTCCCCCACCTCCAGCTCCGACGACACCTCCCCCTCCTCCCCCCCCGGCGCCCCCTACCCCCGCTCCCTCACCCGCGAAATCGACTTCTGCAACCACCCCTTCTACCTAATCGACATCCTCAACTCCATCCCCTTCACCAACACCTCCATCAACTACCCCGAGCGCCTCGTCCACGCCGCCGGCCTGCGCGAGAACTTCCCCGGCCGCATCCCCATCATCTACATGCGCGTGCAGGACACCTCCCCGTCCCCGGCGGCCGCGGCCGCCGCCCTCCTCGGCGCGCTCTCCGCCGCTTCGCGGACGCTCAACACCCAGGGCGCCGAGGTGCTGTTCCAGTTGGGGGCGGACCCGTGGTCGGACGCCGCGCTGGAAGGACCAGGGGAGTGGGGCGGTCATCCGCTTGTGCTCGCGGCGCGACAGACGTTTCCGGCGTACCCGGGGGATAGGAATCCGTTGATTAGCGTGCTGCTTACGCACGGGCGGCACGTGGCGCGGATTCCGAAGCCGTTGGCGGCTGGGGCCGGGGCGGCGGCGGTCAAGGCGTGGCGCGCGGAGAGGGTCGAGGTGTGGCGGAGGGAGGTGGGGGCGATCGCGGCGTATGTGAAGTATATGGTGGTGGGGTTGTTGTTTAAGGGGTTGGAGGCTGGGGGAGGGGGGCGGGAGGCGTTTAGGGCGGTGATGCGGGAGGCGCAGGAGGAGTATTTGGCGACGGTGAGGAGGATGCTGTTTAAGGCGGTGGTGGCGATGGGGGTGCCGAGCGGGGTGGTGGATGAGAGGGCGGCGCCGAGGAAGGGGGCGCGGAGGGGGGATTGCGTGCACCGGGAGCTGGTGGGGGTTTGGTGGGTGAGGGGGTTGACGGCGGCGGGGCTGAGGAAGAGGTTGAGGGAGGAGGGGATGCTGGTGGATGAGAAGTTGGTGTATGTGTGGGAGGAGATGGTGAGGGTTGCGGGGGGCGTGATGGTGAAGACGCCTGCGAAGAAGAAGGTCGAGGGGGAGATGGGGTTGTATGTTTTGTTGGTGGAAGGGCAGTTTTAGGCTTTTCAAACCAGTGGCTTGGGGGACCGAAGGATGTTGGACAGTATGAAGTCCTGATCTGCGGATGGAAGCCCAGGCGCCATGGATGCGAGACTTGGGGTTGAAAGTCTGTGGGATGATCTTGTTGGTAGACATCGGCGAGGCTTCAGTCTGAGTAATTGATATTTTCCCATCTTCAAGTTCACATTGATTCGGTATTTCCCCTGCATGATGTGCCACGTATTTTGATTCACAAAGTCCAGAGGGGCCTTGTGAGAAATAAGGATACAACTCGACGGGTATCATTAGTAACTTATGCATCGTGATATTTACCTAACTCTTCCAAAACCCAGTGCTAATAACCCAGTACTCTGCAAGACGTATTATATATCGCCAAAACGCCCATCGGCGGTGATCATCAGCAAGCTGCAAGACCCATCAACTCTCGGTCAAGCCCCGAGATGCAGGTCAGGCCAGGTACCTATGCCAGGTTACTTAAACCCCTGCACATAGTTGACCCAAAAAACAATCACCTTCCTCGGCGCCGCCGGGACATGGAACAGCTCCACCTCGCTGCCTCCCTCATCCCTCGAGATCGTCAGGTCAGACTTCTTGCTCCCTCGTATGACCTTCATATCCCCGAGCTCACCGTCCACCAGCCTCAGGGCTCGATTCGCAAAGTCAATCATCAAAAAGTAATGACCGTCCTCGCCCTCGTCCTCCCGGCTCTCCCCGCCGGGATACAGCAGCCCAATCTCCCTATCCGGGCTGCCCCCCACCCCCGGCACGGGCAGCAAGCAGAACCTGTCCCCGCACTCGGTCGCGAGGTGCGTCTTGGTCATGTGCGGGCTTGGTCCGTAGCTAAGATTGTCGGCGAGCTTCCCGATCGGGAACTTCTCCGCCGCGGCCTGGGCGTCGGGGCCGAGGATGCTGCCAATCTTCCAGATGCTGCGCTTGGCGTCGGGCAGGGAGCGCTCCAGCACGCGGCAAAGCTCGCAGACGATGAGAGCGAGGGCCGCGCGCCTGGTGCTGAAGGCTTGTCCGGCTGCTGGGGGCGGCAGGGGGAGTGACCGCATTGTCTCCAAAAAGGCCATGGCCGTGGCGGGGCATGATGAAAAGTCGGACTTCATCAGCGATGCGGCGACGATGGGGATGGCAGCGGCAGGGAGATGCGGTGACTCGGGGCTTGTTGGCTGGGGGGTGCGAATTTGTTCAACCAGGAAGCACAGCCTGAGGAACCGCTCGTCGATAGTCTCGGTGTTTGTCACATGGAGGACCCTAGCCTGCAATGCCACAGCCTCCCCGGTGAGCCACGACTCCTGGACCTCCCAATGCTCCTTTGCCTGTGTGACGGTGGGAGGGCAAGTGTCTACCGCTATCCGCGAGAGTATGTCGTTGGTGACAAAGTCAATGACGACATTGCTGGCCAGCTTCATTTCCAGCACCTTTTGAATCAAGAACGAAAGGCGCTTGTGAAAGTGATATGACAGCGTCAGGGGAGCTGGCTGGGGGGGTGGCAGGGCCATGGTCTGCACCTCGCCCCCTGGCCCGGGACTTGGGCTCGGGAGTGTGTCGATGGAAATCGCCCGAGAAGCTGACCGGGGGAGACCGGGACCCGAGGCGGTGGTGGGTGTCGGGAGTTGAAAGTGTCGATTCTCTTGCTTGATATACGGGCTAGATTCCCGAGCAGACCCCCCAGCCTCTCCGATTTGTTGCTGGGCAGCAGACACGGCTCGAGTCCGCAGACCTTGGAGTTCCAGGTCCTTTTGCGTAATGAGCCTGAGAAGGCTGTTCCTCTCATCCGTCAGGTTGTTAACCGTGGCGATGTATTTCTCCTTGGTCTGGGTAACAGTCAGAAGCTTGTCGCTGAGATCCTTGTTCTCTTTGACAAACGTCTCCTTGTCCCCTACCAAGCCCTTGTTCTCCTCGGCCAGAGTGTACACCTTGGTGTTCAGGTCCATGACTTGATTGTCGAGGCTCTTGTTGGACTTGGCAAGAGTGCTCTTCTCCTCCGAAAGAGCGAGGACCTTGGTGCTTAGGGCCACAACCTGTTCCTTGAGGGCCTGGAGGACCTGGTTTGACTTGGCAAGCGTGTCCTTCTCGCTTGCCAAGCCCTTGCTCTCCTTGACAAGATCGTCCTTCTCGGCTGTCAAGTTCTTGATCTTGCCACGCAACTCATCGTTGGATTCCTGCAGTGTCAGTACCTGACTTTTGAATTTCTGCTTCTCACTCGCCAAGCCCCGAATTCTCTCGTTCAGCGTCTCCTTTTCCCGTATCAAGTCGTCGCCGTCCCTGGTGAGGGCCCCGACTCGTTCGTTCAGTCTGTCGATGTCCCTAACAAGACGGCTGATTTCCCCGAGCAGGCGCGGGACTTGTTCTCTGAGTCTGTTGTTCTCTTCGGCCAAGGTCTTGTTTTTGGTTCGGAGGCCAACGTTTTCTTCTTTCCGGTCCCGTAACTGGTTGATCGTGTTTTGCAGTTTTTTAACCTCCAACACTGGCACCCAGGCGTTGGTGTCGGGATTCCGACCGGGGCCTGGCACTGACTTGTCGGCCTTTTGAGTTTGCTCCTCGCGTCGGATGGCGAGGGAGTCCCTCTCCTTGACAGTCCGTTCAGCCATGGCTTCCAGCTTGGCCTTGTCGTCTTTTTCGGTCTGGATGTCCTTCTCCAAACGCTCAACGTTTTTGACGAGCTTGGCCTTGTCGTCGTTTGCTGCTTGGATGTCCTTCTCCAAACGCTCGATATTTTGCACGAGCTTGGCCTTGTCGTCCGTTGCTGTCTGGACCTCTCCCTCCAGCCGTGTGACGCTTTCGGCGAGCCTGGCCTTGTCGGCTTGGGCTTCCTTCTCTGACTGAGCGCCCTTCTCCAGCGGCTCAAGTCTGGCCACGAGCTGGGCCCTGTCCTCCCTTTTGGCCTGGACCTCCCTCTCCAGGCGCTCGACGTTGGCCACGAGTTCGGCCGTCTTCTTGGCCACCACCGCCTGGGTGCCCTTCTCCAGCTGCTCGAGTTTTGCCTCGAGCTTGACCCTCTCCTCCTTTTTGGCCTGGACCTCTCTCTCCAGGCGTTCGACGTTGGCCATGAGCTCGACCGTCTTCTTGGTCATGGAGGTTTTGTGCTCTTTTCGGATGGCGGCCTCCCTCGCCGCGGCCTCGCGGTCTTTCTTGATGCCCGCAAGGTCCGCCTCATGCTTGAGAGATCGGATCTCGGCCGTGAGTGCCTCATTCTTTTCGGCTGCGTCGGCCACCTGGCGCCGGAGGTCTTCGACCGTTTTCGGATTGGGCACCCCCCGTCTGTTGTTGAGGGTGTGTGTGATTCCCGCCAGGTGCCGTAGACATTTGTATGCTTCGCGGGTGGCGATGCGTGCATACTTGGGGCCTTGCGAATAGTCCAGGTCTGGATAGAATTTATCGAGGGCTCTGACTATGCTCTCGAAGGGCCCGACAAACTGAGCGGGGAGATTCGTAAATATGGTATTGTCGTAGTCACTGTCCTGCCATAACGAGTGCCTGTGCGTAGGCAGCGACCTGGGCCCGTCGTACTGCTCCGGCTCCTGTTTGATGCCAGGATGGGGTGCATTTTCGCGGGCGGATGCACTGCCGCGGATCTGCAGGCCGCCGCGAGGCAGGACGCGGTGGTTTCCTAGACGAGGGACCAATGGCTTGGAGCCATGGGCATCGACATTGCTATCACCCTCGTCATCGTAGGCGTCATCATCATCAGCGCCGTCGTCATCCGAATGGGAGCCTTCGTGGTATTGGCGACGGTCGTGCTCATCGTTGACGTCCGGACGGTAGCTGTCGGTCAGGACTCGCGGGCCGGGGCCGCCAATGTCGTGGTGGTCACCGCCATGGCCGCCCTGGACATAGTCCTCCCGGGAGCACTGTCGGCGCTTCTGGAACGGGGGACTGTCGTTGTCGGCGCGATCCAGCGGCCCCAGGTCGGAGCGGGACCTCTTGGGGGCCGGCCGGCCTCGGGGCGAGGTGGGTGGCAAAGGCGGTCGACGGAAGGGTTGGTGAGCTGGGCCTTGGGGTGCAGCCATGTTGTGGCGGCAGCGAGGTGTGCCCGGGCGTGACCCGAGGTACGACGAGGTACGGTGAGGTTGTGTCACGCTGACTTCATGCCGATGCTCGGCAATCTTGAGGAGGTGCCGAGGCGGTGCATGTGGTACGATGCGGGCGCGTGGGTTGTGGTTTGGAGGCGCACCTCATGCAATTGTGGGGAGCAGATGGGAAAATGATGTGGAATGATGCCCGGTGCTTTTGAAGGAAAAGAATTGGCAGAATTTGACGTCTGCTGGGCCAAGCAGAATTGCTTTTTTTGTCCCAGCTGCAGCTCGAGACCAAAGATCCTCCCTTTGCCGGTGTGGAGTCTGCCCTTCAATCGGGCCAATGCTGTGGTTTGTTAGCGCGAGACTTTTGTTCAAGCAAGAATGGACAAGCTCGATACTGTCAAGGCGCGGATACAGGCCGGAAGCTTGGATTTCCGGGCTTCGAGAAGCAGTTGGGCGGGTACCTGGGATATCGGGCACTAACAAGCAAACAGGCGGTGGAACTGAAGTGGATTGGATGGAGGAGCTGCCCGGGCAGTGGCTCCAGAGCAGTGGGCGCTTACCTATAAATGCTTTAGCGCCTTGGGGCCTGGACCCGAGCCTCTGTTTGACGTTTGTGACAAGTCTCAAAGGCGACAGCTTCAAGCACGACTCAGCAATCATTCAGCATGCCAAAGAGGCAACCTGATTCTGTGGCTGCATGCATCCGGCATCTGGAATGTGGCAAGATATCCCTCATATTACAACGGGTATGTACAGCAGATAATAATCGATCAACTCTTCCGTCCATTCCATCTGCGCCTGGATAAGGTTCCCCGCTTCCTTCCAGTTTACCCCACTACAACCCTCACTCCCAATGTCACGTACCTGCGGCACGGACCACTACACCATGTATTTAGTGTAGACCTCGGGCTCCATCTGTGGACCTCCTTCTGCATCTTCCATACAACCAACCAATCTGCACTCTTGCAACTGCTCTACACCTGATGTATTGTCTGTGACAAGTGGTGCGTCTACCGCGAATCATAATCCGCGCGCCCATCCGAGGGTACACGTTGATCTCGACGAAGGTCGACAGCTCGCGAGCCGTCGACAACCTCTCTCCCTCCTCGACCAAGCGCGTCAGCCTCTCAACGATGCCATTACAACGCTTTCTCGAACTCTACGATCGACCCATTTAATTGGCCAGTCGTCAACCCAACCTCGAGGATCCGATTCACGACGTACGCCCATTCACGCCGTACGGACCTCACCAACCTCTACATCAACAACCCTCTCTACGTCTACGTCTACGTCTACGTACATCGACAGCGCTCTCTACGTCGACAACACACTCTCTCGCAGACAACGGGCTGTAGACTACAACCCCGCGTACACCACCCCTCTACGCGTTTTCAGCAACTACATCACACAAGCACTTTGGAAGGGCAAGGCAAGGCAAGCGATGGCAAGTACACAGGTCTACGGAGACATGTACACAAGGTCTGCAAGGCTGTACGGAGGATAGGACAACGATGGCATGTACGGGGCAAGGACAGGACAATGGTGGCATACGGACTCTCTGGCAGGAGGATGCTCCTTGCGAGGACGCAAGGCTTTCGATGGCGGGCAGGTTGTCACGTACCTGCGGCACGGACCACTACACCATGTATTTAGTGTAGACCTCGGGCTCCATCTGTGGACCTCCTTCTGCATCTTCCATACAACCAACCAATCTGCACTCTTGCAACTGCTCTACACCTGATGTATTGTCTGTGACACCCAAGCTCCCTTCCATCCATTGCCGTCCACCGTCCACCGTCCATCGCGTCGCCATGCATGCATGCTGTCCCTGTCCGCCTCGGGGTATCCAAAGTCTAACCTCTCCCACCCGGCCACGTATTCGCATGTCAATAATACACGGGAAACACGTCCCCCCTCCCTCCATCTCATGAGCACGCATACGTCGTCCTCGTGCCCACCGGCAATGTCGTCGTCTTGTCAAACGTGCTCGGCGGCCCGTACGCCATCAGCGCCGTCGACACCACCAACGGACACCCGCCGCAGTTCACCTTGACCGTTGTCGTCGTGTACCTGGAGTAGGTCGTCGACGTCTTGCCCGCTTGCTGCTCGGGCACCGCCACCACCGTCGTCGGACACGCCGCCACGTCGGCCCTCTTCACCGCCGCGCCCGCGTTCCCCGTCTCTCGCGGTCGTAGTGCGATGCTCACGCTCGTCTGCGGGCTGGCCGCCATCAGGTTCTCGGCCTGGACGTCGGGTGTGATGACGGCCGCGAGACCCGCCTGGGTTTGGAGGCCTTGAATCGTCGATATGTCGCAAGCGGTGACGGTCTCGGTGAGGGGCGTCTTGGCCGACGTGAACCCCTGGACCACCTCGACGGGACAGCGCCCCCATCCGAGGGACACGTTGGAGCAGCCGTTGCAGTTGATCCTCTTGGTGGTTGTGACGGTCGACGGGTATAGTGTCGAAGTACCGTCCCATGTGCAGCCGGTGTTGAGCTGGAACTGGATTGATGTGGTGCACCCCAGCTCGACAAAGGCGCTCCGGCTGGCGAGGGGCTTGATGCCGGCGACATCATATGTTACTGTCGTTGCTGTAGGTTGGGGGGAGCCATCGTCGGCCACTGGGACCAAGTTTACCGACCCAGATCCGGCAGGGTAGAATAGTGGTTGGGCAATGTTGAACACCGGTACGGTCGGCGGGAGCCTGTCTCTCTTGGACCCGCCCGTGGCTATTGGGGTGGACGCCGCCAGGCCGAGGAGGGCGGTAAAGAGAAGGAGTCGTGACGAGTCCATGGTGAGTGTGTTTGAAGTCGCCTGTGCCGAAGAGCCGCTTCGCGTCCAGCAGCCCATCGACTCCCGAGTGCAGGTCGAAGGATGCTTATAAGGCGGCGTGCGGGTCTCGAAGCGGTCCGGACAGAGATTTCCGGGTCGCAGGTTGTCAACGAGAGGCAGGGGGGCACTCAGTGTGGCAACGCGACCATGGTCGAGCTAGCATCGGGGGGAGTGTTGCAGTCGTCTAGGCAGTGCATCGCCGTGGCGTTGTTGAGTTGCGGTGGTGGTATAAGGGGGTGGGTGCGACCCGAGCTGTGTGCCGCAGTCAGCCTCTTTTCTAGAATGGGAGGCGAGAGAGGGTATCGGGGTTGATGACAGGTCCAGGTCAAGGGGTCGAGGATGGTGAGAGACTCACACGGCAGTGGATGGTACGGCGGGGAGACTGGGATTTTGGGGGGCGCAGAGACGTCGGACGAGGTCGGACCAGACCAGCGATATATTGGCCTACTATGGCAGGGACGTCTTCGGTCTCGCGCGGCCGCCATTCCAAGCTGGCTCGGTCATGCCCCCGGGCCCGTCATGTCTGGTCCGCCCACCACCAGATTCGCCGTGTGCCGCAGTGGAGAGAGGTCTCCCTGTCTCCCTATTCTGTATCGAACAAGACACCGGGCGGGGTGGACGTTGACGTTGCAGCCCGGCACTCTGTTCCATGGGGGCACGTGAAGGGGTCGCCGAAGAATGGAGGCGAGGCGTGGCGGGAGAGCAGGTAGCGAGGAGGGACTAGAAGAAAGTCGCTTGGCAATTGGGCGGATAAACACCGAGTGTGCAACGGCAATATCGACGTCGCCCAATCCTGGAGCGGGTAATGGCGAGATATTGAGTCCGTCTGGGTCTGCGGTCTTGGTGTGCCTCCGATATTGACACCGAGCTGGGCACGCCGAAGGCATCGAGCAGATGGCCGTCTGCTATCCTCCGTTGGCATGCCGTTGTACCATTGGCAGACACGTGAGTGAGCGAAGCCATCACCAAGGCAGATCCTGGGCACAGTCATGGCGCGGTGGCGGCGCGAAGCACCCGAGTACTTTGTTGAGGGCTGCCGTCCATATTGGCTGGCAGATTTCCCACCAAGAGGGGAATTCTCGTTGGAAAAGGGCGTCGAGGTCCGTGGTTCGGTGGGAGGGAGGGATGGATGGATGAAGGTGAAGGGGAAAAAGGTTCCAGTGTATCCAAACGGTGGAAATGGAACTGGAAAAGATTCTGCCAAGACGGCCCGGCAAATGCGGGGTGGGATGGCCGCTAAAAATAGGTCTCTTCAGTGGCATGTCTCACTGTTCTAACTTCCATCTTCCTGGAAAATGTCTCCGGCATCCAGCTGTCTGATCCACTGATGAACCGAGACACGACGATGAGGATGCTGGGAAATGGTGGAATATTCGCCATGCAAGAGCATGCAAGAGAATGCACTCTTCCAGCAGGTCGGTACAGCGTCCAAAGCGAGACATGTCTGTACCTTGCAGGACAGCAGATGAAAGATGAGGAAATGCACCAAGGCGGGGTTCGACTCTTTCCCCATCCGCCCCCAACAGCTCCGAACAACGTCATCGTCACAAGAAGGGAGTCCGGGTAAAAGCCAACAGCCCGTGGACGAGAAACGAAACACAGCATCGATCCGAGTCTGACCACGATGCCACCACTCCCACGCCCAAGGAAATCTCTGGAAAATGCCTGCATCTGGCCATCGACACACACCACTCCCCGATCCTCAACGCCCAACATCGGTCCCAAACCGTCCGTCCGGATGCCAAGCTCCGGCTGCCACTCCCGTCTCCTACCCACAACCTGGTTCAAGCAGGCCGAGCTCAGCTTCCAGGAATAAACAAAAGGCGAACCCTTCCCAAACCTCCGCAACCCATCCCCGGTCCGATGCTTCCCAACACCACCAAAGCACACGGTGGTGAGATATCACAGCATCACCAACGTAACCTTCCCCTCTCCCCGCCGGAACAAGAGACCCCATTGCCTCTTTCCAGAGCGAATGTTGATCCCCCTTCCGTGTACACGTAGACCGCCAGGTCTAGACTCCCTCCGCACCTACCCAGCAGGCTGGCACAGGATGTTGATCGTATTCCATTCCCTGCCACGCAACCATGGCCGATCTGGCCCTGGTTTGATCAATGTCGTGATTCTTGATCCACGGTTCCTATTACCCCGGAACATGGCTTTTGGCCTCGCTATATCGACGCTTGTATTCCGCGCCAAATCCGTTTATTATTTCATCATGGCCGAAGCACATCTCTACGGTATATAGTTCTCTCCGCAATAAATGTTAAACATCAACTTATCGTCTCCCTGCAACCACTCGTGGAAGCCTACGTGTATCAGACTCTTTCTTCTCTTCTTCAAATATCATCACATCACAACATATCCGTATGTTGGCCCCTGCCATCGTATCATCCTCCCGCCGAGGGATGACCTCTGCTCATCATCGTGTGCAATCTTTCCTTCCAGCCGGCGTATATCTCGGCTCGAAGAGCGGCGCGGAGGGGTGATGACGGCCGTGGTTGTTTCGATTTGGATTGGTACTTGACGGCCGGCGTCACATCCCTTCCTCTTGTTGCCGGCACTGGAGCCTGGCAAACGTCAAGATTTCGGGGGAGATGCTGACATGCATCTTGACGTGAAGCTGGGCCTGGCAGTGTCTGAGGCACCTCCTCGGCCATGCCGTCTCGTCTGCCGGGGCGGCGGTGAATGCCGTGGGCAGTGATGGTGGTTCAGCCGATCCTGGAGCCGGTTGGGCTTTATTCCTACGGCATCGAGGAAAGGCCGGCCAGCCCAACATCCCAATATCGGTGAGTGTCGACCTCCCGGTCCAATCTCATGTTGAATGTCGGAGTCTGGTCCAAACAGGACCCAGCAACCCGGAGTCTTCAACCACAAAGAAACATCTCCACCTCGTTATGGTTAAAGATGGACTTGAACCCATGCGCCGAGTTTTGTTCCTAACAGAACAACCACGGTCAGTCAAAACAACGTCCCCCACCCACCAGCCAAGAGAGTAACTCACCGACCCCCACTCCCCATCCGTCCCCTCCTCCACCGCCGCCGGCTCCGCCCCCGGCCCCTTCAACAACACCCAGCAATGCTCCAAATCCTTCAAAACACTCGCCATCACCTGCCCCTCCACCTCGGCCTCCGCCCCCCCTCTCTCCAGCGCATTCACCTGCGCCAACAACGCCGCATAAAACAACCTCCCCTTGATATTCGTATCCCCCGCCTTTATCCTCCTCTCGCTCCACGCAATCGAATTCTTGACCGCCTCGACCAAATCCCCCCTCGGCGCCGCCCCATTATTCCCCCCACCATCCCCCCCTTCCGCCGCCACCGTCTGATCAATCTCCATACTCTCCCGAAACGACTGATCCTCCTGCACCTGCCACAACAACTCCAAACAAATCGCCAACAGCGCCATCGCCGGCACCGACCTAAACGCGCCGTGCCCGCACGTCGCCAGGCGCGAGAAGTCATCCCCCCCACCCCCGACCGTCACGGCGCGGTACAGCTTGAGCGACGTCTCGACGCAGAGCTTGCGCGCGTAAAAGTACGCCGGGTTGTCCTGCGCGAGCCACGGGAACGTGAGGGCGAGGAAGAAGCGGTGGACCATCTGCTCGGCGAGGCGGAGCTGGAAGACGGTGAGGCGCTTGGGGAGGACGCCGGCGGGGTCGTAGTACGGCTGGAGCGTGGCCGACAGGGTGCGGCAGGCGGTGGAGAGCTCGGTGCTCCACTTGAGGGACTCGGGGAAGGAGGACGAGGGCGCGCTGAAGTGGTTGACGTACTGCGCGATGCCGAGGCGGATGGGGAGGGAGCGGGCGAGGGCGATTTGGACGGTGGATTGGGTGAAGGCGCTGAGGGGGCGGGGGGCGGGCGCGGGGGTGTCGGATTCGGTGAGTTGTTCGTCGTCGTAGTTGGAGGGCGGGCGGGTGTCGAAGTCGGTGAGGGTGACGAGGGGCGGGCCGCCCGAGTCGATGCTGGACTGCAGGACGATCTCCATGATGGTCGCCCAGAGACGGCGACGCATCTCGGCGTCGAGGGTGGACATGGCGGGCATGCTGTCGGGGTCGCGGTGGAGGCCGATGTGCATGGCTTCTCGCAGGAGAGAGCCGGCCGACACCCACACGAGGTCGCCTCCCACCCCGGACGTCTCGCGCGCCAGATGCAGGAGGCACATGATCTGGAGGCGCTCGATGCTTGTTCGTGTTTTCTCGTCGGGCGAGACGAGCCAGACCTGAGCCTCGTAGATCCACTTGCCTGCGAGGCTCTGGCGGTGGGGGACGACGTCGTCGTGGAAGCAAGAACCCAGCGCCATGCACAGCTTGAGTTTGATCCCGAATGCCGGGTTGGAAGAGGTACCCCCGCAGTAGCGACGATACTCTTGCCAGAAAGACGGCTGGTGCAGGATGCGGTAGACGCTCTCAAAGGTCCTGAAATATGCCTGGACGAGAAGACGGGCGGTACTTTCGGGGGGCATGTCATGGCCGGCTTCGCGGGACGAGCGATCGAGGCTCTGCTGGGACTGGAGCTTTTTGTGTCGAACGGCATTCTTGCACATGTTGAGAAGCATGCAAGCTTGTGACCCCTTTTCGCCCATGACGTGGATGCGTTGGGCGAGGTTGGAGAGCAAGGGGAACTGCCAGGATGGTTAGCCACAGGGATCCCCGGGGCAGTTGCCGGCCAATCTGAGGATGCCGGTCTCTCAAGCGGACCGAATCTGACTTACAAACTTGGGCCTTGGCTTGTGGGCCACTCCGGTCTGGGCGGGCTTGGTGCCCGGGGCCGGATCCGGCGCAGCGTAGCTCTGGGCCGGATGAGAAGCGGCTGGCTGGTGGGCCTGCCCTTGGTTCTTCAAGGCGTCGGCCAGTTGCTTTTCCAACCCCCTGACACGGTCGCGGAGGAGGGCAGCATCTTGGGCGGGCGCGGCTGGGGCAGACCCGGAGGCGGCCGGGCTCGACGCGGATGTGGGTCCGGACGAGCCGAGGATGGGCAACGAGGCGGCCGAGTGGGCGTACTGCATGCCGGGGGCACTCGAAGATGGGAGCGTGTCCGGGCGGGCGAGGTGGTTGGGGGTCGACGAGTAGCGGGCGAAGTGGTCGTCCGAGGTGGGCGAGTCCGGGTCCTGGGCGGGGGACAGTCTCCACAGGCGCGGCTTGGGACGGCGGGCCTCCTCGTACATGCAGTTGACAATCTTGGACTTGAGGCAGCTGCCGCACGGCTCCATGCGGTCGCAGCGGATTTTGCGGGTGCGGCACTGGATGCACGAGAGGGCCGGACGGTTGCGGCGGCGCGGTTCGGCGGGGGTCGACGGCGAGGATGCCGAGACCGAGGGGGGGCCCGAAGCCGGGGCCGATGCCGTCGTCGCCGGTGGCCCGGGTGGCCCGGGTGGCCCCGGGGGGGCTGGCGTATCGGTGTCCATCTCCATCCTGCTGATTGTAGGAGGTGTCGTCGTCGTCGTCGTCGTCGTGACCCAGTCGGTAGGTACCGTAGGTCGTGATCGGAAATAGACTCAAACGGGAAGCGCCGGTGACCGAGTCAGTGGATCCGTCCTCGTGCTGCCTGCGCCTGGCGCATCTGCCTGCTTCTCCTTTCTGCTTCTTTCTTGAATATGAAGAGAAATCAAGAGGCTGCACAAAGCAGCCTTGGCCCAATGGCCCGTACTTATGTGCCCGTGGTGGTCTGGGTCCGGTGTTTTGGCGACGTGATCATGGGGACGCGGGCAGGTGTCCAGACTGGGGTCCTGTGGTTCGGGGGGTCTTTTGTGGAGCGTCGGTCGGATGCCGACCTGGTGATGGCAGTTGGAGATGTGTTTGAGGAAAACAGGTTCTCTTTCAACCTTGGGAATTAGGGTTTCCGCCCCTTTCTCGGGAATCAGGTATGTCCTGTCTCCCTCCTGGGTGGCCTCTTTGCTGCCTCCCCGGGCACATGCGAGGGGGCTCGGGGGAGAGGGGAGGGGATGGGGGGGGGGGGGGGGCACCTCGGGAACTGCCCCCGCGGGAAGGTGCTGGAGAAGCTAGCTGCACTGGCTGGACACCACTGAAGGTCCAAAGATCGGGAACCGGGCAGAATGCGGGGACAGAAACCGCTAACACCGACACTTTACCCTTTCGGGAGCCACCGTCGGGCACAAAATTCCGGGAACTCGGAGGGCTGCTGGGGAAGGGGGACATGGAACGGGGGGCCAGGGGCCAATTTACCCAGACACAAGAAGAGAGATCCGGCGTCGAAACCTCCCGACTGGTGCGGCAGTGCGGCTGACCCCGACGACCTGCGAGATGCAACGTCGGTTCTCGGGGTTATTTTTGTTTTCTTCTTAATACTGCCATGCAAAATAAGTAGGGACATATCGTCATGGGCGCATCGACAATGATGGAGAGGCTGTGCTCGGTCCTGTATCCGTATGGACTCTGCCATGTCCGGCCGCTGACCGAGCTCTCGCCTCTCTCGGGGATGATGCTGATGGCAATCATGACAAACTGGTTGTTCCTGCTCCCCAAGGGCCAGAAACCATGTCCATGTCCATGTCCACTACTGCAGAATGGCCATGATGAATGGTCGTGTCCCGTCCCTTCGGCGCCCTCCTTGGCCCCGGGAGGGGAGGGGAGGGGGCGGGAAAAACGCCCTGGGCTGGCAGGCTGGCACGCTGGGAGGCAGGGTCGGCGGATCGGGAGGTCGGGTCGGGCGGGTTCGGTGCCAAGGCGTCGATCTGGACCTTTATCTCCGCTGTCGACCGGTGTTTTTTTGCAGTGGAAGCTTGAAGCTTGAGTCCTCAACGGGATCCTGCAGGGACCGGGCCCATTTTCGTCATACTTCCGAAATGGCCGTGCCCTTTCTCCCTCCCTCCCCCCTCCCTCCCGGCATTCGACCTCTCAGGTGTCGCAACGAAAATACGAAACCCCTTCATTGTGGGAGGGGATGGACGGTGTGAGTGAGGGGAGGAGGGCTCGATCTTGGTCCAACGGCTGTGGTTATCGCCGATGGCCATGGGTAGCATGCAGCACGCCTTCTTCAGCTCGCCCACCTGCGGTGCCATCACTCTTGCATCGAGCTTGACCACCCGCCCATTGGGTGCCTGGTACCTGACCGCCTCCTGCTTCCGAAGGGACCTCGAGGAGCATGGAACGACGAGGCGGTATACGATACCATCATGTCAAACGGCGCACCACCATTGGCTTCGACCCGGCAAACGGATATGGACCCCAACCACCCGCCGTCAGTCGGAGCATCAAACGAGAGCCTCGCAAAATCTGTCCGGAACCGAATCCCCCTTCCTTTGCTTCTTGGCATGCCGTTCTCACGGATGACAAGGCTCACCACCTGTCCCGAGCCTCCGTGCCACAAGACCCTGTCCCCCACCGTATAGTCCGACGAATGGATGGGCGTGGGAATCGACCCACGGCAAACGAACAAAGCCTCGGGCTGTCATGGTTGATTTCCGAGACCCGTAGAGGCTGCCCTGGCCGGTGAGTGGGACAGACCGCCTCCCCCCTGCTCAGCCGTACGGGGCACAGCATCTCGGAGGTGTGATGTGATATCAGAGAAAAGAGAGAGATGTCAACCTCGCCTTCTACCGGTAGGGAGGGGGGGCATCCATCCAGTGTGGTGATGTTTTGTCTGTTCAGTTACCACGGCCGCCATGCAGACAAGATCTGGATTGCAGGTACCTACATCAGTTATCACATCCATCTCGCACGACCACGAGTTTGGGATCGACGACCGCCCATAAAATAAGGTTCTCGGAAATACACGACTTGGTGGTGGTGCGCCGCGTGCTGTGTAGCGTCGGGTCCCGCGGTTGTACCGGACTGCGACGGACATTCATCCAGTGGAAAGTGACGAGATCGTTGGAGCTGACCCGCCTGCCGCCCATCAGCCTTGAGATATTCCCGGAACTCCAGATTGGGACGATGGTGAAGAGTTCGCTTTGGGTCGGCCCCGAGCGAGACCGAGTCCCCGGTGCTGAGGTTGGACACAAGGGTGACCAGAGACCAGAGACCTTGCCACTTCCAGCCCCTCATCACAAGGACAGTACAAACCGAGTCAAAACAAAAATACTTGATCTATTGATGATGCCCCGAGTTCGCGTTCAGCCGGCTCTACACCCCCCACGCAGCCCCAGCCAGCGGCCAAACTCCGTGCTCGATCAACCAACATGCCCTGTGTGCCCGTAGAAATTCTGCATAGACCAATGTACAAAAACAATAACAAGAAAAGTACTGTAATCCCGCATTGAGCTGCAGCGTTGGCTTAGGAATCATTATACACGTGGTAGCAAGCAGCGGCCCCCCGGCAAAAAAGTTCGCCTTCCTCGCGTGACCTTGTCGCCAGAGAGCAGCCCCCATTACGAGACGCCCGCCCGCCCCATATACGTCCCCTCCCCAAACTCCTCCCCCCCGTCTATTCCCGTGACCCGTCTTTTCTTACAGAAGCAGCTGCAGGGGGTTCTCAATGACCTGCTTGAACTCCTTCATCCACTCCGCCCCGACCGCGCCGTCCACCACCTTGTGGTCAAAGCTACCGGTGACGACAATCTGCTCGTCCCACTCGGCGCCCGTCGTCCCGTCGTCGTTCTCGACCGGCACCGCCACCTTCTTGACGCTGCCGACGGCGAGGATGGCCGCCTGCGGGGGGTTGATGACGGCCGTGAAGCGCTCGACGGCCGGGTTCATGCCCATGTTGGAGATGCTGATGCTGCCGCCCTGGTACTCCTCGGGCTTGAGCTTGTTGTCGCGCGCCTTCTTGGCGAGCTCCTTGACGGCCGCCGAGATGCTCTCGAGGCCCTTGCCCTCGACGCCCTTGACGATGGGCGTGATGAGGCCGTTGGGCGTGGCCACGGCGACCGAGACGTCGACCGTGTTGAACTGGCGGATCACGCCGTCACGCCACGAGCTGTTGACCGTCGGCACCTTCTTGCACGCCACCGACATGGCCTTGATGAGGAAGTCGTTGACCGAGAGCTTGTAGCGGCCGTCGGCCTGGGCGTTGAGCGCCTGGCGCAGCTTGAGGAGCTTGGACACCGAGAGCGATGCCGACACAAAGTAGTGGGGGTTCTCGGCGATCGACTCCTTGAGGCGGTTGGCAATGGTCTTGCGCATGCTGCTGATGGGCGTGTCCTCGTAGAGGGCGCCCGCGGGCCCGGCAGCACCGGCGGCCGCAGGGGCGGCCGCGGCGTTCTGCACGTCCTTCTCGGTGATCTTGCCGCCGGGGCCGGTGCCCTTGAGGCCCTTGAGAGGGACGCCCTTCTCAATAGCCAGACGCTTGGCCTGGGCCGAAATGTTGGGCTCGCGGTCGAGCGACGTCTCGAGTCGGCCGCTGGATCCGGTGTCCTCGGGCTCGGGGGTGGGGCTCGGCGCCGGGGCCGGAGTGGCGGACTCCGATGAGGACTCCTCCTTCTTCGGGGCAGCCGGGGCGGCGGCCTCACCGCCGGCATCCTTGAGGGTGAAGCCCTCAAAGGCGCTGACATCGGTGCCCTCCTCGACCAGGATGGCGATGGGCTGTGGAGGCGGTCTAGTCAGCGGGCGTGATTAGAGTCCGGGCGGGGAGGGAGAACCTACGTTGCCGACGGGCACATCCTTCTCGCCCGTCTCCTTGAGGATCTTGGCCACGACGCCCTCCTCCTGGAACTCAAAGTCCATCTGTGCCTTGTCCGTCTCAATCTCGACCAGGACCTCGCCGGGCTCGATCGAGTCGCCGGGCTTCTTGTTCCACGCGCCAATGTTGCCGGCCGTCATTGTCGGCGAGAGGGCGGGCATCTTGACGACCGTGTGCGGGGGGTACGAGGCGTACCATCTCGAGAGGGCGGGCAGAGCGAAGCGGGCGCACCTTACTTGCTGAAGGGCGTGCCTTCGGAGGACGGGGGCGATCATGGTGGCTGTTTGAAAATGGCTCGACTGAAGACTGAACAGAGGGTGTTCGCGATGTTGGATGTTGGATGTTGGGGGAGAAGTGGAGACGACGGAATGCCCCAATTGCCCGACCGCTTCGACGAAGAGAGAAGATGCAGAGGATAGCCGGCGCGTCACTGGCGGCAATTGATGGCGGGCGGATGGGATGGGCGATGTTGGAGGAGACGGTATCGGTCGGTGGTGGTGACAGCTGGGCGTACTTTTTTTGCGTGGGATTTTTCTCGTTGGGGAAGCCAGCTTTGAGCTTCCCGTTCGTTCGTTCACCAAAAATCGGGACCCTGCGACGCTGGCACAAGGCACATCATGGCGCTAGACTACTTTGGGCCCGCGAGCCAATTGTTTGGGGCACCAGCCACAGGCCAAACAGAGCGGGCGGGCTTGATTGCGCCTTACTAAGATCAAAATATGGCAAATATTCCCCCAATATCTGGCCTCCGTGCATCTCAGAGGTGATGTTATCATCGTGTCCCTGTCCAGGGCCTTGCTTTCATGTTCGAGGTGGATTCTCCAAGCTTGGTCATGGGTCTCGAGTCAAAACTGAGCCACACTTGGCTGGGTCGACGACTCGGCTGGGTCAACTGCTGCAGGGATGGGGTCTGCGGCGGGCACGCGTCGCTGCAATGTGGTCCGAACGACATCGACCAGCTGTCAAGGGGTGCCGCTGTTCAGTGTCAGTCTCGAGTCTCGACGAGGACTGATGCTGAGAGATGTCGACAGCATCGAGTATGGCCTGCATATTTTGACAAAAGCCATATTCATTCTTCATCAGACCCTAACTTTGATACATTGGGATATTTTTCTTCTATCTGGTGCATTTGCAACATATTTCGAGAGCCACAAAATCTCCCCGACGGCTTTCTGATGTGAAGAAAGGAGACAGCCGGCTCCAGCTGGCTCGCAGAGGTGACCACCAAGGTGCGGCTGGACCCGAACATGCCGCGCAAGGGTTGGGGTCCAGTACACTGTGCTCACTGGGTTACGCGGCGCGGATCCACTGAAGGATGACGGTTTCGCTGTCAACTTTCTTTCGTGGTCCGTGGACCGTGGATGCCAGTCTCCGGGCTCCAGATGCCAAACGCCAACCTCGACAAGCTCCACCGTGCTGCCTGCTCCTTTTCCGCCGACCGCGCAAGCCCGCGACTTTCCTCGTTTCGTCCCAGGACCGTCCGTACCTGAACCACCGACCACGCTGCAACCAGCCGATTCCGATCCCGAGTCTGCTGCCCGACGACGACCTCGAAGATCGAACCCTTCGACAAAGACACGACACCATCCCCCGAGCCCGCCCATCACCGACCACCGCGCATCCCCTCTCCATGCGCTGAGTCCGAGTCCGTCGCGACACGGGTGGCCCTCTGTCCCGCCAGCCCACCCATAGCCGACCATGAGCTCCCTCCAGAAAGTCGTGTCCGACTCGCTGGACATCATTGCCGCGAATGCCGGCAAGAACAAGCAGCTGGCCGAGCTGGTCAAGCTGGCCCTCGACGCCATCAAGGAGAACCACAACGAGCTTCCCGAGCCCGAGGTCGTCTTTGCGCCATTACAGCTGGCCACAAAGTCCGGCGCGATACCCCTGGCCACCACTGCCCTCGACTGCATCGGCAAGCTCATCTCGTACTCGTACTTCTCGGCGCCCTCGCACCGGACCATCGCCCAGGATGGCACCGAACAGGCCCCCCTCATCGACCGCGCCATCGACACCATCTGCGACTGCTTCCACGGCGAGACGACCCTCCCCGAGATCCAATTACAAATTGTCAAGTCCCTGCTGGCCGCTGTCTTGAACGACAAGATTATCGTCCACGGCGCGGGGCTGCTCAAGGCCGTGCGACAGGTCTACAATGTCTTTTTGCTGTCCCGCAACACCGCCAACCAGCAGGTGGCACAGGGGACCCTGACACAGATGGTCGGCACAGTCTTTGAGCGCGTAAAGGCTCGCCTGCACATGAAGGAGGCGCGCGCGGCCCTGGGGAAGCTGAAGCCGAGTCACAGCAGTCTGACGGTCGAAGACAATGGCTCATCGGCTGGACATTCCGGCGACGGCGAGGACGGAAATGACGGGTCAGCGTCTGCGGCAGGAGGAGAGTCCAACGGGGGCCCCAAGCTCACGCTCAAGGACCTGGAGCACCGAAAGGACTTTGACGACTCCAACCTGGGCGACGGCCCCACCATGGTCTCCCAGATCAAGCCCGTCAGGAAGCCGACGCGATCCGTTTCGGAACAGAGCTTGGCAGACAGCTCGCAGGAGGACACACCGGAATCCCTGGAAGCAGAAGACGAGGTCTACATCCGAGACGCGTACCTTGTCTTCCGGTCGTTTTGCAACCTTTCCACCAAGGTCTTGCCCCCAGACCAACTCTACGATCTTCGCGGCCAGCCGATGCGCTCCAAGCTCATCTCGCTCCACCTCATCCACACGCTCCTCAACAACAACATTGCCGTCTTCACCTCGCCCCTGTGTACCATTACTAATACCAAGAACAATGAACCCACAAACTTTTTGCAGGCCATCAAATACTATCTCTGCTTGAGCATTACGAGGAACGGCGCGAGTTCCGTCGACAGGGTGTTTGACGTGTGCTGTGAGATCTTTTGGCTGATGGTCAAGTACATGAGGGCATCCTTCAAGGTGAGCTCAGCTTCTTTGCAACCATGCGCCATGGCTGACACATGCCCAGAAAGAAATCGAGGTGTTTCTAAACGAAATCTACCTTGCTCTTCTGGCGAGGAGAAATGCGCCCCTGTCTCAAAAACTCATCTTTGTTGGGATCCTCAAGCGCCTCTGCGAAGACCCTCGTGCGTTGGTGGAGACGTACCTCAACTACGATTGCGACAGGAATGTCGACAACATCTTCCAGACGATCATTGAGGACTTGTCCAAGTTTGCGACTAATCCGGTGACCGTCTCCCCTGCGCAAGAGCAGCAGTACGAAGACGCCCATCCCAGCTCCGAATGGCAGGTCAAGAATGTGCTGCCGCCCCTGCTCTCGGTCGCCCAAATCAACACACACCACGACTCGGATGCCGAGATACCGAAAGAATACGTCATGAAGCGCGTGGCCCTGGACTCCCTCGTCGAGACATTGCGGTCCCTTGTGAACTGGTCACAACCAGGCCGTCCCGAAGTCCACGGTGCCAACGGTGATGCTGATCGGCGCCACTCGGTTGATGACATGCGGCACTCCATGGACCCCTCAGCGGCCGAAAGCATATCTCGAATGGAAACGCCCATCCTGCCCTCGACGCCTATTCTCGACGATGATCCGGATCAGCTCGAGAAGGAAAAGGCAAGGAAGACGGCCAAGACAAATGCCATCAAGGCCTTCAACTTCAAGCCAAAGAATGGCATGAAGATTCTTCTGCGGGAGGGCTTCATTCCCAGCGACAAGCCCGAGGATATTGCCCACTTTCTCAGGACCGAGGACCGGCTTGACAAGGCTCAGATCGGCGAGTTTCTGGGCGAAGGCGACCAAAAGAACATTGACATTATGCACGCGTTTGTCGACACGATGGACTTCACCAAGCGACGGTTCGTTGATGCCCTCCGGGAGTTTCTCCAGTCGTTCCGTCTTCCGGGCGAGGCGCAGAAAATCGATCGGTTCATGCTCAAGTTTGCCAATCGCTATGTGACGGGCAACCCCAACGCTTTCGCCAATGCCGACACACCCTACGTGCTGGCGTACTCGGTCATCCTGCTCAACACGGATCTACACAGCAGCAAGATCGCAAAGCACATGTCGCGGGAGGATTTCATCAAGAACAACCGTGGCATCAACGACAACGCCGATCTGCCAGACGACTACCTCCTCGGGATTTACGACGACATTGCGGGCAACGAGATTGTTTTGAGGAGCGAGAGAGCAGCGGCTGCAGCTGCGGGTACTCTGCCCACTCAGCCCACAGGCCTGGCGGCAGGGCTCGGTCAGGCCTTTTCCAACGTGGGCCGTGACCTGCAGCGAGAGGCGTACGTCCAGCAGTCTGAAGAGATTGCCCTGCGCTCCGAGCAGCTCTTCAGGGATCTCTACCGCAGCCAGAGGAAGAATGCCGAAAATGCCGGTGCCAAGTTCATCCCGGCGACTTCGTTCAAGCATGTCGGGCCCATGTTTGACGTGGTTTGGATGTCCTTCTTCTGGGCACTCTCGAGCCAGACGCAAAAGACGCACAATCTCGAGGTCAACAAGCTGTGCCTGGAAGGCATGAAGCTCGCAACGCAGATCGCCTGTCTTTTTGATCTTGCGACGCCCCGCGAGGCCTTTGTCTCGGCCCTCAAAAACACGGCCAACCTCAACAACCCACAAGAGATGCAGGCCAAGAATGTCGAGGCGCTCAAGGTCATTTTGGAGCTCGGCCAGACAGAGGGCAATCTTCTCAAGCAGTCTTGGAAGGATGTGTTGATGTGCATCAGCCAGCTCGACAGGCTGCAGCTGATATCTGGCGGTGTCGACGAGAGCGCTGTTCCCGATGTTTCCAAGGCGCGTTTCGTGCCCCCATCAAAGGGGGAGCCTGCCGCCTCGAGGAAATCAACAGCCTCGGCCCGGAGACACCGGCCAAGGTCCAATACCGGGCCGCAGGGCGTGTCCATGGAGATTGCTATGGAAAGCAGGTCCGACGACGTCATCAAGAGCGTCGACCGGATCTTTACAAACACGGCCAATCTGTCGGGCGAGGCCATCGTCCACTTTGCCCGCGCCCTCACCGAGGTCAGCTGGGACGAGATCAAGGTCTCGGGATCCAACGACTCGCCCCGAACCTACAGTCTGCAGAAGATTGTCGAGATCAGCTACTACAACATGACGCGTGTCCGCTTCGAGTGGACGCACATTTGGGACGTACTCGGGCAGCACTTCAATCGCGTCGGGTGCCATGCCAACACGGCCATCGTCTTTTTTGCCCTTGACTCGCTGCGCCAGTTGTCGATGCGGTTCATGGAGATTGAAGAGCTCGCGGGTTTCAAGTTCCAGAAGGACTTTCTGAAGCCATTCGAGCACGTCATGTCCAACTCCAACAACATCACGGTCAAGGACATGATTCTGCGCTGTCTCATCCAAATGATCCAGGCGCGAGGTGAAAACATCCGGTCCGGCTGGAGGACAATGTTTGGCGTCTTTACCGTCGCCGCGAGGGACCCGTACGAGGCCATCGTCAACCTTGCCTACGAAAATGTGACGCACGTCTACAAGACGAGGTTTGGTGTCGTCATCTCCCAGGGCGCCTTTACCGACCTGATTGTCTGCCTGACCGAGTTCTCCAAGAACATGAAGTTTCAGAAGAAGAGCCTGCAGGCCATGGAGACGCTCAAGTCCATCATCCCCCGGATGCTCAAGACTCCAGAGTGCCCGCTCTCGCGGTCAGCCGCCAACGCCAGCCCGGTCGAGGCAAGCGGCAAGCCGTCCGGCCCGCAGACACGCACGTCGGTGGAGGAAGGCTTCTGGCTTCCGGTCCTGTTCGCCTTCCACGATGTGCTCATGACAGGCGAGGATCTCGAGGTGCGGTCCAACGCGCTCAACTACTTCTTCGAGGCCCTGCTCCGGTACGGAGGCGACTTCCCACCCGACTTTTGGGATATCCTCTGGCGGCAGCAGCTCTACCCGATCTTCCTGGTGCTGCGGTCAAGGCCGGAAATGTCAAAGGTCCTCAACCACGAAGAGCTCTCGGTGTGGCTGTCGACGACTATGATCCAAGCGCTCCGCAACATGATCACCCTCTTCACCCACTACTTTGACGCCCTCGAATACATGCTCGATCGGTTCCTCGAGCTCCTCGAGCTGTGCATCTACCAAGAAAACGACACGATTGCCCGCATCGGCAGCAACTGCCTGCAGCAGCTCATTCTCCAAAACGTCGGCAAGTTCACCACCGAGCACTGGACCAAGATCGTGGGCGCCTTCTGCAAGCTCTTTGAAAAGACGACAGCCTCGGACCTGTTCTCCCCGACCATGACCAACTCGCCCCTGGCCGCCTCCCTTGGCCTCGACTCTGGCGGCTCCACCGCCCCCCCTTCCGAGGGGACGCCCGCCGACGAAAAGTCACTCAAGATCAACGGCACCGACGAGACGGCGTCACCCACCCCACACATCAACGGCAGCGACCACGACAACCTGCGCACGCCCACGGCCACACTCACCCCCGCGGGCCCCCCCTCCCCCATGACGCCGCAGCTCGAAGAGTTCCGCCCGCGCGACGGCCTCCAGCAGCAGCCGGTGGTGGTAACAGCAGCGCGGCGGCACTTTTTCAACAGCATCATCCGCGACTGCGTGCTGCAGCTGCTAATGATCGAGACAGTCAACGAGCTCTTCAGCAACGACGCGGTGTACGCGCAGATCCCGTCGCCGCAGCTCCTGCGCCTCAACGCGCTGCTCAAGACGTCGTACGAGTTCGCCAAGCGCTTCAACGAGAACAAGGACCTCCGCATGCGCCTGTGGCGCGAGGGCTTCATGAAGCAGCCGCCCAACCTGCTCAAGCAGGAGTCGGGCAGCGCGGCGACGTACATCAACATATTGTTCCGCATGTTTGGCGACGCGTCGCCGGAGCGCGTGGCCAGCCGCCACAAGGTCGAGGCGGACCTGGTGGAGCTGTGTCGCGTGATTATCAGGGATTACATCGCGCTCGAGGAGGACAGTCAGTATCGCAACATTGTGGCGTGGCGGCCGGTGGTGGTGGACGTGCTCGAGGGGTACGCGGCGTTTCCGAGGGAGGCGTTTGCCGAGCACATTCGCGATTTCTACCCGCTGCTGGTCGAGCTGCTGGGCAAGGAGCTGAACAGCGAGCTGAGGCGGGCGCTGCTGCTTGTGCTGCGGCGGGTGGGCGAGGTGGGGCTGGGGATCGAGGGGATGGTGACGCTGGCGCCGCCGCCGGGCGGCCGGGGCGAGGAGCGGGATCGGAGGGGTAGTACCCTTTCGGCCGTGTCGTTTGGGCCGAGGGCGCCGGCGTCGTCGGGCGGGGACGGGGCCATGGGGAGGGCGTGAGGGGAAGGGGGGGGCGATGAAAAGCGGATTGTTTTCACCCGCATGTTGTTTCTGTTGGAGCAGTGAGCGCGCTGGGTGATAATCTCCGATGCATAGAATCTTTTGTTTCCTTTTCTTTTTAGAAGCCTTGACGGCGTAGATGGTGAGGATGGTCGTGCCTGTTGGTGTTTTCCCAGGCCATAGTGCCCTGGACGTCGTGGGTGGGAGGGCGGTCTGGGTTGTATTCAACGTCTGGGTGTTGGGGGAGTTTTGAGAGGGGCCGGGGTCGCATAGCAATGACCGGCCTTTGTGTGTTAGTATCTATCGAGACATTTTACAGGTGGCATGATTGTGTGGATGGTTGCGTGTTGCTGATGATCACTTGCTGGACACTCGCTGTTCCATCCATGCGTGACCTTGGGCCAGGTAAACAATATCACATCTGCCCCCGACTTGCAATTTGGAACACAGGGCCTCGGGTCATGGTCATGTATGTTTCCAAATAACACAGCTATGGATGATAATAAGACTCTGGGTATTTCTCTCCGCTGCTAACACAACCCTTCCCACCCCATCACCTCACCGGCACCTCCCACACCTGCCCCGGCACCAACTCCTTCAACCACGCCCTCATCTCCTCCACCTCCTCCTCCACCATCTCCTCGGGCAACTTCGCCAGCGCCCCCCTCAGCAGCTCATCCTCGGCCATCGCCTCCACCAGCAACGCCCTGAGCGTCTCCACCGCGCCCGGCGCCCGCGCCCCCTCGGCCGTCCGCATAACCACCACCAGCTCCTTGAAAAAGTCCACCAGGCTCAGATGCAGCAGCCTGTCGCTCTTATCCACCATCCCCGTCGCCGCCCACTGCAGAAGCCCAGCGCCCGGGCGATTCCCGTTGGAGAGGGCAGAGCCGGCCACTTGCAGGATGTTCAGCCCCGCGAGGCGCGGTAGCACGCGCAGCAGGCGGGCCTGGGCGAGGGAGAGCTGGTGCGCGTCGTCGCGCGTGTCGGGGTGTCGGCCGGCGCAGAGGTCCGTGATGAGTTGGTGGTGAGGTTCCCCGGGGCCGGTGACGGCGCGGAAGAATGGGCTCGAGGCCGACGAGGCGTGGTCGGCTTGGATGAGGTCGCCGAGGACTTTGCCGCCGAGCTGGCCGACTTCGACGAAGGGGGAGGCGAGCCAGCGGCGGAGGAAGGCGGCGACGAGGTCGGGCATGGAGGCGAGCTGCGAGGGGGAGGTGGTGGCCTTGTGGAGGATGGTCATGGCGAGGAGGTTGGCGGAGGGGGCGGGGGAGTCGAGGGCTTGGATGAGGGATTCCGGGGAGGCGAGGGTGAGGACCTGGGTGAAGGAGACGGGGCGGAGGAGCTTGGTGGTGAGGTTGGCGAGGAGGGTTGGGTCCGAGGGGTATTGCTTGAGGATGGTGGTGAGGCGGGGGAGGAAGCGGGTGACGAGGGGGGGCGTGTTGCTCTCTGTTGGGGGGAGGAGGTTAGTTTTCGGTTGGCACTTGAGGGGGTTCGGGGTGGTCGAACCTGTGAGTTGGAGTTCCACCTCGTCGATGACCTTTGCGTTGAGCGGGATGGTGGGATCCCGGACGAGGTCATCGAGGTGCTTGTCGAGCTCGTCGAGCCCGGTTACTGGGATGTCTTCCATGGTGTTTTGTGCGATGGGGTGTGTCGTAGATATTCGGGGTTGGTTGTGATCGGGAGAGGTGAAGATGTTGGACTTGGGAATAGTGGCAAGGTGTTTGGGGAGGGAGAGGGGTCGATGGGCCGACGTTGGCACATGGAGTGATCTGCAGGGTGCCGTGCGGGGAAAGGCTTCAGGGGTGCTCCAGTTGGGTTGGGGGAGCTTGAATCGCTGCAGCTGCAGGGGCACGGACCCGACCCCAAAACCAAGTGCCGTGAATTTGCCTGCCCCGCCAAAAAAGAATCATCAACCGCGTCCGATGACTCCACCAGTTGCGCCAACACAGCCAACTCGAACAGCGCCAAATCCGAGATAATCCCCCCATCGCCAACCATCGCACACCATGTCTGGAAGAGGTGGCGGCCGCGGAGGCCGGGGCGGTCGTGGTGGTCGGGGCGGCGGAGGCGGCGGGTCACGGAGCATCGCGCCGAACAGCGTGCCGTGGAGCAGCGATCCCAACATTACCATTGACAGCAAGCCAGCAGAGCTTTTCCCCGTGAGTCTGCTCCCCTCCCCAGTCCTGCAGTCGCGTCGATACTGACCGTCTTCCAGACATACGACGTCCCCCGCGCCACCCCCCTCTCCCGAAAAGAAGACAAGCAAGTCTCGTACTTCCTCCTCTACCGCGAGCAATGCCACGACAGCCCCCTCTACACCCAAGCCCGCACCTGGAATGACAGCTACAGCAAGGGCCGCCGAGCCTACGGGCAAGACCAGATCAACAAGCGATACGGCCAAAAGAGCAAGGCGACCGTCGACCCCTTCCTTGCCGTCCCAACATACTCGAAACGATTCGCCCAAGCCGAGCGCACCCTCCCTGACCTCGAATCATGGCCCTTTGCCAAGGAGTTCTTCCCCGAGGAGCTGCACGCTACATTGGAAGGCGAGGGCGGACCGGCACAGAAGAAGCGACGGACGGGGCCCAAGACGCTGGCGCTCTCTAACATCACCTCGATCAAGACGGCCGAGGAGCTGTTTCTCGGGGAGGGCCACCAGGTGGACGGGGCCGGCAACATCAACAAGGCGATCCAGGAGATTGACTCGTTGGAGAAGCGCGCTGGGGAGGACGAGGGCTTCTTGTCGGGCGACGAGGACGACTGGGTCAAGGAGAAGGACGACGAGGATGGGGACGGCAATGCCGATGACCCGGATCGGTACGAGTCCGAGTCGGACGACGACAATGACGACTACAACGCCGAGGCCTACTTTGACGGCAACCAGGACGACGAAGACTATGGTGACGATGGAGGGGATGATGCTGGGGACTACATGTGACGGGAAGACGGGGGTCGGGCGATGTATATCCGCATGCTGTGTTCATTATACCTATTATTTTTGCATTTTCTGGCGCATGGTTTGCCTGGACATTTCGGGCGGGACAAAAGGTACATCGGCAAGGGTCACGGGTCACAGATACCATTTCAATAGAGGAAGTGGCAGACATGCCAACTGGATATGTTTCCACCATGACGCCGCCAAATTACGTTGAAAAGTTCACGCGGTCCTGGGTATTCAAGACGCCACACCGGAGTCTAAAGTGTACATGTAATCGCCTGCTCATTTTACGTTCCCACATCAACCGCTCAGCTCCCATGCCCCATGAAATCCTTCAGCTGCAGTTCCGTCACGCCCTCCTTAATGCCACCAACCACACCCGCCACCTTGAGGATGCCCTCCTCAAAGTCGCGGAGCACCGCCGCGAGCTCGGCCACCCTCTCGTCGACGCCGCCCTGGGCGTTGCTCCTCGACTGGGCCGCGACGCGCTGCAGCTGCTCCAGCATGTTGCCGTGCACGCCGTGCATGTGCACCTCGATCTCGCCCAGGTTCCGCTCAAACTTCTTCATCATGTCGTCCATCTCGTTGGCCGTCTTGGAAAAGTAGCTGATCAGGTCCGAGTTGCTCTCGGGGTCCGCGTCGCCCGACCCCGCCGCGGCCGCCGCCGACTGCTGGCCCCTCGTCGACCACAGGCTCGCCTGGTGGTACTGCGTCGGCAGCTTGAGGTTGTCGACGGCCTTGAACGACAGGCGCGCGTTGTCGGCGTCCGTCTTGATCAGCTCGCGCAGCTGGTTGATGGCGGCAATGTCGGCCGACAGCGCGGCGTGGGCGCCGTCCGACTTTCGCGTGACGAAGCTGACGTCGGTGGGGATGGCCGACAGCTGCTCGCCGTGGGCGGGGAGGAAGGCCTCGACGGCCTCCTTGTCGCGGATGCACTTTTGGATGCCGTCGTCGATCATGATGATTTGCTTCTGCAGGTCCTCTTGGAGGTCGTTGAACCGCGTCGTCGACCGGATGTTGCTGACGTCGATCTGGACGCCGGGGACCATCTGGGCCTGCTGGTTGGTGGACTGGCCCATGGTCAGCCCACCGCCCTGTGTCTGTCCGAAGCCTTGCTGCTGTTGCTGTTGCTGTTGCTGCGGTTGATTGCCGCTGAAGCATGGTTAGCAGGGAAAGAATCAAAGGGGTTGAAGAGGGGGAAACATACAACATGCCGCCCCCCTGAGGCTTGTTGAGGGACAACATCCCGCCGGTATTTGCGGTCGAGCCGCCAAACAACCCTCCCGTCTGCTGCTGTGGCTGCTGCTGCTGCGTCGAAGCCCCAAAAAGTCCTCCCGTCTGCTGTGGCTGCTGCTGCGTCGTAGCCCCAAAGAGCCCTCCCGTTTGCTGCTGCTGCTGCGGCTGTTGTTGCGTCGAAGCCCCGAATAGGCCGCCCGTCTGCTGCTGCTGCTGCTGCTGTGGTTGCGCGGTAGCGCCAAACAGTCCGCCCGTCTGTTGAGGTTGCTGGGCAGGTTGTGCTGCGGCGGTTCCAAAGAGTCCACCCGTCTGGGGCTGCGAAGTTGTCGTCGCGGTGCCTCCAAACAAGGATCCCGTGGCTTGCGGCTTCGAAGCGGCCGCCGTGCCAAACAGGGAGCCAGACTGTGCGGGTTGCGACGACGCGGTTCCAAACAGCCCTCCGGTGGTTGCCGCTGCTGGCTGGCCGGTTCCGCCACTGTGCGCGAGCTTGTCTTAGAATCCGAGACGTGGACGCGATGCATCTTAACAAAGAACGGAAAGGGAAAACTCACAAAAGATTGGCCGACCCCGTGTTGATGCTCAGCCCAGCTGGGCCACTGGCTGACCGTGCGAGCATGGCTGCAGCAGGGCTCTGCTTGCCCTCTTTTTTCTCTTGCTGGGGACGTGAAACCTGTCGGCTGTCGGAGAGATGCGGGCTGGAATGTGGATGTGGAATGATGGATGCGTTGACTTGATGGTTGCTGTCGGGTCCCTGTTGAGCCTGTGTTTTCTGCCCCACGCGCCGAGTCGCGGTTGGGGGCGCTCCAAGAGTCTTGCTGGCGCGGCTCACGCGTCTCACCGCCTGCTGAATTCAGCGTGCACCTTGCTGTCTGAAGCCTCGGAAAATAGATTACCTAATCCCAAGCAACCTCTTGCTGCTTCTTTGACAGCTACCCTCGACCTTCACCCCGCCGTCGAACAGGCACTGCGAAGTCAACTTCCACCTGACCCGCCCAATTCCGCACCGAGACCTGCCCACCATGGATATCGACGAAGACGAGGATTTCTACACCCAGGATGAGCCTGAGGTCCCGGCGGCGCAACCCGCCCCGGCGGCCAGCGCCGCCGCCCCGGCCCCGGCCCCGAAAGCTGAACCGGCCGACGAGCTCGAGGAAGGAGAGGAGGAAGACGAGGGAGGTGCCATGGACGAGGATGACGACTCGGTATGCGACCAAAAAAATCCGGAACCTTCTGCATTGCCCTGACATATTTCCAGGACATCGACATAATAGTTGAATCCAAGGACAGCTCCAAAGCGCCCCCTCCATCGTGAGCCCAACCACCCTCGCACCTTCCACTCGGCGCCAGCGAGCTAACCACCTACCTCAGACAATCGCGCTACAGCGAGATCCGAAATATTCCACAACGAACAGCAGCCAACGAGCCCGCAGTCAAGATGGCCCCTTCCAAAAAGGAGGAGCCAAGACAGGCCGACCAGGCTCCTGTTTCCACATCCAAGCTCAACATCAATGCCATCCCGATCCACAAGCCCAGCGGCAAGCCCTTGACCCAGCTGGACTTTGAGCAGGGTACATCTCCCGTCTCCCACCCTTTGTTGCCACCCCAGCTGACCCCATCCCACCAGACCTCACCGGCAACGACAAGCCCTGGCGCAAGCCCGGCACCGACGTGTCCGACTACTTCAACTACGGCTTCGACGAGTTCACCTGGTCCATGTACGCCGCCAAGCAAGAGTCGCTCCGCGTCGACTACGCCCCCGAGGCCGTCTTCCAGATGAATAAGAAGGCTGCAGACGAGTTCCAGATGTCGATGATGATGGGCGGCATGATGCCTCACGCCATGGCTGGCGCTGCCGGAACCACTGGCGACGGAGCCGCGGCCGTCCCCGGCATGCCGGGCATGGAGATGGCCCCCGAGATGCAGCAGTTCATGCAGCAGATGATGGCCAACGGCATGGATCCCAGCCAGATGGACCCCAATAACATGGCGGCCATGTACGCGCAGATGCAGGGTGCCGCGGCTGCGCAGGGCGGTCAGGGCGGACAGGGTCAGAACTTTAGCGGATACGGCGGCAACCAGGGCCAGGGCTATGGATACGAGCATAACATGGGCGGAGGCCAGGCCGGTGGAGGCGGTGGTGGCGGAGGAGGACGCGGCGGCAGAGGTCGTGGACGCCGTTGGTAGGCGCCCAAGCGTGTACGATAGGGTCTGGGTAACGGTTGATACCCCCAGGAAAAAGGCGCTGCCATGATGTCTTTACAAGTCCGTGTAGCAATGAGCTAGAAGTGTTGTTGAGGCATGTGCTCTCAGCCTGCATGCAAGCAATTCACACTCGGTCCACATTTCTTCTGCTAGTGGTAATGCTTCTCGGGCTCGTGGTAATGTTTCTCGGGTGATCAAATTTCATTGCGGATGAGTGCTGGCTATCCTGCGAGCCCTTACTCTGAATTGAAGACATGGCTCTGTTTCATGAGAATGTATGCCGCGTCAACGGACACGCCTCAATTCCAATACTGGAGATCTTTGCTTTTCCCTCCAATGCCTTTTGGGTGATATATGGTGCCTTGATGGACGAAGTACACCCATTACTGTCCTGCTATCTTGGGTATATGACTATCAACCGAGCACTTGACTTTGAACCAAAGACCCAACTCTGCTCCATCGCAATGTATCCTGCGTCATCGGAGAAGCCTCGATTTCCACACTGGAGACCTTTGCCTTTCCCTCCAAGACCTTCTGGGTGACAAATAATGCCTCGATGAACTGAGTACACCCCTAGCAGTGGGTAGAGTGCCTGCTTGGCCCGCTACGCATATCCTCATGCTCTGAATCCCAGGCCATGGCTTGACACAGGAGGCAGGAGGCATCGGTAATCATGTCAGCTTCCTTGACGCCCGGCGGGCTGACGAACATCATTCTATAGTCGAAAACGACCTTGCCATTTTCGAAGGGGACCGTTCTGTTCAGCTCCTGATATCGTTCAAAACATCAGTACCGAGTATTAAAAGTTCAGGTGATATTCTTTCTTACACGGTGGGTTTTGCATGATGTATGCAATACGAAGCGTTCCTCGTCCACAAAACAGCATCCAAAATAAGGGCACTGCGGGATGCGGCAGACGTAATCTCGACCAGGGGGGAACGAAAACCAATCCGGTCGCAGGCGTTCGTGATAAAACCAGCCTTCGAATAACTCGAGGTATACGGCATCGCGTCGTTCCGGGCCCATCCACCTTTTGACAAGTACTGGGAGGGGGGGTGGTATGGGGGGTTGGTCGAGGCGGGGGGCGGCCGGGAGCCTCGCTCGCTCGGCATAATCGAGCTCATCGACAATCAAGACGGGGACGTCGTCGATTGCTTCGCAGCCCTTGGGGGCGAGGATGGAGCCGCTGGGGCCGGACGACATTGGTGTAGACAAGAGGACGAAGGGGACGACGAGGACGAAGGGGACGGCGAGGACGAAGGGGACGGCGAGGACGAAGGGGACGGCGAGGACGGCGAGGACGAAGGGGACAGCGAGGACGATGAGGACGGTGAGGACGGTGAGGACGGCGAGGACGGGACGGCGAGGACGAAGATGGTGGCGGCAGGGGAGAAGGATGAAGAAGAGGAAGAGAAGTGGTCTCGGCTCGGATGCGGGTATTTATGCACTACTAGCAGTCCCCCTCCTGCTGCCCTATGCCCTAATGCATATGCATTTCAATTGTCTCCCACTGTCGCACACAGGCTAGGTTGAATTAACTTGTCTTCAACATTGCCCGTGAAACAGGGCAGAACTAGGTACTAGACAGCCGGGTAGGTATATACCTATCTTAGGAAGGAGTGACCCCGTTATTGGGATGGCGGAACCCTCCAGTCCCATATTCCAATTCCTTTCCCCCCCAGACTGGCACGAATGTCCCGCAATTGAGTTTGGAACACTCACGTCTTTGCGAGACTCGAATTCAATTCTCGCCCTCGAAACGACTTCCTTCCTCAGCCCAAAAAGACGCAATCAATCTCTCCGACCTGCAAGCCAATCCCGCAATGGCTCCCTCGGGCGCCATGTCCCAGGCCGAGGCCACATAGGTACCTACTTTTCGGTATGCACAAGCCTGATACCCCAAAGCCACCTTTGAATCGGCACTGACAGCCAGTGGCTCAATTAGTAGTATGGTGCCGGCAGAACATCTCACAATCGGCAAGAAGTTCGTCTCTCTGGAAGCAAAGCTCCAGGATCTTCAAACAGGCGCTCCTCTGCTCAACGCCCTCCAAGATGTCCGGATCGAGGACTGGGCCATGGATCCCAGTGTCACAGACTTCGAAAGGTACGTTCACTATCTATAGGTCAGCCCTCGACAAAACTTGAAGGTTCAGAGACACAATGAACCAACCTTCACCGGGTGTCACCATCGCAACAATCCTCCAAAGCTGCAAGAAGCAGACCAGCTATTGGCCACCCGACGGCGAGTACGTCATATACCTCGGGGTATACTGTAACGTGGACGGCTCTCCGGACACAACACGTTTCTATGTTGGCCAAGCCAAGCTCGTCGGGCGCAGAAGCGACACAAGGAGCACTGTGAAAGTGCTCGGCTCCATGAAGATGTCCCTAATTAGTGCTCACGATGCTCGGCCAACACACATCAGCATTGCAGCCCATACCAAGGATAAAGATACACACGTCATCATCCTTGCATGCAACAAGTCTGCCGGCTTCATAGCGGCGAGCCGTTACTCGCTTTCGATGATCGAACAGACCGCCATGCTGGTTCTGCGGTCCTATCTTCCCATGTCGATGATTTACACCAGGGAACAGAGCACAGCAACTCATCCTCCTTACCAGAGTTGACAAGCAAGTCCGCTCAGTCCTCAAATTCCAGCAGCACGATGGCCTATGTCCTCCCCTCGGAATGCTCGGCTTTCCTGTGATACTTCAGGCCATTCTTTGAAGTGAACTTCTTGTCGCACCCGTCCTCGTCGCATGGGAAGGTGGGCTCGGCTCTTGGCAGTGAAGGCGTCACTGAGAGGAATGTTCTCAAGATTGGCCGTCGACATGAAGGGGAGGGGGGCGGCCGCACGCTGTACAGTACATATTCAGCTTCGGGGCTGGTGGTGACTGGCTGGGGGAGTCGGATTTCTTCTCAAGGGTCGTGAGCGATTTGGCAATTTTTGACAGCCGATCTTGGATATCGTCGGAATTGATATGGTTTTTGGCGTTGGTGTTGCATCCTGGGTGAATGAATCTGTTATGGGCAACCGTAGGGCGGTGAAGAAGAAAAGGGAGTGTTTTTCTTGTGAGTTTCCACATTGCTCGATTCACCGCGGACGACATGCGTACATTATTCACTGAGTATTAATCGTAGGTATCGCGAAGAGAGAACGAGGCGCGTACGACCCCGAACCGAAGGCGCTAAGCGTAGAGCCCGAAGGCGACCAGAAGATGACAAGACCTCAGACCTCGCCCAAGACGCCATCATCCTCCCACTATCCTCCTCCTCCACGTCATCCACCTCGTACTCGATCTCCTCATCGTCGTCGACAACAAAACCATCGTCGCCGCTATCGTCATCCTCGAGGGGCAGACGCGCCGAGAGAGAGTCGACGCCGGACTGAAGCAGGTCGAGACGACCGTTAACGCCAGCCAAGATGCGGTCGACATGACCAATGACCGAGGCCACCTGCGAAAGTCAGTCAGACAGAGCACGAACAGAGGGCGACGAGAGGACGAACCAGGGGACCACCGGGAGCGACGAGCTGGTGCAGAGAGCGAAGACCGACATTAAGATTGGCGAGGTCGGAAGCAGCCTGAGGAGCGGCAGAGGTCGGGACGAGAGTCATTTCAGTAGCACGATGGCTCGGCACTTGGCGTGAACATAGCCAGTCTCCCCCAAAGGTGCAGAGGAGTAGCAAGAGGGTGATGCCGTAGTTACTGGGGAGGAGTTCGACGATAGCCTTTGGTTAGCCGAACGTGATTGGTCTACCGGGCACCCCTACATACACAACGCTCCCGCCGCCGCTCCCGCCGACGACGATGCCGAGGCCGCCCGGCGGACCGCCACCGCAGGGCCGGCTGATTTTGCTGGTGCTCTTTGGGGCGTGGTTGAGACCCGGCTGGTGGCGCTCGCGAAGGGGGAGGCGGTGCTGAAGGAGCAGGGAGAGGAGGATAGTGCCGCGACCACCCGGGTGTCCGCCACACTCGCCTAGCTGGTACCAGAGCCGGTCGCCGCACTTCGCCCGCCCTCCTGGCCCCGGGAAGATATAGCTCTGATGGTATTCGTGAGGTTTGAACGGTAATGGGAAGACTAGTATATCATTCTCTTGAATTCTCTAAAGAGAAAAGAAATTGTCCGTGGTGGAATGTGACACCGTTCTCTGGCTGCTTGATGTGACTTTACTGGGTCGTCCTTCGTGGTGTTTCGATGTTGACTGTCGCTCATTGAATTTTGTTTTTGCAATCGCGGAGAACTCTGCCTCTCTCCTTCCACAATCTGCCACCAACCGGAGCGGCCATTCATCAACGATTTGCGCACCCGTCTTTTTCAGCCCGACAGACTGCGCGACCTGGAACATCCAACGAGTTCCTGCTCTTCGCGCCCACCCGCTTCTTTATCGTCGCCTCGATGCCATTCCATCACCGACTCGATCGTTCGGCATCATCTCGTTGACGCCTCATCGCCGTATGGACACCTCATCGACGACTTGCTATCTCTCGTCTTTTTCGCCATCCTGGTGTCAACACTTTCCATCAAAGTCTCCGATTCTGACCACCTCTAACAGCGGTGCGAATCTACCAACATCATCAAATGCTGGCCTTCGTCGCATCCGCGCGCCTATCTGCGCCTGCGAGTGCTTCGTAAGTTCATCCCCGCACCTCGGCTGGACAGCAAAAGCGACGCCTCTCTTGTTCAAGTTCTAACAATCGAGGTCGCCAGCTCTGAAGGCACCGAGACCACCATGAGTCAGCCCAGCGAGACCACCAGCTATGATGATACCGAGACCGTCACCAATCAACCGATCGAGACCAGCTCTCAGCCTGGCGAGGCCCCCGATTCTGAAATAATTAACACTGATGCCTGGAGCGTCAGTGACGTCAGTGCCCTCCGCCTTGCCCAATTCTGCCCATTCCCCGACATCCACAAACCCGCTTGCTGGCCAGAGGTATGCCGCATTTCGCTCAATGTATGATCTCTCTAACTAGATCTCTCCGCTGACAAGCAAAGGCTGGAAACACATTCAGCAAACAACGACCGCTCCCGACGCTGCAAGAGCTCGACGAGATCAGCGGCCGCACATATCCCAAGGAGTACTGGCAGGACGTCTTGGCCGATGAGGAGAGTTTTGGGGCAGCGGGGAACAAGAAGAAGATGGCGCATCTGCGGGAGCTGATCGACCCCGGCGGGCGGCAGAGGGCGTACGAGGCCAACCAGAGGCTGTACCAGCAGGCCATGGACCGGTTCGCGGCCGAGAGACTCCGCGAGGAACAAGCTGCGTGGCGGGTCCCAGGACAGTGGGAGAAGGGTGCGCCGGGCTGGGAGGATTGGGGGGAGGATGGAGCGCGGCAGGAGAACAACGAGCGGGGCGAGGGTTTTGAGGCTCATCTTCTTGAGGTTCACCCTGTTGAGCGTCCTGATGTTGAGGCTCTTCCTGTTGAGGCTCATCCCGCTGAGGCTCGCCCTGTTGAGGCTCGCCCTGCTGAGGCTTATCCAGTTGAGACTCGCCAGGTTGCTATTATCAGCATGGTTTGGGTCGTCGCCTTCCTTGGGGCCCTTGTGTGGGTTGCCCGCCAGCCTCGGCATTGAGAAGACATCTGGACTTCAAATACGAGCGGTATGATGTTCTGACATGATCTTGGTCTCAGATTTTCTCATGCAGAATGTACAAAACACTGGCAGGATGAGCCTTGGGCCATGTGTCATCATCGGCGGCCGTGATATTTTGATGGCAACTTATTTTCTTTCAATATTCTAGTTGAGACCACGCTGAATATGAACTAGAGTGCATGTCTCAAGTCCAGTTGTGGTCGCAAGTGTTCCCCTGCCAAGCCACAAGGGGATTGTTTACTTTTGTGATGCACGGACCAGGTGCGACATCGGGGCAACACGAGACGGACAGAACTGGGACAATGCTCCATGTCTGCCTGAGAACTGAGGGGTGCTGAAAAGAAGAAGGGAATGGAACCATCTGACCGGCAACAAGAGATCCCTGCTGCGAGTGGTGTCGATGGAGACTGTTGACGTCGTCGTCGCTGTCGTCGGCAAGGAAAGAGTGGGACGGGGCCGAACCGGAAGGTCAGGACAGGATAATCCGACTCCGACCCTTCCGATAAATCCCCGCTCCCCCACTGCCCCGCCAATCGGCGGCTGGCGCTAGGCCGAGCGGGGCCCCACACAGCTTTATGCCTCGCACTGAGCACTTTAGCCACAGGGCGAACACCCACCTGGAACAGGGGAGCGAATTGAATTCTCCTGGTCAACGCCGGCTGCTTTTTTCTGCTCGCCTGTCCTCCATCCCCAACACCCACCCCCCTTATTATCTGCTATCCCGCCGCCCGCTCTCCTCGGTGGTCCGCTGTTCTCCTCTCTCTCTCTGCAACGATCACTACCGTCGTCCGCTCCAACCGCAATCATGTTTATGGCCTCGCGCATCCAGACCCGTGCCTTTTCGGCATCGGCGAGACAGGTGAGAACCGACCCCCCCCCCTCGACGGCGACATCCGATGTCCGGTGCCCCTGAGCAGAGGCTTTGGACCTGCATCTGCCCGTCCAGCCCTCTCGGATTCCATGCGGTCCCATCGATGCCAATCGCACGACCCAATTGCTGACACTGCCCCCCCCTCCAGCTCTCCAAGGTCACCGTCCTCGGTGCCGCCGGCGGCATCGGCCAGCCGCTGTCCCTCCTCCTCAAGCTCAACCCCCTCGTCTCTGAGCTCGCTCTCTACGACATCCGCGGTGGCCCTGGTGCGTTCCAACCCCCTCCCCTCGCGAATGCCCCGTCGAACACCGCCCCCAACCCCAATGGCACCCGCTAACCATTAATCCCTCGTCCAGGCGTCGCCGCCGACATCTCGCACATCAACACCAAGTCGACCGTGACCGGCTACGACCCCACCCCCACCGGCCTCGCCTCGGCGCTCAAGGGCTCCAAGGTCGTCCTCATCCCCGCCGGCGTGCCCCGCAAGCCCGGCATGACGCGCGACGACCTGTTCAACACCAACGCCAGCATCGTCCGCGACCTGGCCAAGGCGTGCGCCGAGTCGTGCCCCGACGCCAACATCCTGGTCATCAGCAACCCCGTCAACTCGACGGTCCCCATCGTCGCCGAGATCTTCAAGCAGCGCGGCGTCTACAACCCCAAGCGCCTCTTCGGCGTCACGACCCTCGACGTGGTCCGCGCCTCGCGCTTCGTGTCCGAGGTCAAGGGCACCGACCCGGTCGACGAGAACATCACGGTCGTCGGCGGCCACTCGGGCGTGACCATCGTCCCCCTCTTCAGCCAGTCGTCGCACCCCGACCTGTCGGCCGACGAGGCCATCATCAACCGCGTGCAGTTCGGCGGTGACGAGGTTGTCAAGGCCAAGGACGGTGCCGGTTCGGCCACGCTCAGCATGGCCATGGCCGGCGCGCGCATGGCCAACAGCGTGCTCCGCGCCGCCGGCGGCGAGAAGGGCGTCGTCGAGCCCACGTTTGTCGACAGCCCGCTGTACAAGGACCAGGGCATCGAGTTCTTCAGCTCCAAGGTCGAGCTCGGCCCCGAGGGCGTCGGCAAGATCCTCCCCGTCGGTGAGGTCGACGCCGTCGAGAAGAAGCTCCTCGAGGCCTGCTTCGGCGACCTCAAGAAGAACATTGACAAGGGCAAGGCCTTTGTCGCCTCCAACCCCGGCAAATAAGCGCCTCGTCTCGTCTGAGGCAGGGGGGAGGGTGCGGTTTATAATGAAATAAAAATGGACAAGCATGCGAGCATGGCGTGTAGGGGCTTTGGAATGACTGCGGTGATTCGGTCCAGGAGAACAGGAACCAAAATGTGGTGGGGAAAACAAGGGGAAACAGGGGGGTACATCTGGCGTTCAAGTCTTTCTTTTCGGTCAATGGTTGACCCCCGGCATCCCTATTCTCTCCGCTCTCTCTGAGATTCTGTCTTCCTTCTCCGGCACGTCTATCTGCCGGACGGGGAGGCAAAACAATAGAGGTCTCTTGGCTGTATGTGGTTGTTCATTCGTGTGCCAAGTGTTTGTGCGCAGGTCCAAGTTGGCGCGAGGTTGAATTTTAGTCGCGCGACCTTGGCCCACACCGCCCGCGCGACCTAGACCCACTGTATTTTGAACTACCAGGTCGCCCTAACAGATTGAAAAAGTGCTAATAGCCACCACCCTGAACAGCCACACGTACGGGCCCTGGGGGTACTATCTTAGGGGCGTATACCTATTGGCAGCCCCTGTACTTGCCTAGCGCTTACGTAAATAATAGTAGCGCTATAACTACGCGATAGAATATAAGACTTTAAGTCCATTTTAGTAAAGAAGTACTATATATTCTATATATAAGAAGCGTTAACGTCCCTAATACCTATACGATACTAACCCTTATATAACCTGTTATAATTATATAAACTGTAAGCCTTTATCTTTATATCCTTTGTAATCTATACCCTACCTCCTTACTCCGCCTAGTTAGTCTGTACTTCTATATATATACCTGCCCTACTTTAGCCCTACTATCGTCTACGCTATTAGTTTCTATCTTGCTTCGCTACCTTCCTCTCTTTCTTCTTTCCCTTAATAATAACTATACTAAAGGTAAGCTAACTACTAGTAATTCTACCTTATATATATAAAATTCTATCTCTAATAGCCTTAATTTAATTACCTTCTACTACTATATCTTTCTATATTTTATTACGCCTTATTACGCGTAAGATATAGTCGTCTAGACTCTGTAGCGTATATCCGTATAGTTCGGCAGCCCTAGTAGGTACGCCGATTAGTTAAATACCCTACCCTACCTATACCTACTACCCACCTAAGGAATACGGATATATCCGTTAAACTAACTAATTATAATCTAGGTAACGAAGCTATATACTTATAACCCGTAATATACCCCATAACGCTAAGGTACGTAATATCCCCTAATATATACCCTATATAAACGTTAAACTAATATACTATAAATACCTCGAGTTAAGTAGTCTAAGGTAACCGCCGTCCTTACCGTAGCCGACTTTAGTATACTTATACCCCTTCGCTACGCCTACCGAATACCTACGTTAATATAGGTCCAGATAACGACGCCGTCGATAATATAAAGTCGTCGTACTAGTCGATCTTTTTCTATAGTTAGTATCCGCCTATATATTCTCCCCGTAAACGTTAAACTAATACGATATAGGCCCCCTAATTAACCCTAACCCGAACTAGCTTCCTACCCGTATATTAGATATATCCGCCTATACTATCCGAAGACTAATATAAAGTTATAGGTTAGTAGGCTACTAAGGACGCTAGTAGTAAGTATTATAAGTTTAGTAATACTACTACTTGTATCTATATTATCCGGCTATTACTAACGCTATATTCCAGCTATCCCTATAACTACGGAGGATAACGACTATATATTTACTACTATCCGGCGCCCCGATACGTATACTAATACTATATTATAGTAGCCCCTAACCCTAGCGTTATACTATCCCCGGTCTATACGGGAGTATATATTAATATCTATCCGGAGAATACTAGGCTAGGGTATATATTAATACGCTTTATAGTTACGAGGTCCAGATCGATACTAACGGTCTAATATATAGTAATAAGACTACCGATACCCTCTTTATTTATTATCCGTATCCTATCGGCCTAGGCTAATAACTAATAATCTATTTACAACTATACCGCTATATAAGAAACTCTTATCCTAGAGCTAGTATGTTTTTTTATAGGCGTATATATCGGGGTAACTAATTATATACTAACCGGTATAGTTACTAACGGAACCTTTAATAATCCTACGCCGACTTAGAAGGCTATAGGTCTTAAGTATATACCCCCCTTAACGACGCCTATATATTCGTACGATATTTAGTATACTAATATTTAACTAGTACTTTTAAGAAGTTAGTCTACGACGGAGGTTAGCGTAACACGTACTACCTAGTCGAGCCCGAGTATATTATCTACCTACGCTAATAACCGTAATCGTTAATATATAGTAGGGAGGGTATTAGTTATATTACCGAGTACGTTAACGCCTACGAACGTATTACGTAAGTACTAGCCGGCTAATACGTATACGAATAACTAATAAATATCCGTAGTACGACTAACGCCGCGTTCGCTACTAAGTTCGGTACTATTTTCTATAAATCGGTATATTTAATATTAGCCTACGTATTACGTCTGCTTTTTATAAGTTAACTACTTTACCTATCTTACTTTTTATTTTACTCTTTATTAGATTAACCCCCCCTTATCCCCCGACCCCCGACCGCCGAGATACCTGCCCTAACGCCCCCGTAACGCCCCCCCCGATAGTAAACCGACTAACCTCCTTACTTCGATTTCGACTTTAATTCCAATTTAATCCCCGAGACCCCTACTACCCCTATACGAGGCTACCCCCCTAGCTATACTAGCGATCGAACCTCCTATCCTTCCCCTACCCCCCCCTTTCCCGAAGGCGAGAAGGTAACGTTTATCGAAGCGTAGAAAGTAATCTCCTATAAAGGAGTATATTAGTATCGTAACTATACCTCCCTACTATATATATTAACCCTAGCCTTTAATTTATTACTAATAATAATAAGAAGGAGGAGGATAATAAGGAGGATAATAATATTATTATCGTCGCCCCCCCTACCGGCTTTAAGCGTAAGGTATATTATTTATCCGCCTATATATACGGTAAACCGATAAAATACTAATAATAAATAACGTCCTACTACTACTAAGAAGGCGTTAACTCCTAAGAAGACTCCGGTTAAAAAGGCTACTCCCGGTACTAATATTTACTACCTTAATACTACCCCGATATATATACTAATATACTACTAACTACTTATAAAAAGGCTACCTCCCGTAGTAAAAAGGCTACCCTAGCTAAGGATAAGGTAGCTATCCCCGGCGAGCGTCGTTCCCGTAAGTTATCCGCTTATATACTAGCCGGGCTATACTAATATAAAAAAAAAAAATAGTACGTAATAGGAATAATAATAGCGGCGGCGATATCGGCGATATCTAGGCATCCGCGAATACATCGCCTAGGTAAATACTTAGATAGGTAGGTAGGATAGGAGATAGAATACGGTGTTTTTTTTAAGGAGTTCGGGATAGGTATTTATATTACGATAGTATAAGCTAATACGGAACGATACCTTAGGTATATTAACTTATTAATTTTATTTACTACGGAGATAACGATAAGATAGTAACCTTAGAGCGTATATACTAGGGATATACTAGGGATATATCTAGTAGTAGAGGAAATGAAATATTTAAAATATAACTACTTATAAGTAAATTTACTAAGTAAAATAAGTAAAACGCCTAAGGAATATATACGTAGATACTTAACTACTCTACCCCCCTTATAGTAGTAGCCCTAAGTACTATAACTTTTACTACTAATCTTTAGTTTTCCTCTTCTAACTATAGTTACCTAGCCTTTACGCGAAGCTAGTTATTCTAGACTTCGAGCTTATGTATCCGCTCCGCCCGGGCTTAGTTCTTTATACCGCCTTAAAGGGATAGCTCCCTTCGCCGGCGCCGTACTAGTAGTTATCGAGGCGGCTTAGCGTTCTTACGTTTAGTAGCTTTATTACGCTCCGCGCGTACGAGTATATAGCTTTCTTACCGTACGAGGGAGCTAATAATCCGACTAGTATTCGAACGAGAGGTCTAGCGTATACTAATACTAGTTTCTAACTAGATTTTCGTTCTTTCTTCCTTATCGAATGTTATCCGCTTAAGGCTGGTTTAGTATTAGTATAGCTAGTATATAGGGATCGCTAATGTATTAGGAAAATATACCTTAGAATAGTACTAACTAGTGTAAGCCGGTAGCCTATAGCGTTATTATCTTCGAAGTATATAACCTCTACCAGATTTATATACTTCCGTATGTATATTTAACTTATTACTGGTATACGTAATTCTAACTGGATTAAATAGCCTATAACCTAGCTAATCTTCTTCTAAGTAAACTACCGCTTAAGCTATAGGTACGCGAGTTCTAAGCGCTCGATTTTATCGATATACTCTTAGAAGCTCTAGGCCTGCTATACCTTATCTAATAAGTACTAGTCCAGTATAGGGAACTTTATAGTAAAGTTACGTTAAATATAGACTTTACAGAAGATTAGTACTAATCGGAGATACTTTTCGATAGTATACGCGGGGGTAAGATCTCGAAGATACTACCCTAAGCCTAAATAATATTAGTAAAAATAAAGATAAAATAAAATAAGGTATTAGCATACCCCTTACTTACGTACGGTCTATATTAGTAGTAACAGTATAGATTCTAGTTCCGGCGTAGATATACCTCTACTTTACGGTTTTACCTAGGCCTCTAACGTCCGATAAGACCTGGAAAACCCTAGTAAAAATCCGATAGTATACCTCCGCCGTACTACCAGCATTTGTAAATATGTAGTAGTAAGTTTCCGTACCTAAAATAAGGTTAGTATTAGAATAATATCGAAAATACCTTTAAAATATATAGGTATTACATTAAGTATACCTTAGCTAGCACAGGTACTCGTAACACAGAAGAGAGCCCTCTCCCTGTACGTAAGGGCTACCGTAACACCTTTAGCGGTAGCACTTAGTAGTAGAGATCCCTCTCCTCTGGTATTAATTAAGAAGTTACCTGTTAACTAATACCTATAGTACAGTACTACTCGCGTACTCTATACTCTAGGTAGTTTACTCTCCCTATGTAATCGTTTACCTACCTAAGTACTAGAATATACTCTAATAATTAGTTTCTACTACTAAAATCGAACTAATAACCTTAATCTTCCTCGAGAGGGGGAGGTTAGGGGCCGAGTTAATAACGCTAACCCCTATCTTTACGATAACTACTCTACGATCCTATACGCGTCGAGTCCCCCTATACGATAATCCGATAACTAGCTCCACGACCCTATACGCGTTAAGTATTACTACTATAACTACCGCTCCGCGACCTCGCGTTAAAGCTACCGCTCCGCGACCTCGCGTTAAAGCTACTACTCCGCGACCTCGCGTTAAAGCCCTTCCTATTACGATAATAAGCTCCGCTATCTTACGTAGAGTTACTCCGTAATATCGTATCAAGCGGGATACTAGCGTTCTAGCTACCTAGTATATCTTTATATAAATAACGAAGACTTTACCCTTACCGCTTAGCTTCTCGACTTCTACGATAAGAAGAAGCCTGTATTCTGGACGAAAGTAAACCTTTATAAGTAAAAGGTTATCGAGCTCGTCGCCTAGTTTAGAACGGACCCCTCTTTACTAGCTAAAAAGGGGCCTAAACTCGACTACCCCCTTAAGTAGAACGTTAATAGTTATCTAGCGAAGCTTATCTTTAATAAGTACTAGGAGGTTATCTTATAAGTACTCGAGGTATACTAAACTAGTTATAATAAACTCTTAGAAGTATTTATTAAAGAGATTACTAGCGCTTATATCGTTAAGAAGTTAGTACTTAAACCTTCGACGAAGGAGAGGGAACGTACTTTATCCTAGTAGATAGGGGAATATAGTAAACCCCTAGAAATACTAAGCGGAACTTAACCGGTATAATAGCCTACGCTATAAACTATACGACGAACTATAGTACTACCGGTACTATAATAGTAGGCTAAAGTATTATCTCCTTTTACCTAGCTAGCCGCGATACTATAGTAGGCCGTTAGCCTAGCGTCGTAGCTAACTACCCTTCGACCCGTACCCCTAATCGCCCCGTAAACCCGCCGAAAGGATCTACCTCGCGTTATATTACCCGCCCCCTTATTAGGCGGTATCCCTTATTAATATACCGAGGTAGTTTTACCCCCGCCGGCGGAGTTAAGCGAGGAGACGTTAAAGTTAAGCGAAGATAAAGAGTTAAAAGACGAGCCTACCCCCGCTAAGCCTACGATAGAGCCGTAGTCCGTTAAGCTATTAACTACCGAGTACCTCCGCGCCGATCCCGTAGTAATACTAACGCTAGGAATATCGGCGTCCGCGCCGGAGATAGCCGAGATCCGGATAACGATCGCGAAGCTTACCGCCGACGGCGTTAACTAGTAGGCTACTAATATAAATTTATAAGCTACTAACGTAAAATTATAGGCTACTATAAAGATTATCGTAGAGATAGTAAACGAGTTAAAGGATAAAATAGCCGGTAGCTCCTAGATTATAAGGGCCGCTATAGCTATAGGAGTTACTATAATAGTAGATACTGTTATAGCCCTAGGTACTACCGTACTTATTACTCCCGTAGTTAGAGTTATAGTAGCTACGCCGTACGACGACTAAAAGATTACTAATATAGTACGCTTCTAGCCTAAGGCTAACGCTAAGATACCCGCCGTATACTATATTAGTAAGGAGCTAATCTACTAGGACTACGATATATAGAAGGAGTATGTCTACGCCGAAATTAAGTACGCTTCTAATAATAGGTAGTAAAAGGTTACGTCGGATCTCTAGATCCTATTCCGGGGAGATATATTATCCTAGTATATTTAATAGTATAACGTAAAAGAAAAGGCTTCTATAAGGCTCTATTAGAGAAACTAGTTCTTAGCGATAAATAGACCTTTTAGCCTCCGGATAGTAAAGGCCGAACTCTAGCTCCGTAAAAATAAGTATATACGGGAAGATAATATAGCCGATAAAAGCGTAAGGTTATATACTTAGGAGTTATTCCGGTATATAAGGGCGATAGGTTATAAATATAATTAATAACTACTTATTATACTATATAATAGCCTTTACGAGGGACTATAAACTTAAGCTATAAACCCCTCGAACCTTACTTTTAATAGTATACTCTTATAATACCTCGAGTAACTTAATATAAAGGTAAGACCCTTAGGCGTAACTATACGCGTAAATAAAAGCTAGTTAAACTATACTTTTAATATTAAGGAGGTTCCCCTTAACGACGGCGATAACGAGGCTAACTAATACGATAACCGGCGTTAAGGTAAGCGCGGTACTTAAAACTCGTCTCGCCCTTAGAATTACGACTAACGAGGAGGTTATCGCTAGTTCTCTAAGTACCGTTATAGTAACGTACGTAAGGAGAGGTAACCTACGTAGTAAAATACCTAACGGGAAGGAAGAGGAGATAGTACTTAAGGCTAGTTCCGAGGAGGATTCCGGAATAACGCCCGTAAAAGAACCCGCGGCGGCGGGAATTTCCGCCGAGTAAGCGATAACTATTTCCCTAACCGCGATAACTTCCGAGGTAGATAAAGGGAGCGCTTCCGAAGATTTAGAAGGTAATAATACTGTAGAAACGGCTACCCGGTTTATATAAACGAGACTACTTTATAGGGAGAAGAAGCGGTAAATAAGGAGAAGATCGTATAAATAAAAAGTAAGGGTTAATATATCGTTAAAGAGGGAGAAGACGACGTTTATAATAATAACGAATAAGGCTACTTCCTTTTCCCCTTAAGCGATACCGACGAGGATATATACGTTACTTACGAGCGCGTATAGACCGACTTCCGTTAACTTAACGATATTATAAGGGAGGACGGTAGCGAGTATAATACTATAGCCGAATTTATTTATAAAGTAAATACTTAAAGTAAGTTAGGCGACTTTATTACCCTTAGAAAGGATACGTTTAATAAGATAGGCGACTCGGAGTCGGATTTATTTAACGATAAGGTTGTAAACTTCGTAATACCGTTTAAGGGCTTAAGGCTCGAAAAGGGGTAAGTTATCGAGGTAAACGGAAACCTTAAGGTATCCTTAACTAAAGAGTTTCGTAAAAGAACCTCCTATATAAGGATATTTATTTAGCCGGACTTAAATATTAAGGCGATAGGAGTATACTTTAATATAAATAGTTCTACTAATATCGTAAACTTAAAATAGATCCGGAAGTAGGTAGTAAACTCTTACTTTAAGGATATCCTAGATTACGAGTTAAAGGGTATCGGCGGTAATAAAGTCGTTAAGTAGGAAGTCGAATTCGACTTCTATATACCCGGAAGAGTTAACGGTATTAAGATTAACGGTTACTTTTATATTCGAGTAAACGTTTTACCTAAACTCGTACCTAAAATACTTATCGGTACGGACTTTATAAATAAGTACGGCGTTAACGTTAATATTCGTAATCGTAAGGTAACCTTTATATTAATCTTTAATATAAAAGTACTAATTAAGCTCGAGCGTAACTTACGGAAGGTTACTAGCTATAAGGTTACCGCGAAGGACTTCGTAAAAGTAAACCCTTACGAGTTAACTATAATCTATGTTAACTATATCCCTTTACTACGACCCTTAAATATAACTAGGGGTAACTAGCCCTTTTACTTCTTATCGTAGTACTCCGTAGCCCTTAACGTTATAATAAACTACGATATACTTAATATTATAGTTATAAGGAACGATACGGATAAAGCCTTATATATCGAGAAGGGCGAGCGTATCGGCTATATCGAGTTATATATAGACCTCGACTACGGCTTCGTAATTAAAGGCTTTAATATAAACGTAAATATTAAAAAGGAGCTTTAGTAACCTTAGCTACTAAAGGAGTTCGCCCTTTAGTTAAAGTATTATAACGAGGAGGTATTTAACGTTATCGTTACGAGAATATAGAAGCTTAAGGAAGCTATCGAGGAAAGAAAGGATACTTCGTTAAAGGAAGTAAAGGTAATCGACCCTAATAGCTTTAAGTTAAACTTCCGAATACCGTTATACGGGGTCGAAAAGCCCGCGGACCTATCCTTTACTATATTAAAGGAAAGGGTTTACGTATATAACGAGGACCCTATCTTCGTTAAGTAAGTCCGAGCGACGATTAATAAGTTCGATATCTTCCGGAATAAAGGGATTATCCCTATACCGGTCGACTAGATAATACGTATCGACTTAGTCGACGGTTAGTAGGTATAGATTAAGTTAGTACGCCTATACCTAATAGGTTATAAGGATTACGAATTCCTCGACGCTTATAACGATAAGCTATAAGTAAAGGGTAAATAGGCTTTTATAGATTAGCTAACCCTACTTGCTTACCCTACCTTCGTCGTTTAAAGAAAAGTAGAACCGAAGCTTAAAGGCTAAGTCGTTATCGACTTATAACCCTTAAATAAGGTCGTTATACTTAATATATATCCTTTCCTTAATTAGGATAATATTATTAACGCTATATAAGGAAAGCGTATCTTTACCGTCTTTAACGCCTCGGGCTTCTTTTACTAACTACTTATCTACCCCGACTACCGCGACTATATAGTTATCGTTAACGAAAGGGATCTTAAAAGGTTTAACGTAATTCTTATAGGCTTTAAGAACTCGCCCGTATTTACTTAACGGTATATAAACCGCTACTTTAAGGACTACCGAGACCTTATATAAGCCTATATAAATAATATTATTATCTTCTTAGATAGTAAGGACGATTATATTACCTACCTCGAGAAGGTATTCGATATCCTCGCGAAGAATTAAGTATATATTAACGCTAAGAAGTCTTTCGTAGGCTACCCGGTAGTATAACTCCTTAGGTACGTCGTTAATAGAAAGGGTATCCTTAAAACCGACGATAGGATCTCCGGATTTAAAAAGATTAAGTTCCTAGATATTTTAGATAATCTAAAGATCTACCTAAGGATAATAGGATAGCTAAGGCGAGGTATTATATAGTACGATATAAAGGTAAGCCTATTATAGAAAAGGAAGAACTAACTCCTCGTAAAAGGGCGTAAGTCCGGTAAGATCGCTAACGGCTTAATAAAGTATACCCGGAAAAACTATACCTTAAAAATAAAGTTTATACTAACCCCGGCCGAGCTTAAGTCTTTCCGTTTATTTTAGGAGTACTTAATTAAGTAGTTTACGCTATACTACTACTAGCGTTATAAGCCGCTCTTCTTTAAGATCGACGCTTATAAGGAGGCTTATAGCCTCTTCGTCTTCTAACTTAAAAGGGAATAGGATAGCGTTTTTATCCTAGGGAAAGATATCTCCTATAGGGATATCCTCCCCGTAAGTTTCCTCTCGAGAGCTACGATAAATACGGAGAAGACTTACGGGTCGATAAAGGGAGAGATCGCCTTAGCGGTTTAGGCGGTTAGGAAGCTAAGGAAGATAGTATAATTTAACGTATACCCCTTTAATATTCTTACTAATTATACGCCTACTAAGGGTATCGTTAAATATACGTCCCTTAAGACTATAAACCTCGCGAAAGTTAACCTAAAGTTCGCGAACGCCGTAAATTAGATATCGTAGTTTAATATTAATATCTTTTATATCCCTAGTACTTTAAACGTAGTCCCCGACGTCTTATTAAGGCTCCTTATATTCGAGTAAGACGACTTAGTCGTTTAAGGCTTAAAGACGAGCGAGTTTAATAATATCTAGTCTTACTTCGTAGGAGAGGGTATATAATACTAGAATATAGGTAATAACGAGCTAATCCTAGTAGAACTAGAGATAGTCGAGCCGATTATATCTCCCGAGTTTAAGGAAAGGGTTATCGCCGGATACCTATACGACTTCCGCTACGGCCGTATTATTAGGGCCTTTAAGGAAAGAGAAGAGCTTATAGCTAAGCTCGACGATTAAGCGGTACGACAAAGTAAAATTAAGGCCGAAAGGATATATAAGCTTAGGGATATTAAAAAAATACCTCCCTAGCGGTATCTAAGGCTCGTAGTTAGACCCTTTAAGTAAAAGGAGAATCTTCTCTTCTATATCGATAGTAACGGTATTAGACGCTTATATATCCCGATATTATATATATACGAGATCCTCCGCCTAGCCTACGACGAGATATATTACTTCGGGGTTTAAAAAATATTAGCTACGCTCGATAACGTATACTTTTACTAGAAGACTTAAAAGGTATATAAGTATACGTAATACTACTTAACGTATAAGGCGAACTAGACTAATAGAAACCCCCCCCTAGGGGAACTTAACCTTATCCGAGTATACCTTTAACTGTATTATACTATTACTATAAACTTTATCGATAGCCTACCCGAAGTCCTATCCGTAATTACGATATAGTAGGTAAAGGGATATATAACCCTCGATATAATATATACCGTAATATATAAGTTTAATAAAAAGGTCTTACTATTCGCCGGCTACTCGACTTATACCGCCGTAGAATAGGTAAAGGTACTTATCCGTATACTATATATATATAACTAGGGTATCCCGGTATATATTATTAGCGATAGGGATCCTAAGTTCGTATTAGTAATCTAAAGGGAGATCTTTACTATCCTAACGGTTTATTTTCTCTTTTCGATAATATACTATACGTAAATAGATAACTAGTCGGAAAGGACGAACTAAACGGTAAAGATCTACCTTAAGTACTATACCTATAGTAACTCCGACGTCGACTAAGTAAAGGTACTCTCTACTATCTAGTATAACGTTAATAACTTACTTACCGTAACTATCGGCCGATCCCCGAATAAGCTAGTACTCGGCTTTAAACTACGATCGATTATCGACTTATTAACTAAAAGCTAAGGGAAGTAGGTTACCGATAAGACTTTTAAGGCTCTACGGGAATAATACTAATAAGAAGCGGTAGAACTTATAAATATCGCTAACGCCCTTTCTAAGATATACTACGATAACCGTTATACTTTAGTAAAGTTCGAGGTCGGGGAAGAAGTATATCTACGCCTTAGGAAAGGGTATAACCTTTTTAGGGAACGGAATAGGAAGTTATCGCCGTAGCGTACTAAACTATTTAAGATCGTAGAGAAGATAGGTAAGCTAGCTTATAAACTTAACTTTCCCCCGTTATAGAAGATCTATCCGGTAATCTTTATAGCCTACTTTTAATAACTAATTTAAGGCGTTAACCCCTTTAGTAGGAAGGCCCTATACCTAGGGCTAGTAAAGGTCGCCGGCTAAGATAAGTTCGAGATCGAGAGGATCGTTAACTACCGTATTAACTAAAGGGGAGGGTTACTTATAGTTAAGTTCCTTATTTACTAGAAGGGCTAGAAAGAGAAGTACGATAACTAGGAGTTATACTAGGAGTTTCTAGCTAATGTAAGGGAGTTAGTAGAAGAATATAAGGCGAGATATCCTATCGACCTTAAGGTATTAATTAAGGAGAGAAGGCGGAAGAAGGAGGAGAAGGAGGCGTAGAAGTTATAAAGGGTAACGCGCTAGAGAAGGTAAGGGCTACGAGGCCCGGGGAAACCTTTTAATAAGGTTATAATTTCCTTTATTAGTTTCCTTTTATATTTTATCCCCTTACTACCCCTTTACGAAAAACGTTCCGACGTAACGGCCGTAACGCCGTAGAGAAGTTTAAGTCCGTTATTATATCCTTTCCTTCCCCTATCGCCCTCGTAAACGACGGAGATACCGGTTATAACGCCGCTTTAAGAAGGTTTCCTTTATCTATACTACGATTTCTTTTCTTTTTATAGTATCTAATTTACCTATTTTACGCCTTAGTAGTTAAAGGAACTACGATATCTAGTTATTAGTCCCGTTTATAGTAGGCGTTAGCTTAAAATTACTTCCTTCCTTATACTAAAACCTTTACCTACTAAAATACTAACCCTTCTCCTATATTAAAACTACTATACCTTTACTACCCTACGCCTATACGAAACGCTTTATATTTTATTCTAAGCCTATCTAACGCGCGCCTTAATTATAAACCTTCCCTTTTCCCGCGCCTACCTACGATTTTTCGCGTATACTATTATACCTCCTACGCTTAATAAGGAGTAGAGAGATATAACGTTAGCCGAAGCTTATAAGTATATCGCTAACGTAAGTACGAACTTAGAGATAACTATAAATAAGGGTTAGATCCCTACCGAGGAGGGGTTACGTATTTAGTAGTAGTTCGTAATCGACTAATTCCTTAAGGAAGCTTAAAAGAAGCTAATCGATACCGATACCGACGAGAGCGAGGCCGAGAATAACGAGGCTATTAGCGATATTAAATATAACGACGAGGAGTTTCTCGAGACTAAGCTTACCGAGACCGAAAGTAAACCTACCTTAAAGCCGTTAAATACCGAGCTAATAAATCGCGAGTACTTTAATAAGTTCGAGCCGCGTAATAAACTCCCTATCGTATCTTTTATCGATAGGCGTATTATCTCCGTTACCGAAAAGATAACTAAAGCTAAGTAGAAGAAGGCTAAGGAGATAATATATAACGATAAAAGGGTTAAGTACGGAGGAATATTCTTTATATTTCCTCCGTATATCGTAACGATCCTCGAACTTAAGTCGAACGCTACGTATAGGAAGGACGCTTATAATAAAGCTATTTACGTTATCGATAATAACTATAAAAGGTTAGTAAGAGAAAATAAGTACTTTTACTATATTACGAAGATTAACCTTAACCTTATCTATAAGACTACTTTATATACCGAGCTAATTAAGTATAAGATACTTTATTATAAGTTAAAGCTCGTTATTACCGTTAATTAAGCCGGTAAGTATAAGGATACTATCTTATACTCGGTTTACCCTAGTACTATAATCGATCTCGACTTTAAGGAGGCTATAAACCTCGACGAGTACGTTCCCCTCGCCCTTTAACTTAACGAGCCTATACTTATTAATCCCGAATCGAAAGCCGGATTTATTTTAGTCGAGGAGAGGATAGTTTACTAGCCTTACGGTAAAGTAAAAAAGCCCGCCGTCTTCCCTATCGGTATCGCTTATAAAACCGATAACCCCGACGAGGAAGGTAAACCGATTATATATATAGGCCCCGTTACGAGAGTAGCGAATAAGAGAAAGATAAACGAAACTACCTTCGCGGATATTCGCCCCGTTACTTTCTATATCGAGATAACTAACGTAAGGGCCTTATAACTCCCCGCTTACGCGAATTTAAAGGAAGGGACTAATTATATACTCCGTACTAACGACGAGATTATTTAAGACGTTATCTTCGACGACGAGTACGTTATCGACTCGGTCCTTAAGGCTAGAGCTTAGTTAAGGCTTTATAAGATTTACGACGATAAGAAGGATACGGTATAGCTAGATAAGGAGGATAACTTCGTTAAACGTTATAATAAAGTAAAGAGAAGATAGTACGAGGAGGAGGTTATCCTCGCCTTCGAGAACGACCTACCTTTTCTACCTTAGGGCGACGAGATATTTAACGTAAAGGTACCCGAACTCGAGGATAAGTCCTACCTCGATAGGGCCGAGGGTATCGACGAGGTTAGCGACTATAATAATAAGGAGCCCTTAGATTTAGACGAGGATATACCCGTAGGGGTTAACCTTAACTAAACTCTTAATATTTATAACTTTCTTTATAACGATACTAAACTTATATCGTCTTAACTAAAGTTTATTAAGGAAAGCCTTTACCTTAACTCGGCCTAAAAGAAGAAGGTAACGCCTATTAAGCCCGCCGTTAAATTAACGCCTACTAGGGCGGACCTTATAGAAGTTAGTCGTAAGGAGTACGGTAAAGCTTAGCCCGATATAATATAGTACTATATTAGAAAAAAGAATAAAAGTATTATAATAAATAAGGCGATCTAACGTATAGTAAGGAGTATCGATAATAAGGATCTTCTTTATACTATAACGCTCGATATCTAGGAGATCTTTTATAAGTAAATCGCCTTATAAAGCTCTAACGAGTCGTACGTTAATAATAATTTTATCCGTAACGTAACTAAGTAAACCGATAAGGCGTAAAAGACTTTTAAGAATGGCGAGGATTTTAAATTACTTTACCTTAAATTATCTTACCTTACTATCCGTTAATATAACCCCTCGCCTACCGCCGGGATAAACGAAACCCTAAGTAGGATAATACTTGATATATATAAAGGGGACCTTCTATAAGATAAAGCTATACCGAAGCCTAACGTATACGAGGGTACCCTTATAACCTAAAAGCCTATTAAGGAAAGCCCTTTTAAACTTACTAAGGAGAACCCTCTTAATACCCCCTTTAAAGATACCCTTACCGCTATCGCTACCTAAGTAGAGAAGGCGAATAAGGGTATTATAGATAAGCTTAAGTAAAGGTAAGATAACCTAAAAAAAAAGCTAGGCGGCGTCGTAAGCCTTTATAACGAGCTAACTAAGGCTAATAAATAACTCGATAAGGAGTTCTCCGAGTTCGCTACTAAAACCGTTAAGAGCTTTAATACTATAAGGAAAGTTATAAAAAGGGAGGCTATACTATAGGAGACCGTCGACTCCCTAACTACTAAGGTAACGAGTTTCTAGAAGGCTAATAAGGCTTAAGCGGATACTTTTACTATACTTTAGAAAGAGAGTAAGATTATATCGGGTACTATTAACTTACTCGTAGCCTAGGTTAAGAACCTTAGAGAGACTACCGCTAAGGAGATTCCTCCCCCTAAAGCTAAGGCCCTTAACTTACGGACTATTACTACTCCTACTAAGTAAACCGCCCTTAGTAGTACCGCCCGTATAACGAGAAGTATTACGAAGCCCGCGGGTAAGGATAAGAATAAGCGTAAGGGCGAGGATAACGGAGAAGAGGATACGGTTATAAAGAAGCGTAAGTAGAACGACTTTAAGCCCCTTTAAGGAAGAGGGAAAGGGAATATTTATATAGAAGGGCTAGTTTTTTCCTTTTTTATATATATAATTACGCGCTACGTTCCTTTTTTCTGTTAGTATTACTATAATATATCCTCGAGGACGAGGATCTTTTTCCTCGGCCCCGGGGAGATATTATATTAAGTATACCTTAGCTAGTACAGGTACTCGTAATATAGAGGAGAGCCCTCTCCCTATATGTAAGGGCTACCGTAATACCTTTAGCGGTAGTACTTAGTAGTGGAGATCCCTCTCCTCTAGTATTAATTAAGAAGTTACTTATTAACTAGTACCTGTAGTATAGTACTACTCGCGTACTCTGTACTCTAGGCAGTTTACTCTCCCTACGTAATCGTTTACCTGCCTAAGCACTGGAATATACTTTAATAATAGGCGAATATTAAACTTACGGCTAATACGCTTATTAAAGCCGTTAAGAGCGAATAAATTTACTATACCGGCGACTATCTTAAAAGAAAGGTCTATTTTAACGAACTTTTACTCGAAAAAGCGGATCGCTTACGTATACGAATAGTAGATAATAACCTAGCGAGTATTAGCTGGATTATTATTTATTATTATAATCTTACGAATCTAATACTTATTAAAGGTCTAATCTAAATTAGCTAAAGCCTTACGTCGAGTACCTAATATAGTATTAGTAAGTAAAGGTAATTATTAATATATAAAGACTTACTTATAAAATAATAGCCTTTTAAATACTATAGTAACCTCTCGCGTTATATTAATAACGTAATCCGATCCTCTATATTTAAAGAAACTAAGATCGTACGCTAAGAAAACTCTTTAAACGTACGTATAACATCCCGATATAAAGGCGAGAAGAGAAAGCGGCTTACTAGTATAAAGTTAATATCCTATTCGCTTTATATTAGTATATATATTACTTACGTATAATTAACGTTATAACTTTATACCGCCGGATAATAGCCTCTAATTTATTACGAATACTCTACGGAAGTCGTATAGGTAGAGGTAGGTAATACGTATACGAGCCGCGAGTAATAATAACGTAATAAGGATACCGTTCCTTATTAATAGGCTAGTAAAGGTCGAAAATAACTAAGTACTCGTAGATAACTACGAGAGTCGGACCCTAGGGGTAATTAAAGCCTAATATATATTAGAAATAAGCTACTCGCCCGGGTATAGTATAGGGAAACGTACCGTATATCTTATATATTTAGCTTAGAAATCTAACCTAAGTATACTCCTCGACTAGTAAAGTAGCCCTATTACTCTTATATAACGCCTATAAATACGGAATATCTAGCCGTTAGATAGTAAGATCGATAAACTATCCCGTATACTAGGTTTAATCGGCTAAATTTAATAAGTAGCCGATAAAAAAAAGCTATATATATCGTTAACATTTAGTATACCCGGCTACTATATAGGCGATAGGTAGGGAGGTATAAACTTATATTTCCCTTACGAGTAAATAACTATATCGTTCGGCTAGTATAAGTCTATTAGCTAAAGTACGGACTATACCTTAGGAGGCGTTAGTAGTAATAAGGCTTACGAGGATCCGAGATCTAACGAGCTCTCGCTACGTAATAGAAATTAATAATATATATTAATAAATATATACTAAATGCTACCCTAATATATAGGCGATAGGGAGGGGAATAAAATATACTCTTCTATATACCTAATTACCCTTTTAGAAACCCCTTCGCTAACTATTTACCGCCTAAGACGTTATATAGTCTCTAAAAAGATACTTAAATTTATATAATCGTACGCCTCGTATAGCCGGATAAGCTACGGCTCTGGGTTTCTATACGTCTTGATGCTACTATAGTAAAAAAAGGTATACTACGCGCGGTTAAGTTCCTTATTCGGGCTAGATATATTAGCGATACGTAGGCGCTAGGGGGGGGGATAGCTACTTAAGGATAGGTATCTTAATCTTCGTAGGTTTACTACCGTTCCGCCTACGCCGATAAAGTATAAACTAAATCTAAGATAAGTATTAGTTATATATATATATAGGGGGATAGGTATACGATACCTATACTATAGAGATATATATACTTATTCTTTAATCTTCTTAAACGCCTAGTATATTATCTCCCTATTAAAATCCTCGTTTATATCGCGCCGAATATAGGTAAAGCTATCTCGTTATCGATAAACGAAGGTAGTAGTACTACCTATAAAGGTAAATAGATACGAAGGTAGGACTATAGAGTCGATAAGTTTAGTAATAGTAATACTCGATCGGTTATTTAAACTTATAATAATAGCGTTTTCTATACATTAGTCCTATTAGGTATTAGGTTAATATTATATTAACGTACGCGATATATAGCTATTACGGTAAAGGGTAGTAATATACTAGGCGAAGTACTATATCTAGGATTAAGTTAAGGCCTTACTAGTATAGCTCCTATAGTATAACTAGACCGTAATCGCTAATATTAGAAAGCTATAACTATAACCGCTCGGCCGTAAAGCGTTAGCGACGCGGACGCTCGAGCTCCTTATCTTCGCTTAGATCGCTATTATAGGATCGAATATTATCGGTAAAGCCTAAGGATATCGAGTCGTACTCCGATATAGTTACCGTTAGGGGTTAAGTAGGGGGATCTGTAGGTAATAACTATATAATAGGTAAGTATCGGGGATACTAATAGGAAGTAAATTAGTAGTAAAGGAAGGATAATACTTATATATTTATCTTTAACCCTTTACTACTTCTTCTAAGGTAGTAAGCCGAGGTATATATTAACTTTCCTTATATTCGCTTTATTAGTCTATAGCTAAGAAGGCCGATATATAACTATAGTAAAGTAGTAAGTACTTACAGGGACTATACTTACGTATCGCTTAGTTATCGTTAATACCCTAGGGGGCTATACGTCCGTATACTATATAGCCCCCTTAGATCGAACTACTTTAATTAGCTATATTTTATACCTATATAAACCCCCCCTTAGTACTAAGGGTTTGTATAAAATACTAGTTTAATTAGATAAGCCGATATAAGCTACTAGTTTACTTAGGCTATAGGTCCGGATCGCTCGGCTATTACCTGCCCGGTACTAACGCGAGTAGATATATACCCTAAGTCGCACACCCCTAAGCCGGAGGTACGTAAGCGTACGCCTACTGTAAACAGCACGGCTTCCAACTATTGGGGCGACCTGGCAGTTCAAAATACAGTGGGTCTAGGTCGCGCGGGCGGTGTGGGTCAAGATCGCGCGACTAAAATTCTACCTCGCGCCAACTACATACTCGTTTGTGCGTGTCGATTTGGTCTGTCTGTCGTACACCATCACGGGTTTGGAGTTTCTTGACTTGTTGCAAGGCAGACTTGTGCACTTGGATGATGGGTATGGGTCGTACCATCTGACACTTGTGTGATGACCACTGCCCAGGTCCCAAGTGAGCAAAACATCTCAAATGACAGTCGGCACAATCACCCCTGCCTCCTCACTCGCAGACTCAACTCCCAAAGTCACCACGTCCCAATTCTAAACAAAAAAAAGAGCTTCATTAATCTCTCCGTGTGTGGTGTAGTCTACGTATTTGTACAGTAATCCCCTCCATACACAAACAACCCCCCCCTCTCCCTCTAGATACACCCCCCCCCCGTACCCAAAGTCTATATCTCCCCATCTACCTCGTCCCCCGCTGCCTCCTCTCCAACGCCTCAATCAACTCCCTCTCCTTCTTCTCCAGCGCCTCAATCTTCTCCCTCTCCTTCCGCCCCTCCTCCTCCGCCTTCTTCTCCAGCTCCGCCGCCTTGCGCGCCCTCTCCCTCTCGAGCTGATCGGGCCGCCGCTCGGCGATGTCCCGCGCCTTGAGGTCGCTAAACAAGAACTTGAAGACAATCTCAATCACGTAGCACGCGGCGTAGTCGAGGATCATGACCGTCGTCATGGTCGTCTTGAACTCGCTCGTAAACGGCACCAGCTTCATGGCCTCGTTGAGCTCGGGAATCAGCTCCGTCGAGCAGGCAAACGCGATGCCCGTCACGCCGAGGATGCCGTAGTACATGCCCTTGTTCTCCGACAGTGACTCGCGGAAGGGGCGGCCCTGGTAGTTGACGGCGAACGTCGAGATTTGCTGGATCAGCTGGAGGAGGTACACGGCGCTGTTGAGGAGCGAGGGGGCGAACTCGGCTTCGAGGTCGACTTCCTCGGAGCGGCTGGGAGAGGGTCAGTGATGAACAAAAGCAGGGGTGGATGGGGGGCTTACGGAGCAAGTCTCTCGCAGAACCGGGCGACGTAGATGAGCGTCGCGCAGTGAACAGCGAATTGACCGAGGATGGAACCGATAATGTAAAAGTTGAAGATGTTGGGCTGCGGTCGCTCCTTAGACAGGCCCTCGACCGAGCGGGCGCGCGAGATGGACAGGAAGCAGACGCTCATGAGCATGCCGCTGATGGTGATCTGCCCGTCGCCAAACTTGATGCCCTCGAGGTAGAGGACGCTCAAGCTGTAAGCGCTGATGAGGCAGTTGAGCGCCAGGATCTTGTACATCTGAATGGTGGCGACCAGGGTGCAGCGTCCCTGGCGGATGATGTTGGGAATGGCAATGACGTTGCGGAGCTTGGAAGTGAACGGGGCGGCCACCGAGGCGTCGCCGAGCTTCAGGGATGGCGGCTCGTCGTCCATCTCCAAGTCCATCATGCTCGAGGAGAGCTTGTCAGCCATGCTGGCTCCCTTGGCGGCAGCGGCCATCTGCTTGGCCTTCTTGGGGTCCTGGTTCATGAGCTTCTGAGCGGCAGGGGAGGTGATGGTCTCGATGTCGTGTCCATGGGCCTTGATCAGTTCGGCAACAGTAACGTTCTTCTTGGCCGCCTCACGCTCCATGGCCTTTTGGTAATGGGGGTTCGCAGGTCCAGGTGGGTAGAGGTGGGCAATGAGGATGGGCACCGGGGGTGTTGGGGAGCCCCAGCGCGTCAGCAGCTCGACTTGCTTCTGATACATCTCCTGCATCTTGGTGTTGCGAGCGTGTTCAGCAATGCGGACCAGGTCCTCCTGTGTGCCGTTGAGAAGAGCAACACCAATGTGAGCCTGCTTCAAGGCTCCAACGTCGTTGGTGCCATCGCCAGCCATCAGAGTGTAGTAACCCATGTCCTTGAGACCGAGAAGGATGTCCTCCTTTTGCTTGGGCGACACGCGGGCATAGACCCAGGTGTGGCGGATGAGAGTCTTCCAGCCAACCTGCCCTTGGAACTTGGCCAAAGCATAACCAGTGACGCACAGATCCTTGGTCTTGATGATCTCGGGGTCAATCGGCTTGGTGGGGTCAACGTCGATCCGGACCTTGTCGTCGACGCTTCGCCAGACAAGCTGCTCTTCGCCGTGGGCGCTGTGTTCGGGGGAGTCGAGGATGAGAACGTCGCGATCAACAATCTCAACCTCCCTGGCGACGTGGACAGCAGTAAGCGGGTTGTCTCCGGTAATCATGACGACACGGTGGCTGCTCTCGTTGAGCATCTGCACCGATTGCTTGGCGTCCTCCTTGAGGGGGCACTGGAGAACCAGGAAGCCGGCAAAGGTAAGGCCAGTCTCGACATTCTCGCGCTTGAGTTCGTTGATCTTGTTGTTTCCGAGCTCGTTGTCAACAGCGAGGTACTTGTAGGCCAGAGCCAGAACACGAGAGCCCCGGCGGGTAAAGTACTTGTAGGTTTCCTCGTAGTCGGCGGGGATCGTGACAAGCCTCTGCATGATGGTCTCGGGGGCACCCTTGACGGCGACAAAGGTGCCGTACAGCTTTCGGCCCGTCTTGGAATCAGTGGCGCGGATGGTGGCGACGGAGCTTTGGCGCTTGAGGGCAGACGAGAACTGGAAGCGACGCTTGACCTGGACAGAGCCGACAGTGCCGATGGGGGAGTTCATGTCCAGCACCTTGCTGGACAGGGTGTCATTCTTGCCGAGTTGCCAGCGCAGAGCAGTGAGTGTCGCCTTTTCCATGGGGTCTCCAACAATGTCTCCCTCGTCCAGTCTCACAAGGGCATGGGCCGTGGCCAGGACAAGAGTCGTCTCGACGGGAGTCTCGTGGACAAGAGTCATGTGGCTGTGGGCGCCATCCGACTCCCTGGGGGTGTCGGTTCCAGAGTGGCCAAGACCAAGCCCAGCAACACCCTCGACAACCAAGTCCTCGCCAGTCAGGGTTCCAGTCTTGTCAAAGCAGGCCACATCGACGCGGCCGGCAAACGGAATGCGGAAAGGCTCGGTGCAGAAGATGGCGTACTTGGCAAGGGCTGCCAGACTGGTGTTGACGGCAAGACTCAGCTCCATGGGAAGCTCGGGCGGCACGACGCTGGTGACGATGAGGACGCAGTCGAGGAGGAGCTTGGATCGCTTGCGGTCCTTGCGGACACCTTCGTCCCAGACATACCAAGAGGCGGCAATGGCGAAGACCAGGAGGAACAGAATGAAGAGCAGGGCCTCGACATTGTTGGCCGAGACACGCTCCGTCGAGTAGATCATGGTGCGGACCAGGCTGCCCTGGGACGTCTCGAATCCGGTCTTTGTGACAATGGCCATGGCTCCCTTGTCAGGCGGCGCGGGGACTCCCGAGACGAGCTTGGGTCTCTCCTCGTCGGTGTTGCCGTGAGTAATCTGCAGCACCTTGGTGCCGCCCCAGAGGAAGGCGTTCTTGTCGAGACCCTCGGCATCCAGACGGGCGTCCGCCGGACGGAGTTGAATCGAGTCCTTGAGAAGCGGGGTGCTCTCTCCCGAAAGCATGGCCTCATTGACAATGGCGGAGCCCTCAACCAGGATCATATCGCAGGCGACACCGCCATCCTCCTTGGTGCGCGATACCGAGACCAGGTCGCCCGGGACGAGCTTGTCGCTCAGGACCTCGGTCCACTTGCCAGAGCGGTAGACGTAGAGCTCGTAGGGCTTGATGCTCATGCTGCGGAACTCGGTCATGGTGCGCTGGCGCTGCCACACGACGGTGCTCTCAAACATGACGAGCATGAAGAGGGTGAAGAGCGAGTAGTACCAGTATTCGTCCAGCATCCACAGGCCGACGCAGAAGATCTGGAAGACGAAGAATGGGGCGACGGCGTGCTCCTTGAAGAGCTCGGTGAAGGTCGGGACGGGGATGTCGAACGTGTTGGAGCCATAGTGCTGCTCGAGGCGCTCGAGCTCGGCGGCGCTGGGGATGCCGCGGGAGCGCTGGAATGTCTCGAGCGTAGGCTTCTCGTCGGAGTCGATGAGGTAGACGAGGGGGCGGAAGGTCTTGTCCTCGGGGTTGTAGAGAAAGCGGCGCTTCTGGAAGAGGAACGACAGGGTCGACTTGCCTCCGACCTGCGGGGGGAGGGGGTTAGCGTTGGCCAAGGCACTCGAGGGGGGGACGGAAGGGGGGAACGGGGGACGCACCTTGTCACGGACGAGCTGGCAAATGTCGGCGGAGCCGGCGTTGGCGGCGGGAAAGACCTTGATGAGCTCGGCATCTTCAATGGAGCGCGCCTTTTTGGCCGTGAAGGCGGCGCGGAGGTTGACGCTCCAGTGGGTGCAGAGCCAGACGAGGGACTGGGCCGTGATGATGGTGGCCAGCCAGACAAAGGTCCATTCCTGGGCCTGGATGTATGTGTCGTAGAGTTCGGTGCTGAGGTAGAAGCGCAGGAAGATGGGCCATATTATGGCAAAGGGCCAGATGTAGGCATGTTGGTAGAGGGGGAGCGGCCGGAGCAGGTCGGCCGACTGGATCTGCGCGTTGTCGACGAGCGGCGCCATGGTCGATGACGATGGAGAGATGGGTGCAGCTATCGAGTCGACATTTATGATGGCCGTCGGGGTGTTGTCGGCGGTGGTGGTGGTGTTGGTGGTGGTGGACGTCGATAGAAACAGGAAACTCGAGAATGTGGGAGTGGCTCTCGGCGGGATGCGATGTGGACACTCTTTTTCGCCGTCACGGTCGTCCAGCGCCACTCGCCGCTCGCGCAATCCCAGATGCCTGCCGCGGGAGGCACGGACCAAATTCTGACTGCAATCTGTAACAAAATACAGGCGGTTGTTCTGTTAGTGGATGACCTTGGTCAAGCGGGAATTTACGCTGTGAGAAGGTCTCGTTCTAACAGATAACCATCCTCAGATTGAAGCTTGAGCCAACAGTGCCAAGAGATCTCAAGTGCAACCTTGAACCACCTCCCCCTTTCCCATCTCTCACCACCTTTGCCAGTGCCCGACAAATTTCAATTGCGACCGAAAAAGTCTCCCGAGACGCGCGGGCAGAGGATTTCATATGCCAAGAGAAGAACCCAAATGGACAGCCTTCGCCAACGCATGCCGTCACCTGGTTCTGGAAATGCGACGCTGTTGATTGCGATGCAATATCGACCATCTCTCTTTATTTTCACCTCACTGACCTTCTTCTTTCGATTTGTATCTGACATATCCTAGCTTCAAGACACTTAACCAGAACACCCCAAAACTGAAATGCATTTCATCCATCAACATGCCCCCACCATGACCCCCATCACCCACCCGGACCCCCCACCCAAAACCGATACTCCTCACCCCTCTCCAGCATCACCACCCCGCCCCCCAACCCTTCCTTTTCCACCTCCTTCTTAAACTCCTCCACCCCCGACACAAAAACATCATAATCCTCCATATGCACCGGCACCGTCACCTCGGGCTTCACCAGCTTCATCAGCCCCACCCCCTGCTTCGCGTCCATCGTCACCATCACCAGCGGCAGCTTCGGTCCCGGGATCGTCGTGCCTCCCAGATGCACAATCATCAGATCCACCTTGGCCCCGGCCAGCCACTTTGGGATTTCTTGCAGCTGATCGACGAGAAGGGTGTCACCGGATATGTAAATCCTGTACCCCGTCTCCAGCTCCTGCGAGGCAGGAGCGGCGAGATGTCCCAGCTCGAGGAGCCATCCATTGACGGGCGGCACCGCGCCGAGGAGGTCGTTGATCTTGGTGACGATGTTGGCGGGCCCCGGGGGTGTGTGCTGCGCAGGCATGGCGGTGATTTTGATGGCGGGGCGGGAAGTGGTGGTAGTGTCGGCGATGGGGCAGATGGCGGAGGAAAAGGTGGAGAGGGGGGTGATGGCGGTGAAGGGAGGGGACTTGGACTCGAGGCACGACTGGGCGTGGGGGGTAGAAATGATGGGGAAGGACCGGGTGAGGGAGTCTTCGACGAGGCGGTCAAAGTGGTCTTCGTGGTAGTGTGAGAGGAGGATCAAGTCGATGGGAGGGAGGGAGGTGATGTCGACTGAGGGGTTCTGGGGGGTGTCAGTCATGCTTCATGGTATTTTGGTGAAGAAGAAGGATACCTTGGTGCGGGTGGCTGTGACGCCGGGGCCTAGGTGGACGTGGTCGCCGGCGTGGAGGAAGTTGGGGTCGGTGAGGATGCGGGCGCCATGGTAAGTAAGGAGGGTGGTGGCATTGCCGATAAAGGCAATGCTGGCGTTGGTTTGTAGAGGCGGGTAGGATGGGTGGGTGTGGGATTTGGTGATGAGGAGGTCATCCGGGGGCTTGGTGTTGGATGAGGCCTCGGGGGTGAGCAGGGGAATGCGGGAATGCGGGTTGAGAGGGACGCTGGGGATGGGTTCCGACATTTTGGTCATCCAGTGGCTTCCCAAGTTCAAATGATTGCCTTTTTCTTCGTCTGTATCAAAAGTAAAATATCTCCAAAATCCATCCACAAGTTGAGTTGTCGATAAATCGCAGAACAGAAATGCCGTTGCACTGTCGTCATCGACAACCATCAATGACGCACTCCACCACCACCTCCCCCTGAATGCCAAGCCCCAACAACAACATCCCCCCCTCCAAGAAAAACACTTCCCCCCACCCTCAAATATCCCCCCCATAAACCGCCCCCCGCGTATCATACCTCCTCTGCACAACCCCCGACACCAGCCCCTCCCCACTCCCCCCCACCTCCCCCTCCCTATACCCCATCGTCACCTCCCCCTTCAACCAGCACTCCCCGCTCGACGCCCGAAACGTAAACGCATGACACACCCTCCCCTTCGTCCCATAGTACTCGCCGCACCCCCGCGCGCACACCGCCCACTGCCCCGGCCGGCCCGGCGGCAGCTTCAGCGTCGTGTTGTCGAACAGGTCGCCGCGGTACCGGTCGTACCCGCACTCGAGGAAGACGAGGTACGACGGGTGCTTGTCGGGGACGCCTTTGAAGATGTAGGGGGTGGGCGTGGTGGTGGGGGTGGTGCAGTTGGGGGCGATTTCGGCGAAGCGGGGGTCGGGTTGGGGGGCGGATTGGGCGGTCGGGGGTTGGACTGGGGGGGTGGGGATGGGGGTGGGGGTGGTGCGGGTTGAGGTGGTGCGGGTTGAGACGGGTTGGGATTGGGGTTTCTGGGAGGAGAGTTTCGGGGGCAGGCGGGTGTTGTCTTGGGCTCTCAGGGCGGAGGAAGATCCAGTGGGCGCTGTGGAAACGGGAGGTTTGGTTGTTGGCGAGGTGGTGGCGCGCTGGGAGCCTGAGGTGGTGGGACGTTGAGAGGTACTGGTGCGTTGGGATGTGGAGGTCCGTTGGGATGTGGTGGTCCGTTGGGATGTAGTGGTCCGTTGGGATGTCGTAGTACCCTTGGACGTAGCAGTGCCCTTGGACGTGCTAGTTCGTAGGGACGAGGTTGTCTTGCGGGACGAGGACGGCTCAGGGTCCTGCCGGTCGGTACGGCCGCTCCAGACCCAGCGGTCAGGCTGTTGGGTTCCATTGATAGTCTTCTTGGTGTAGCACTTCTTCGTGTCTCTGCGCCAAGAAAAAGAGAGGCACGCTGCCTTTTTAAAGCAGAGGGAGGAGCATTCGGTCCAGGTGCCCGTGACGACGCCTCCGGGTTCAATGTCCCCGCCAACTCGATCCATACCACACTCAAGGGTAGCTTTGACGGACTTGTCCGGGGATAGCTGCTGGTACGTCAAGTTGTTTGCGCAGCTGAAAGCGAGGACCTGGTCTAGATGTATCTGGCGGGCGACAACGTCCGTTTCTGGGCCAGAAGTCAGTGAGTTTAGTTGGTGGTGGGGGTGCCGGACCTGGAGTCGTACCTCCAAGGCCTGCAGGAGTAGCTGATGCCAGCATGCCCGCGGCGATGACAAGAAAAAGGTACTGCATTTTGGCAGGGTGGTGGGTTGGGATATGAGAATGAGTGGATGGCAGAAAATGCAGTCAGTTGAAACCACAACCTTCAAGCCAGAAGCAAGAAACCAACCGGCAAAGTATCAGTTCCCACAGAGCCAATATGGCCATGGTCATCGTCGATCCAAGGTTGAAGATGTATCTCATGGTATTTATGGTTGACCACAAAGCACTGACCTGGCACGTCCGTGAGATACTGCAACACGAGGCATTCCACGAAAACGAAAATACCTCTTTCAGTCCAAGCCATACGAGTCTGAGGCACGGAAGCATGTCAAAGGCCCAAAAATAAAGGCTTTCTACCCTCGGTCTGTGCCGACAAGTGGAATAAATCCACCTCGTGTTTGTGCTGGACAATGAAGGGGAGCCGAAAACACAAACACCCACGGGTTTCGCCTACAGCATCAAACTGTCTTGAGATAATTTCAGGCTAGGGTATTCATTAGACCATCAAGAAATCTAGTATCCAGAGCAAGGAAGCCACCATTACATGTCAAAAATCCTCCCACCGTGCCATCCACATTACTTCCCACCCATGGTATCATTTCCAAAAACCCCTCCCCAACCCATCCCTACCGCCCCTTGGAACCTATACCCTCTACTCCCTCGTCTCCTCCACCCTCTTCTCCTCCTTCCCCTTCCCCTTCTTCCCACCCTTCCCCTTCCCCTTGACCAGTCCCAACACCCTCTCAAACACCGCCGACACCACACTCAACAGCACCAACACCAGCGAATACAACCCCACCAGAAACGCCAAAATCTCCGACGTCTCATGCAGCGGCGGCCGCGCAAAGTCCAATGGGACATCATTATCCGGCCCCTGCCGCCTGACCGTCAGCTCCGCGCACGCCACCGTCACCGCCAGCAGCACCAGCAACAGCACCGCCCAGGGGATATTCCACCGCGTAAACTGCATCTGGGACGTCTCCGTCGTCGTCGTCGTCGTCGTCTTGGTCGAGGTCGACCGATACCGGTGCTCCTTGTTCCGCGCCGCGGGCCGGTGCAGGCACCCGAGGATCTCCTGGGCGTGCTGGCCGCGCGCGCGCGGGGAGTAGCCCGGGGAGGCGCGGACGTCGTGGGTGTGGTCGTCGCCGGCGGGGTTCTCCTCGGACTTGGAGGTGCGGCGGGTGGATTTCGTTTTCCTGGAGACGAGGCCGAGCGTGGCGGGGCCGAGGAGGGCGACGGCGAGGAGGAACAGGCCGGCGGCGGTGGTGAGTACGGCGAAGATGCAGACGCCGACGGTCCAGACCTTGAGGAAGGTGGCGAAGCGGTGGTCGGCAAAGGGCTTCTTGGGCGCAAAGACAAAGTAGACGGTGGGCACGTTGTCGCAGGCGCCGCCCGCCTTGTTGCCGTAGTGCAGGAGCGGCCAGTTGAGGGCGGCGGTGCCGAACATGTAGGCGGACCAGATGAGGAGGCCGATGGCGGCCGTGAGCTGGTCCTTGTAGCTGGAGGCGAGGAGGAAGTGGCGGAGGGCGTGCTTGGCCGAGCGGGAGCGGCGCTTGATGCGCAGCTCGTCGGCGGCGAGCTGGGCGACGGCCTGCTCGGAGGCGCGGGCCTCGGAGATGGAGTGGTTCGAGTGCACGAGGGCGGCGACGTAGAGGTCGCGCAGCTTGTCAATGTCGGCGCGGGTCGGGGCGGCCGAGATCTCGTCGATCAGGTCCTGGTTGTAGACGGTGGTGACGACGCCGCCGTCGGACACGTAGCTCGAATCGCGGGCGCCGTCGTCACGGAGCTCGATCTGGTCGTGCCAGTGGGAGACGTAGTGCTGGACGCACTGGGTGAGAGTGGTCTGGGCGGCCTCGTAGTCGGTGTCGGCCTCCTCGGCGGCGGCGTAGAGCGCAAAGGCCTTGAGCACGTCCGAGTAGGCGCGGGCGCGGGCAATATCGCGCTGGGTGACGGCGGTGGGGCGGCAGTGGGCGAGGCGCTCGCGCACCTCTTCGTCGGACTTCTCATGGCGGCGCTCCTGGATGACGAGGGCCGGACGGAGCAGGACGGTGAAGGCAAAGTAGACGGGGTACCACAGCACCAGCTGGATCAGCACGGCGTAGTCGATGATGATGAGGTTCCAGTCGGCCAGGTTGAGGAACATGGACAGGAACAGCGCGAGGGCCAGGATGCCCCAGGCGCCGTGCCAGAAGCGGAAGTGCTTGTCGATGCCAAAGAGGACGGCGAGGATCGCGGAGCCGTACAGCAGGTAGAAGCCGACGCGGATGCCCATGCCGATGAGCATCTGGTCGCCAAAGATATGGCAGGGCTGGAACGACGTGACGGCGCTCATCTCGTCGGTGCCGACGAAGCCGGTGCTCGTGAGGCCGACAAAGTAGCCCATGGTGGCGGTGCCCGTCGGGGTGGCAGTCAATGGTTGAGTGCTGTCGTCGCGATGCGATGCGCGATGCGCGTGGTGTTTCTTGGGGAGGGGAACTGCCAGAGGGGGAGGAGAAGGTCAACCAGGACTCGGGGACGGGGACGGGGACGGGGGCGACGAGGGCGGCACTCCTCGAGCCACAAAGCTTGACCTCTCCTCCGCGCCCATGTCCATGGCGTCAGTCCATCGGTCAGAAAGAGTCAGGGCGAGGTGTCGAATGCAGGCGGACGATGGATCGCCAATGACAATTGGGAGGCGGGTGTGACTGCTGCAGCCCAATGGGTTTGGCGTTGGGCTTTCCCCATGGTTTCGCACAAGATTGACTTTTTCACGGTCAAAATTGGGCCAATTTTGCGCCCAACCACTCACCACTGCAGCTCCTCGACGTCGACCCAGCCAGCCCCCCGCATCGTCAGCTCACCGCCGACAGGTACGGTCCGGACGCGAATGCCGCTGCTGCACGGGATGCGCCCCGTGGTTGGCTCGGTCCTCAGCCCATCACAGCACGCCACGGCCTGCCAGCGAACAATTGATCGCCGACGAGAGAAGCGCCAGAACAAGTCCGGCCTCGCCAAGTCCCGACATGCCGGCTTGGGGTCAGGCACGAGAGCTCCCCCGGTCCTGCGGCCTTCTTTTTTCTCTGGATCTCTGGCACCCCAGCGAGCTCCCCTCCTCTCCCCTCCTCTCTGCTCCGGTTCGGTCTTCGTCGCATTTCTGTGTTTTTTCTGGTGGTGTTGACGCTCAAAACAACCCATGATGATGCCCTCACCAAGTCTTCGCGGCGTGTTAGTCGCCGTCGCCCTCCTCACACCCGCCGCCGCCGCCGAACCCCAACACCAACAGTTCTACCGATGGACCGCCCCCGACCTCGGCAGCAGTGATCTCGCGCGCCGTCAAACACCACCACCCGGATACCACCCCGAGTTCGGTACCTGCGGCAGCGGCACCACCTGCGAGAATGCCTGCGGAACAAACTGGCTGTCGTGCAAGGCCTCAACAGACCTCTCGCTGTTTTGCTACAACAAGGTCCAACTGAAGCAGACGTGTTGCGAAAACGGTTCTGGACGTACGTCACCCCTCCATCTCTCTCACCCCGACCCCAGCTAATACGTCCCAGGCGCATGCGACAACGGCTTCTACTGCGCCTGGAACACCTTTGGCGGGCGCGTATGGTGCTGCAAAAACGTGCGTCCCTCCCCCATCTCGACCACTACCACAGGAACTAACCCCTCGCAGGGCCAATCGCGCAAAGAATGCGGCGTCACCGACCCCGACCCCCCCATCTCAGGAAGCACATCGACAACCACCAACACCAACACCAACACCGAAACCAACACCGAAACCACCACCACCACCACCAAAAACGACCCCACCGGCCCGAACCCGCCGAACCCAACCAGCCCCAACCCGACGAACCCCAACCCGAGCTGCCCCACCGTCTGCCCGACCTGCCCCAACGGCGGCGGCGGCGGCACAGCCACCGTGACAGTCACGGCCACCTCCGTCTCCACCGTCACCTCGGCCCTCGAGGGCACCCTCGTCCTCACCTCGACCGTCACCGTGTACACCAGCCTGCCCCCGGACGTGCGGACCATCACCGTCATCTCCACCGTTGCCGTCTTCGAGGTGGTCACTGAGACGACCACCACGACGGTCTTCCCCGAGGGGTGTACCGGGACGGTGCCGCCTGGTCCGACGACTACCACGGGCGGCTGGGGAGAGCCGACGCCGACAAAGGGGCATGGGGGCGGTGGATATGGCGGGGGGTATGCGACGGTGACCAAGGGGTATGGCCATCCGGATTTGGTGGCCGTGATAATTGATGAGACGAGGACGGGGTATATCACGGCGGTTGTGACGGGCGGGGCGGTGGGGAGGGGGGTGGGATTGGGCTGGGGGGTTGTGGTTGCGGCGGTGGCGGCTGGGTTGGGATTGTTCTAATTGCTGTGGTGATGGGAGGTCTGCCGATGACTTGGGGCTTGGGAAGTAATGATTTTGATGGGCGGGAATTTGGATTATGACTGAGGAGGAACGTTTAGGATACCCATAGATATGTCTGGAGCGAGCTGCAATGCGTATAATGTTCGTCTTGTCGAGCCGGCAAAAAACAAAACTGCTAAACGGGTGAGGTACGCAATGAGTTGTGAACTACGTCGAGGCTTGTTTCTGTCCAAACCAGAGATTCCAAGGAAATACTTGGCCCTGAGGTAAGGGACATGTCGCGGTTTCTAACAGATGCAGCAAGTCCGAGTCATGGAGTCGGTATGTTTTGATCAGGGGCAAAAGGGGGTCCGGGGTTAGGGTTATATGACGACAAGGAAGACCAACCCCCCCCAGCAGGCCACAGAATCTTGAGGGAACAAGTCCCACGGTTCTAAGTGACTTTGACCTAGGATTTATCCACGGAGCATCTGTGGATAAACTGTCATCTGCGATGTGCAAAACAAGCACCAAGCTCGAAATCCGAGCATGTCAATGTCACCTCCCACACCCACTATGCCATTGAAACACATTTCCACAAAAGAACGATCAATGTCTATTGGCTGTGATCCCCAGGCCTTCTTCCGATCTAGAAGGCCTGTCCTGTCTATCCAAATCCGTGTCCCCAAACCCGCCAATCATCCAAAACCCGTCCCCAAGATCCAGAACTGAAACCCCCATCCATCTGCCACCACCTGGCCATGCGTTGAATACCGCTTCCTATGTCGCTTAAGCGACGTACTGGAACTCTTGTTAGTATCTTGCGGCATGGGGCAGCAAAGAATCCAGTACATACGTTGATAGTAGTGCGGCAAGCGTTGTTGACGCCCCAGTGCTTGGAACCGCAGCGCTTGCAGCTGGCCTGTATTGAGACTATTAGCATCAAATAATGGAACAAGATGTGGGGATTTAGACTCACGCGACGGATCTCCTGGTAGTCATCCCAGATCTGGTTGCCGGTGCGGACGCAATCGCGAGGGCCGGCGATGAAGACCTTGCAGTTGCCGCGCCTGGCACCGTCACTCTTGCCGGAGCTGTTGTGCTGTTAGTTGAAGAGCCCGAAATGGATAGCTGGAGATGGATTCATACCCCGAGGCGCCGTAGTTGACGTCGTTGTTGCGGATGATGACGCTGTTGACGGCAATGTCGCAATCGCGGACAAAGTTCACGGCCGAGCCGCACATCTTTCGCGGATGGTTAGCTGTTTGTCTTTAATTCATTGCAGGGAAACATACGCCGGAGCCGTGGCAGTCGAAGGAATCGCGCTTGGCGAGGTTGGGGCTGGTGCCGGGCGCCTCAGCGTTGGGGGCAGCGCTGACGAGGCCGGAGGCCAGGAGAAGGGTGGAGATGACGTTGAAACGCATGTTGATGGTTGTTGGGGTTGCTGGTTGAGCTGGTTGGTGGTGGGTTGGAAGTGAGAGTGGAATGAATGTGAGGATGGATGAGTGAAGAAGAAGCTGATGATGATTTCGAGATGGACTTGAAGGCGGATGTCGAGGACCCTTATATATCTTCAGAAGAGGTTGAAAAAGAGCATCTAGCTTGTCTGAGGTCAAATTTATCCGCAGTGTCACCGCCCGAGGTGGCACAGGCGAGCAAGAGAATGTCTCTGTGCACCTTGGGGAATGTCTCGCGAGAAATTCCCCAATTCAGGGGTATGTTTACTCCGCCCACACAGGGCTGGGCCACCGCCACCGGATAGACACTGCAAAGCAGCAATATCGCCCTCGATCCTCCTCGAGTCCACTCATGCAATCCTGCCTTGCCAAGCCAAAGTGCAAGAACCGTTGAGATGCAACGGCGTTGTGGATCTGGCGCAGGCCGGTATAGCCGAGTTGCCGGAGTTGAGTGCATGATTCTGACGCCGATACTTCACTGCCTAGAGCCAGTACATAGGGGTCCTGAGAATATCACCCCCAGCATAGCATCGAGCGTCTCCCCATAGTCCCACATAACGGCCGAGTTCAACCTCGAAGATCAGGGTTCCTCATCCCGGCCGGCACCAGCCCCAACCTCGCCAAGCGCGATTCTTTTGACTGCCACGGAGGTGGTATCCGACATCGAGCCATCACGGTATTCCTAAGGCCGCACGAAGGGCGTGCTGGGAGTCGTGGCCCCCAAACGTTCAATCCTGGACCGCGGCGGCCAAGTGGAGAGCAAGACACGCGAATAATGCCCTTCAATGTCCATCTTGCACTCGACTTGATCCTTCCATCTACCTTGATAGACTGTTCGTTCAAGCGTCAGCGCATATCATCCAATCCTTTCCTTGATCGTACCTCCATGTTGCAATGCCACGGCGCCCTGTTGTCATTTACCCCATCGTCCGCGGCTCGAGATGGGCTGGAATCCTCCATCTCCCCACTCGCTCGCGGTAGCGAGTGGCTCTGTCGTGAGATTTCCATCTATCCGCGTGCCGGGATGCCTGATATGAGCCGGTTCCCGTCCGGCGCGGCTGCTGCCATTCGTCGTGTGTTTGGCCTGCCCTTTCTGGGGTGTGCTTCGGTGGTTCTGGTCTCTTGGCGGCCCCATCTGCCGCATCGATCTCGAGTTTATTCCAGGAGCCGCACGGGAGAGCGTTGAGGCGACCAATAGTGGCCCGTCCCCGTCCCAAGCGATGGGACGGCGGAACCCCCAGCGGTGCAACCCGGCGATCCTTCGCGGACCCGGTACTCAATGGGGGCATCCTGCTCAGCCCTGGCCGATATGACCTCGGCTGGGCATTGCATGTGGGCAGGCAGACAGCTTAGATGGCGGCCAGTGAATTATCAATGCACAATCAGCCCTATACCCGCTCGTAAACAGTTTGACACGGTGCTGTTTCTCAGCCCTGTTACGAGAACCGAGATCTGGCTGTGGGAGAGCCGAAATCCCCGACGGTCTTTGTCGGTAACAGGCGTCATGACCTGCCCGATTAATCCACGGCGGCTGATGCCGGCGAATGTTCAGGATGCCGGAATATATTGTTCAGGATTGACCAGGCCAGAACTTCCAGCGGTGGATGAAACAGGCGCAACACTGGCAAGGCGTTCTTGCAGACGGAGGTTGGACGATATGGGACTGATCTTTCGAAGGCTCGCTTCTCGTAAACGGTCTGTCATCGTTTGCAAAGAAGCACCTGAATTTGTCGAGGACCGGTGGCTCCAGCCCTGAGCCTCTAACAGAGGTCAACTCCCCTCGACAATTCTCACCGATGCCTTCACGGTGGTGAGGACGGGTGGACGTTATGTGTGGAGGATTGTACACACCCCAACAAGCTCAAGGCCATCCAGGTCATTTGGCATGGCACGGCGACGGGACCGAGGTTCCCAGAGCACAGGAAATTAGCAGCTCACTTGTTCCCCTACAAGCTGGGCCCCGAAATTACATTGCATGTGGTATTCTTGTTTGAGGACTATCAATTGATCTCAATGATCTTCTTCCTCCCCTCCCGCGACCTTGACATCCACCTCAATATCCGAATCCCTGCCACATCTGAGAGGACAGACAACCTGCCTACCGTGACCTACATAGGTAGGCTGGTGCATTAGACTTACATCTCAATGCCCCCCCTCCAGCCTTGACAGTATCCCCACTGTTTCCACCCTTCCCAGCACCCCCATTGTTGCGAAGGCGAGCGAGTAGGTAGGTAGGTAGCTAGTCGTGTCCCGAACGGAGGATGGCGTTCTCCTCCTCGAGCCCCTTGATCTTTGCCTCGAGGATAGAAATCAGCTCCCCATGCCTGGTCAGCAATTTCCGAAGCACCTGGTTATCCTGCTCATACGAGTCCACCTCTTGGTCGAGCTCCTCAACCTCCTGCTCAAGCTCCTCATTCTCCTTCTCGAGCGTCTTAATATACTCCTCGTGCTCGTTACCCTCCTGCTTGACCTCCTCGAGCTCTCCTTTGAGCCGAGTAATCTCCATCTGGTGCACGGCATTCTCCGCGTGGCGGGTGTACTTCAGACTGTAGAAGTCCTGGCGGAGGGAGGTAATTTCCTCTCGCAGAGATGAAATCCCGCCCCGCAGGCGCTTGGTTCTGCCGCTGGCAGTGTCTTTGTCGGACGTCCGCGAGACGGAGACCGGGAGTTTGTACGGAATATTCGGGGATGGGACGTAGAATCCATCGACGAAGATGCCCGAGGCGCAAGTGAGCATTTGGATGTTGGACTTTGAGGTATCCGGGGTGTCGCTGGGGATGCGCTTGTCGGCATCCGACTCGGGCTTGACGTGCATGCCATCATTGTCAGCAGCCTTGTACTGTTAGCAGAGGTCCAAAGTCCCGCGGAAATGGAGCGTCGCTGGGTAAAAAGGCTCGACAGGGGAGGCAGGAGACCGGGAATTTGGGGGACATACCGCCTTCTGGCTGGCGCTGGCAGTGACCTTGGCTTCGACATTGGCCAGAAAGACAGCTGCCTGGGTGGAGGCTGGCTGCTGAGGGGAAGCTCCAGTCAGCTTGACGCGACCCTCGTCGCTTTCAGAGCAGTCCAGGGGGGGAGAATGACTGCTCATGGTTACTGCTTGAGTGGGGCTCTTGATTAAAGAGCCGCGGTGGGAGTTGCGGTGTGGGTTGAGGGGAGTTGCGGTGCGAGTTGTGGAGGAAGGGGGGGCTTGGAGGAAGGAGGAAGGTCGTGGAAGCGTTGGTGGGTAAAAGATGCAACGGGGGTGAACGACATCTGTGGAGTAGACACTTGGGATCAATTGGAATCTCCAAACGGGCAACGAACGACGTGGATTGGCGAGGGCAGTCCAAAATATCACAAGTCAAACGCAGACATCTCGTTCCAGTGGACGGCATGGGGGTAGTTCAGCGTCGGCCAGCATTTTAATTTAAGGTATGCCTCTATTTCCTCCACTTCAGTCATAAAATCCTTCTCGATGTCAAAGTATCTGGTCGAGATCTTTAAGTCCTTGTCCGCATCCCCGGCCGTGATAGCCCCAGCACCCAGAGCTCAGTGCCCTCTGCCTCACCGACATCTCCATCCTCACCAATCCCGGCGGCAGCATGGAGAGCTGTTGCTGCTGGAATTCAAGGTTACTGTGGGGTCCAGTCCCCCGTGACACTGTACCGGAGTGCGTCTTCGAGAGAGTTCCGTAGCGAGAAGATCTCGCGTTGCTGGAATGCCTCCCGGGCCTCGCTGGCCTGTTTGAGGAAAACGACTCTATTCTCCAGAACAGTGTTTCTCTTTTTGAGATCAGCCACCATCTCCTGGAGGAAGTCCTCTTGCTCATCTGCTTCCTCAAGTCGCTCGTCGCGAACCTCAACATCTATCTCGAGATCCTCCCGTATATCCTCCAGGCGGGCAATCTCCGTTTGCTTGGCGACGTTGTCCTTCTCAAGAACGGCAACTTGCTCCTGGAGACGGGCGACTTGCTCCTTCAGACCGGCGATCTCATTCTCCTTGGCGATGCTTTCCGCGGGCTTGTCATGCTTGTCGTCGCAGGTGCGAACCGGAGTCTTCTGGCCGGGGGGCTGTTTGCCGGCCATGGACTTTTCACCGGAGTGTGTGGTCTCGGGATGGGTGCCGGCGGACGATTCCATGGTGATCTATCAGAGGGTGGGTTAGCAAAGGCTCGGTGGCCCGGTGCACCGGGGTGTCGATTGGTCATACCGATGGGACAGAGAGAGTAGTCGGGAGAGAGTTGGTGGGTGGGGAGTTCGGGGGGGGCGGCGAGGGGAGAGAATTCTCAGAGAGTTGAGAGAGTTGGGGACATATATTTGTATTGTTAGCTTGATGATGAAGACGAATGCAAGGAGCCCGTTGCCTTGGCCGAGGCCTTTGTTGACCGAAAGAAGGAAGGAGACTCAGGATTTGAGCAAAGAGATGACAGTGGTGGAAGGCGGTGGTAGCTTCCAGGCAAAGTGAATCAAAATTGTGAATCCCTGGGCAGGCATCTGCGAGGTTCCAAGGGTGGGGATAGACAAACCATTCACACGAGACTCATTCGGTCTGTTCGGGACTCTTCTTTTCATATTTCACCAACCAGCCTAGCTCCGGTCTCCATTGGAGAACGAGGAGCCACAAAGGCCTACAGCTCACTCCTCTTCTGGGGGTCCGGTGCTGTGGAACGCGCAACGATAGCCGCGAGGATAACAAAGACAACAATCGTGAGTGGCAACGAAGCAAGTTCTGTGCACCCCTCCTGCTCTTGTCGGCATCGGCTGCTGCCTTTTTACTCTGTATTGTAGCAAGCAGCTGGCTTCTTTGCATCCAGAGGACCCTATTCTCCCCCTCAAACACGTTGACCGGTGTTCTCGAAGGTGCAGTTTGTTTCTGGGTCGAGGGGAGGGAATCTGAAGCACAGCCTGAGGCGGGAGTGGGGGGCCGACCTAGTTTTGCAGGACGGGGACACGTTGTTGTCTTGGTTCAAGGTTCGCAATTGACATGGTTGTGTTGTGCGATTGTGCAAAGGAAGCAGCATGTCTGGGATTTGGCGGGAGGTGGAAGGCGTCGGGTTGGACATCCACATCCGAGTCATTTCAACGAGAGATTTCAGTGTTGACAAGAACTAGTATTTTATTTTTGGTATATCTCTGCACCAACCAACCCAACCTCCATGATCGACCCCTTGCCACTCACTGCCACCCGTTCAGTGATGAGCGCCATGACCATATGCCCCGGACCCCCCTCCGATGACACGAGAAGGACCCAAGACACAACCTTGCTGATGACGACCATCCAATGTCTGGCGACTACCGATTCGCAAAAGACCATCCACCACCCGTTCCGCCATCTTGCCACCGCCGCGTACAATCGCAGCAAGCCACTGCACTCTCCCAGTCCAGCAAAGGTGTCCATCCGGGATTAGAGGTCCAGGTCGTGACCATCAAGCCCCTGGCACATGGCCTCTGCTACCTCATCCATGTGGTCAGCAACGACCGACAACCATTTGCCCAGCGTTGCCAAAGCAAGGGCCATGGAAACGGCAACGACAAGGAGAATGACGAGGATGACCAGGATGACCTGGCAGCAACCCTTTTCCTTCTTGGTGTCACGGTGTCCAAGAGCACCCCCGCCAGCCAACACAAGGTCTTTGATGTCTTGACCTGCGTTGTGGTCCTGGCCTGCGTTGTTCTCCTGACCCTTGTTGGTGTCTTGGCGGTCGTTGTCCTGACCTTCGTTGCCTTGATCTTCCTTGGTGTCTTGACCGCTGTGGTTGCCCTGACCGTTGGCGTGTTGGCCGCGGTCGTTGTCCTGACCCTCGGTGGTGTCTTCGCCTTCGACATGGACCACCTCATCCGCGGCGGCCTCGCGGGTATCCATGGTGGCAGCCGAACAGTGCTGCGACCAGACGATTCCATTCCGTTCGAAGGTGTCGACCGCCGTCTGGAGTTCGACGATCTTATTCTCCAAGTTGGCGACCTTGACCCAGGCGTCAACCAGGTCAAAATCGGAGCCATGGCACGAGAGAATCCCGGCCAGGCGAACGGTCACGGTCTCTTGGGTGCCGTCCCAATGTTTTAGGACAGCGACCTTCCGCTGGAGCCTCGTAATCTTCTTCTCGATCTTGTTGATACAACCGCAGGTAGTCGCCTTCTGGGTGTCCATGTCGGTAGAAATTTTCCGCTGGTGGTTTTGGTTGCGGTCGCTGGAGACTCGAGAGTCGAATCTGTTGGGTCTGTGGGAGAGGTGCGTCAGCAGAGGCTCGATGGTTTGGTGAAGGTGTCGATTGGAATGCCAGTGGGCAGTGGGGAGGTTCTGTGAGCGTGCGACTCTCGGTGACGTGGAAGGTTCGCGCAATTCGCAGGTAAGGGTGCGCGTTGGGCATGGAGGACATACTTCTTCTTGGTTCTAGGAGGAGACAGACAAACGTCTTAGCTTGAGGTACTCGTGATGGCTGTTTGAGAGCTGGTTCGCGGCAACTGAGCTGGTGTTTTGCGGTGGTGGAAAGGAAGAAGATTGCTTGAGGATGGGAGGGCAAAAGGTGTGGTGTGGTGTTGTGGGAGAGCAGTCTCTGCCCACAAAAGCTACGGCACTAAATACTGGACCAGTGGCTGGTCTGGAGAGTGGGCTGCTCGGATATGGGATGAAAGTCGCCGTGGTGGCAGAAACCAGTAATATCGAATGTCAAGTGTCACCAGGTCTCACAGAGCGTTTCTAGACCCTATTCGTCAAGAGGAGCAGACGACATGCCAGGAAGAGAGAGGTAGCCAGCGCCTTATAGTATTTTCTTCATTTATGCCACTATCTATAACATGGAGGCTGTCAGGGAGTCAGTCCATGCTGCCCCAGGAACTGTCTGCCATCCCTCCAATTGCTCTGCCCAAGACCCCCGACCCCCAGCGGTTTAATGATCGCTCGATGCCACAACCCAAGCAATCCCAGCGACGGGGAGGCCAATAAGCAGGCCAAACAAGACGCCCATTCTGAAAGCCTTGACGTCCACCGCACTTGAGGACTCGTTCTCTTGATTGGTGGTGTTGTTCTGGCGCCTCGCAGTGGCCAGCAGGTTGTTGTGTTGCCACCGGAGCTTGCGATTGTCTTCCTCCAGTCTCTGAACGGCTGCCCTCAGTGGGGCGACGTAGACGTGCTCCATCGTGTCAATGGTGCGGCGTGCGGTGAACAGGTCGAAGTTGAGAGACCCAATCTGACTCTCGTACATTTCCTTTTCGGCCTCGCGGGACTCCTCGAGGAAGGTGATTCTTTCCTTGAGAGCTGCCATCTCGGTCTCCATGGCGCTGGTCTCCCTGTCCGATTCTTCGTACTTGGTTTCGTTCCAGTAGACGGGAATTCTGTGGGTGGTGACCGACTCATTGTCGGTTGCGACGATGTGGCCGTCCATGTTCGGGGACATCGCCCGGTTGTCCGTGGCCTCGGTGTTGGTTTGGATGGATGGATCCATGGTGGCCTGGTTGGAGGGACATGTCAGTAGAGCTCGGTGGAAGTGACCATTGGCAGAGGGGAAGTGGGTGACGGCAGAGGTTCTAGACGACGAGGTCGGAAGAGTTGCAGGGAATGAAGACGTACTGGTCTGGTCAACAGCTCAAAGATCTGCTGGTGTGCAAGAGGCTTCGGCGGGTTTCTTGGTCGAGGCTCTTCGTCAAAGTGGTTGTGCGAGTATGGAACTGACGTGGTGGTTTTCGCGGTTGGGGAGAAGGGAAAGGAAAAAATTGAAGGCAGATCGGGGATGGGAGGACCGGGCAAAGTGGCAACGACGACAGAAAACGGGTGTTCCACATTTCAAGACCTGAGTTGGAAAAGCCCATTCAGAGATCGGGATGTATCGTACATGTTACAAGGACAGAAATTGAAACATTATTTCCATTATATAGCAAATGCCATGTTCATGAAAGGGGACCAAAGAGGTTGACAAGGAGCATTGGTTCTTTTGTTTGCAGAACTATAATATAGAATTGTCTTTGCCATAGAGCGGTCCTCTCTCCTGGCACAAATCCCAAGTACGGCATAGAGGCCGCGGGCATCTACCACCTCGCAAAAGTCCTCTGTCATCTCGTCAATGACACCACAGCCGCCTAATACGTAAGGGCTACATAATTGACGAAAACAACGAAGAGGATGCTCGCGAAGAGGACGACCAGGATGACATGGAAACAGCCCTTCTGGTGCTTGGGGATGTTTCCAGTGTCCGAGTTCCATACATCAACCAGCCCAAGCTCTTTGCGAGTTGTCTTGGTCCTCCGTGGTAACATGACCATTTGTGTTGTCTTGACCGTGACCTCCTTGGTGTGCTTTCCTCCGGCTACTCCATATATGACGGCCGCGTTGGCGTCGACGGGGGCGACCTTGTTGGCGTCAACGAGTTGCGAGCGAAGAAGTCGGTTTTCGTCGGTCAGGGCTCCAACCGCCACTTCAAGAACGGCAATTTTGTCCTCAAAGGCCTTGAACTTGTCAACGAGTGTGTGATGCCGCAAGCCCGTACGTACGGCAATCTCGACCTCGTGAATGGCATGTATGTTTTGGGTGTATTGCTCCAGAGAAGCGAGTTTCCGCCGGAGTGCCGCGACTTCGTTGGCCATGGAAAGGTGGTCGGTGGACATTGTGATGTCTTCCGCGCCTGGTCTCGGTATGTGTCGGAGACTCGAATCCAAGAGGCCTGCGGCAGGGGCACGTCAGCAGAGGCTCGCGGGTTGTTCGGGTGACGGGTGTGCGATCGACGTACTCGCAGGCAAGGATGGGGGACGAACCTTGTTTCGTCTGAGGACGACGTTTGGACAGTCTTAGCCTCTTCTTCAAGACAGCAGCCTAGGTGAGAGAGAGGTTGAGTGATTGCGGACTTGTGGTGGCTGGAGAGGTGTGATTCTCAATCGGCAGGTGGCAGAATCTAGGAGGTGGAAATGGTTTGTGTTTGGGGGAAAATTAAGAGGAAAGCCAGGGTGTTGGAAATTTATAGGCGCCCGAGTACAGACAACCTTAGTGGAACGCATGACATAAGACAGAAAGACAGAAGCCATTCACCAAAGGGCACCAAAAAGATTGAAAAGCGACCTTCGCCCTATTTTGTTTGGAGAACTACGAACTTTCGCTTGCCTGGACCAGCTCTCTCCCAGGCCAATGATACCAGAAAAGTCGTGCCCCGGAAACCCTTGAGATACGGCCTTAGAGGCCGTGAACCTCCACCCTCTGGCAAATTCCCTCTGCCATCTCGCCAACGCCGGGAGCAGCCGCAAGGACAAGGGCCAATGCGACGACAGCGCCGAGGACGATGAAGAGGACGGCCATGGTGAAGTGGAAGCAGCTCGTGCACCTGTTCATACTTCCAAGCGCAACTCCACTGTTGTCGTCTTGACCTGGGCTGGCCTCTTCATGTGCTGCGGTCTTGTTGGCCTCGTTTGCTGCGGTCTTGTTGGCCTCGTTGAGGGCAGCCGAACTGTCCTGCTGGTGAAGAATCTTGTTCTCGTCCTCCATCGTGCTGACCTCCGCCTGGAGGTGGAAGATCTCGTTCTCCAAGCTGACAATCATGATCAGTCTGTCATCGTCGGTGGCGGGGCGGCGCGAGACAGTCCCGGCCTCGTAAACAGTCAGTTCCCAGTAGTGGGCACTGTTGTATTTCTTCAAGAGGGCAACGTCCCGCTGGCGCTTTGTGATTTGCTTGCGGATCTTGTCAATACAATCGTCGGCAGCCGCCTGGTGGACGACCGGATCGGTCGTCATTTTGGTGTTTTTGGTGGTTATCTTCTCGGAATATGCGCGGTGAGAAATGATGGGGCTGTGGGAGATGTTCGTCAGCAAAGGCCCAGAAAGCTCAAGGTGATCCCCGTGCGGAGCAGGTGTATTGGAGACAGCCTGGAGCAACCATCTGGTCGAGATCTCGGTGGAGGGCGGGGGCGAGGGGTAAGGAGGGATGGGCGAGGGACTCGCGGGTGTGCAGTCGAGGCACTCGCAGGCAAGGGCTTATGGGGGACGTACCTGCTCTTGGTCTGAGGACAAGACGTATGGACAGCCAAAGATAGCAGAGCGAAAGGTTGCCGAGTGGTTAGAGATTGTGGTTGCTGTTTGAGAAGTGAGGTTCTCAATCGGCAGGTGTTGTTGTTGCGCGATCGTGAGAAGTGCTGTGGGAAAGGCGTGTCGGAAAAATATGGGTGGGCAAAACCAACTTTGGTGGAAATCGCGTGGTGGGGTCAAGGCTCGGGATGGAAAGAAACCCCAGAGACCGACAGTCGACGTGCATTCGTTTGCGACAGAGACATCTATTTTGAGGGAGCGATATTGGAGCATTTCAAGGGACCAGCGAAATGTAGGTGGCAAGGGCCAAATATTCATGATTTCCGTGATAATTCATTGGGCTTCAAGTTTATGGGAGGAGAGTAAAGAGAACGCTGCTTTTTGTGGCATGATTTCTGCATCCACCACACTGACGCTATTGCTATGTCTCTCCAATGGCGTCTGAATACCCCAAGACGTGCAACAACCCCAGATGGCGACCATCTACCCCCTGGCAGCCGAAGGTACCCCATGAACGTCCACTGCCTTCACCATCTTGTCCACGATGAGGGAAACCACGGCACTCCCCCACCTGGCCAAAGCAATGAACCAGAAGGCAACTGTGGCCGGGACCGCCTGCCCCTACCGGCTCATCGCCACGGCCAGAGCAATCGCACCGAGGGGAACGGCAACCATCAGGCCGGCCAAGAACCCCTTTCTGGCATCTTCTTCATCCACCACACCCAGGTTCCCGTTCTCTCGGCGAGTGGCATCCTCGCCCTTGAGGGTTGCCAGCACATGATTGTACCTCCACCGGAGGACTCTGTTCTCTTGCTCTAGCGCTCGGACGGTCACCCTCAGCGGCGCGATGCGGGTGTGCTTCACCACATCGAGATCTCGGCGTGCGGTTGCCAGTGCCACTTTGAGGGAGACGACCTCGCTGTCGTGGATGATTCGGTCGGTCTCGCTGAGCTGCTCAAGGAAGGTAATCTTTTCCGTGAGGGCTGCGATCTCGGCGTCCTTGGCATCTGCGGCGGATGGCTCGGGGATATCGTGGTACTTTGCCTCGTCCATGTAGACCGGGATCTTGAACGTGGTCAGTTGCTTGGTCTTGTCGTTTGTGGCCTTTCGCTCGACGACATCTCGCCGTTGTCGGTGTGGTTTCGGCTGGACGGAACCATGGTATCCTGGATGGAGGCGTACGTTAGTAGAGCCCGCGGAAGTGTGCGTTGAAACCGAGTCGGAGAGGATTTATCGGCACATCCTGCATTTGGTGCAGTCCTTGCTGATGTGGCCTTCCTCAGAACAGACGTTGTACGTCTTAGGCCCGGCCAGGGAAGCAGCACGTGCGCTTTGGATCTCTTGGCAAGGTCTCGCTGTGGTTCTTCGATGGGTTCTTGCAATAGCGGCATCTCTTGATGGACTTGCACCCATACGAGAGATGGCCACTCTCCTGGCATCTAGAACAGTGATACTCGTTACATTCGTTGGCCGAATGTCCGATCTCACCGCAACCTTTGCACCTGCGCTTCGGGCAAGCACCTTCGGAATGCGTAGGGTCATCGCATGTAAAGTGATCCTCGTTCATAGGCTTCGCCGTGATCGTTTGGCAACCCTTATCGTTAAACTTGTGGTGAGACGTCTCGTGTACCGGGCAGCAGACAACTCTCACGGCGGCTTTCTGGTGGGTCTTGGAGTGCACGCGGTAAAGATTGTAGGCATCGGCGCTTCGCTTGCCTGTGTCCGATGTAGCAAACATGCCGCGGTTTAGGATGATCATCTCGCCGATCTTGCCTCTGGTGAGTGCAACCAGAAGTCTCTGCGGGTTGGTCGTGAATCCAGGCTCTGAGGTTTGCGTGAAGTCAACGATGGTGATGTCACGCTCGTGCCCTTGTGCTGACAAGATGGGTCGACTCAATGGTCCATTCAATTCTATGGTAAAGGAGAGCCAAACTGGAACAACTTTGCCTGGAGCCCTTCTTGAATCGTGGAGTCTTGAGCGCAACGGCACCCCTCGGGGAGATGCAGAATGACCTCTGCCCAAGCTCACCGGCCCCATGCCATAGCCAGAGCAATCCCTGCGACAAAGAGACTAACAAGAAGGACAACCAAGATCTGGACACCCCACTTCTGGTTGTCGATATTGAGCGGAGTTGCGACGTTCTCCACGGCCACCGCATCTTCAGAATCCTCCCTCCTGGTATCCTCCCTGGGCCCTACTAAGGTGGCAACCAACCCATTGTGCCTCCAGCGAAGAATTCGATTCTCCTGATCGAGAGCGTTGACTACCGCCCGGAGAGGAGCAAGGTGGTGCTGCAAGACCCCGATGTCCCTGCGTGCGGTGGCCAGGAAGACCCGTAAAGAGACGAGCTCGGCCTGGTGGATGACTTCCTGGGTCTCCTGGTCTTGCTTCAGGAAGTCGATTTGCCTCTTGAGTGCGGCGATCTCGTTGTCCTTAGTCCGGCTGTCGTTGTTTTCTTGGTTGGCTTGCGAGGCTGGCCGTGTGCTGTACTTCGAGTCATTCGTGTAGACCGGGATCTTGTACCCGGTAAACGACCCCGGGTCCTTGCCGGTGACGGACTTGTATGTGTCGGGGCTTATCAGAATCTTGCCGTCGTCTTCCATTCCCCTGGAATCGAATGTGATGGACGGATTCATTGGGACCTGAGGGAGAGATACGTTAGCAGAGGCGTGAGTCCTGGGTGGAAATTGTGGACGTACGAATCTGTCCACCAGCTCAGAGATCTCTTCGTAAATCGAAGTGGCGACAGCTTCCGGGGTGGCCTCGGAAGAGGGACCAGCTTGATGGCTCATGGTTGCTGAGCTTTATTGCTGGTGGGGTAGGAGAAGTTGAAGAAGGACCTTTGGTGAGGAAAGGTATGGTGGGTTGGATGCGGGTGGTGAAGGTGGAGGTTTGGTGGAAGAGTGCTGGAGGTGTTGGGGAGTGCGAAAAAAGAGGTGTGATATGGCAACACAATCTGCAATTCACTTTATTTGTCAATTTTGCTCTCTGCCGTTGTGTGCTCGCCGGGAAACTTGAAGGATTTCATCTGAACTTGGAGAGGTGAATTCATTTTCGGACCCAACGCCGGCCCACAAACGCCGGGAACGAAGGACCATCAAAACACTGGCCGGTTTCTGAACCGGCAACCCATGGTCCGTATGCTCGATGTTGTCGTCGCCTCCCCCCCCCCCCGGGCCACTCACGATGAGGAGGCAGCCGGGCAGCGGCCAACTCGCCGACAAATTGGACGTGGAGGCGGATCGGCGGCACGCAGAGTCGGTGTCGGAGGCGGACCCCTCCCCCCTCCACCCATGTTGTCGTCCATGACCTTGTCGTTCATATGGTTGTCCATGTTGTCCGGCGGCGTGCTGAAATCCCAGCCGAGGGCACCAGCACATCTCCAGGTCCGAGGACAGGCGAGCCCGGCCTGTCTGGTGGGTGTATCGGTCTCTTGAGCAAACAAGAGCATTGTCGTTTGTTAGGTAAAGTGGAAAAGAACCAAGGAAAAGGGAAACTGGACGGTAAGGCAGGACATAGCTTCTCACAGACTGGAAAGACGAACTGCTCAGAGGAATAAATCACTTCTGTTGTTTTCTGTCTATATGACTCGACGTATACAAGAATGCTGCACCCCCCAAAATGAACAATTCCGTCTAACCCTTCTCCCACACTGCCCTTCAACCCCCTTTAGACCGACAACAACCCCTAACCCCCCCGAAAGACCTCAGAACCTCAGTCCTCTAGCAAGTGACCATGTTCCGAATAGCGATATCCATGCTGTCCATGTGGAACGAAGCGCTCTCAGCAGGGCTGATACCCGGCGCTACGAGGAACATGCGGCTCCGAGCCGTAAAGGTATAATCCCGCTGTCCGCCCTTGGGCACCACGGCCTTGACCTCAACCGGGTGCTCCTTGATCCAGTCATACCACATGCCCTCGGCCGCGCCGTAGTTGTCGCTCCGGTAGACAATCTCGCCGGGCGACCGGGTGACGCTGCCCGTCGACGGCGACAGCACGTAGGTCGACGTGAACTTGGCCTCGAAGCGGCGCTCGAGGCGGAGCACGCCGCGCGGGATGACGGCCACGGTGCCGGCGCTGCAGCCCTCGGGGAAGCGGATCGTGACCTCGTAGTCGCAGAAGGCGTTGCGCGCGTCGCTGTTGTTCTGCGGGTACAGGTCCGTGTGGTAGAGGTCGAGCTTGAGCGTCAGGACCTGCTGGTTGTCGCCCACGGGCTGGACGCCAAAGTGGCCGGTCGGGCAGCCGCTGCCCTGGCCGTTGCTGATGGAGCGGGCGTCGATGACCCTGACGTCGGCGGCGGCGCGGCGCTCGACCATGACGGCGGCGGCGGCCAGGGCGGGGAAGGCGAGGAAGTGGGAGAACTTCATTGTGATGACGGTGTTGATGGGTTTGAGGTGTTGTTGATGTTTGTCTGGCTGGTGTTGATGCTTGATGATGGAGTTGAGAGGGAGACTTGTGAAGGGCTGGACGACGGCTCTTTATACAGAATGACTGCGGTCCAGGAGATGCTTCTCCACCCAGAGTCTCTCCTATCCCACAGGCAAGTGCTGAATGCGTATCCCAAAGTCCGACGGGTGTCAGAGACGCATGAATCTTCTCGGCCTCGTGATCATCCAGTCCACCTTGCGAGGAGGCTTCCGAATCCTGAGAATGTCCGACGGTGTCGAGGACTTCAAAGATGCTCAGGGGTAGGGGCAACGTCACCACCGAGAATCGACCGACAGGATTCCCCGTGATGTAGAAACTTGAGGCTCTCTGGGTGTCCTTGGCCTTCTGCCCTGGGACTGCGTTGCCCTTGGCGCCGTTCTAGACTCGTCGAGGCGTGGGGTATTACCAATCCTCGGCGTTAGTACCCCACGTGGGAGCGTGTCGGTTGACTCCGAGGTTGCGCGTTGGGCGGGATTCGGATAAAGCTGTGATATTTTCGGACTCGCGGTGGAAGGATTGACCATCAAGTCGGGTTGAAGTTGCTGTCAGCGCCGTTAGCGTTCCAGTTGAATGGAGAACGGCCTCGCAGGATCAGGAAAGACCCATGCTTGGAACCAACCTTGAGCTGGCATGGGGACTAACCTAGTCACGTACAGTTATCCCGTGCGCTGATCACTTCTCCCGAGAAACGGCCTCGAACTCGGTACAGATATTGATCTCGACTCCGAGTCGTCGAGAAGCCCGCTCGAAGTTGAGAAGGAGTAAGGTGTACCGAGCCGCCATTAATACAGGTCGCACAAGCCTCACAAGGCGAGAGCCAAGGCAAAGGGAATGGGCTTTCTCGGTGCTGGCAGACCAATGAAACCGGGTTTTCGAGTCTGCCTCGTTCTGCTGTGCCGTGTCCAACCGTGTTGGGTCCGTCCCACCATCCGCTCCTGTCATACCACGCTGCCCCGTCGCCTCGCACAATCCTCCGAAACGCCTTGCCATTGTATTTTGTTGCCATGAACGCCGAAAAGATCAGAGTTACCCCCTGGGTTGGGGCTTTACAGTGTGAAACTGGCGTGAGTCTTGAAGGATGGAGGCTGCTCGCAAAGGGTTGATATCTGCCATGCTCGGACTCAGGCCGTGAACGTCTTCCAAGTCGAAATGCGAGGGAAAGAGGAAGAGCCCGGTTTCTGGGGGCTCCAAGTCCTTTGGGATCCAGTAAAGTCTCTCGTCTGCACATCTATGGCAGATATTCTGGGACCTGCAGAAGAACATCATCAGCATCTCATCCTGTCTTTTGTCCTCGACTCCTCGGGTGGCTTGTGGGGGTTGTGTAGGTACCTGCCAAGACGACAAGGACAGGGGGCCGGGTCAGGGGGCCACTGTCCTGAAATGGATTTCCCCCGGGCTTCCATTGGCCAGCCAAGCACTGCCCTGCAAGGAACGCCACGCGCCCAAGTCAAAGTTGACGACAAGTCGCGAGAAGTCTTGGGCCCTTGGTGCCATGATGAAAGTGCGCATCGAGGGGAGGGCCTGTATGACATCGAAAGAGGATGGAATTCGGAAATAGCACTTGTTTAAAACGTTCGAATATGATAGCCTGCGAAAAGAGTGGTTAGAGCTGGAAGTTGATGGTTGGGACAGTGGGACGACGTACCTTGTGGACATTTGAGTCCAACCCAGAGGGTTCCATATGCCAAATCATGCCAGTAGGCCTTCCAAGACAATTGCTGTCCCAAGGCGATTGCTGCCCGGCATTGGGGGAGGCAAAGTGCAAGCAGACAAAGATTGAAACGGGGTGGTCTCCTGACATCATACCGAGGAGCTTCCGTAAAGTGATCGAGGGAAGATGGAAGAGGCTTCAAGTGAATTGTCCAGAGACAGCCCCAAGACGCATGCCAGGAAGTCGGGGCAGGGGGGGCGAGAGAATATGATCGATGAACATTGTGGAAGTTTGTGATGTCCAGAATGAAAGGGCACCACCCAGTCTTTTCTCGCCGCCATCAAACCCGCCACCAGACTGCTCTACAAACTGACAATCCCCAGTGCCTCTTTGCCGTCTTCTCACCCCACATTCCTCTGCACTTGACCCCCAGAAGTCCCGATCGTCCACCACCCCGACGTCCGAACCACAAATGGCCGCATCCAAATTCTATACCGCCAAATTTCGAACAGGAGTCAACGCCCCTCCACGAACACCGCCAATCTATTTGCCAAGCCATCCCGAAAACGAGTGGTCGTTTCTCCCCGAAAAATTCCCCATCGCACCCCAAGTCAACACAGAACCACCAGTCACAATGCCCAAGGCAAAGAAGTCCGGCAGTGTCGCGACGGCCAAAAGGAACGCCAGGGTATGTTCTCCCATCCAGATTCATGTGTGACAGATGGAACCAAGCAGCTGACCCTCCTATGTCCCCCAGAACCTCGCCATGGTTGAGATGCTCGAGAAGGAGCAGTGGAAGCGCGCGGCTCACCTCCTCGCTCTTATCGCCGCCGCCGGATGGGCTCTCTTGATTTGGTACGCGATGATGTACCACGGACTGTTGGGCAGCGGCGCGGATGACTAGGAAGGACCACTGCCCCTTCCAAGCACGCAGGACGAAACCCCCACGAGGGTGTGGGAGGTCCCCGAGGGTGGAAGGACGATGGTGCAGTGTGCTGGGCAGGACGAGACGGCAGGGCAGCTGGCGGATTTTATAGCAAGGGATGAAGCAGGATGGCTTGTGACATAGGATTGCCAGCTTGACTGCAAGCACAAACGTGCGCAGGAAAATACACTTTGCTGCAGTCATCCCTCCAGTTTACAGCAACTGCGACATGAGTCAAGCGACCCAACGTGCTTGTCCTCCGAATATGACTCATATGTGTCTTCACGTGGTCTTCTACCGGCTTGACATCTGATCTTGTTGAATGAAGGTAAAAGCGTGAGGTATTATTCGAATATTTATCCGCCTCTGTGTCCAGTTGCCGATGTGTCCAATCCCATAAGACTGGGCATTGCGCATCCAAACAAATGAAACGCCGGGTATCTTCAAAATCCCTCGCCGGCCTGCAAGGGCGCGGGGGAAACAAATACAAAGTATGGTTTGACAAAACAAAACAAGGTGTCAAGACAGTGATCTAGAGCCGGGAGCGGTGTGGCAAGGGAGCAAGCCCCACCCACCCCCTTCTCCCGCAGAGATCAGGACGCTGCCCAGGCCCCTTTCTTTGGACGATCTAGAAAGTGGAAAGCCTTGTTTCCATCCCCAACATCCACGATCTGGATGCGACGCCTCAGGAAGGCGGTGCATTTCGACGTGCTGCGATTGGGGTCCATAAGGGACCCCAGAAGGTCAGCGGCGCTCCAGTAATCGTCGTTACGCCGATTGATGTCGACGCCCGGCCCGGCCAACGCCTTGATGAAGCGGTGGTAGCGCCATGCATATTTCGGTTTAAGGGCGAGTTGGAAAAGCAGCACCGTGAGAGGGGTGTCGTCCCGGTCGTCAACCTCGCATATGTCGGCGCCCGAGGCGAGGAGCATGTCCACCATCTTCTCGCTGCACTCCCCACTGGAAATGTGAGCCAGGGCAGTGTGAAGGTAGGCCCCGCCAGCGGCCTCCGGGTCTGAAGCCAAAGGTCGCTTTTTGAGAATTATCTCCACCACATGTTCGAGGTTATACCTGATGGCCCTTTTGAGGATCCGCTCGGGTAACGCATGCCAACAGGAGGTTTCGAGGTGAGGGTTCGCTCCGCGATCCATCATGTATCGCACGAGCTGAGCCCCAGCTGACACTGGGTTGGGTGGTTTGCAGCGGAGGTCCCAGCATTCGAGCAAGATACAAAGGGGTAATTTGAACATATCCCCGTCGCCGTTGGGGTCGGCGCCATTGCGAAGGAGCTCGTGGGCCAGGGTGAAGTCATCCTTGTCGATGGCTCTGTACAAAAGGCGCGTCGCGTCGACCGGCGAGATTGGTGGGAGCCCGCGGTCGGCGATGATGCCCAGAGCGTCCATGCTCCCCCTGGCCAGTAGTCGGCCGAGGACGGAGGGGTGGGTCATGAGGACGTTGTCGACGTCCAGGTCTAGTACGAAATCTATTGCCATTGGGTGGTCCCGATGGGAGGCAATGTCGAACATAGCCTCGAGCTCGCTGCGATCCAGCTTTCCGGCAAGGCACCCTCTCCGGACAAGGACATCACATGCCTCGATGTTGGGAGCCTGTAACGCCAGTAAGAGCGGCGTGTCGCCGTCTTGGTTCCGGATATGGAACAGCCCGGCCGCGCCCTGCATGTTGAGAATAAAGCGCAGCACTAGAACTTCAGCGTCCAAGTCGGGGGCGCCTAAAATATGACTCTGGAAAATCAGATGGAGAAGCGTGTTGCCGTCTGTGTCAGTTTCGTCGAGAGGGACACCGCCATCAACCAAGATCCGCAACGTCCTGATCAGGGGCTCGGGGTTTTCCTCGGTGATGGTGAATACTGCTCTGGACTCATGGGGTCCCACGATGGCTTGCATCAGGGCATTTCGTCCCGCGGGGTTGCGGTCGCGCACGCTCGCCCCTGCGCCGAGCAGCGCCTCGAGGGCCGGAATATTGTGGTTCTGGGCGGCCACAATGAGGGGCGTGTCGCCGCTGCAGTCGGTTGCGGTGACCGAGGCGCCCTTCTCGATGAGTTTTTGGATGGTGAGCTTCCTCTGGAGACCCATGTCGTCATCCTCACAGATACGCGGGCAATGGCGGGGCGCATCCAAGGCGGAACGAGCGGAGGGCATGCAGCACATGTGAAGAGGGGACAGGCTCGCGCCCGTGGTGGTGATCGTGAAGCCGCGCATAGGATCGGCCCCCAGGTCGAGTAGCCGGCTGGCGGCTTCAAAATGGCCCAGGCGACAGGCTTCGCCCATGGGTGTGATGGTGGTGTAGGGCATGAAGAGCCTGATGTCGACGTTGATGTTGGCGCCGAGTTTGAGCAAAAGTGGAATGGTCGAATCCCAGCGGCGCCCGACAACGGCGTGGTACAATGGCGTCAATGTCTTGGAGTCGAGGACGTCGACGTCGGTCTGGATGCCCTTGTCCACCAGGTACTGGACCACATCAAGCAGCCCCTTGCGCGCGGCATCATGCAGCGCCGTGCCGCCCTGCGCATTGACCCGATCCTCCTCACCTGGGAGGCCCTCTTCAAATTGCACGACATGGGACGCGCCGCGAGACAGCAGCAGCTTGGCCATCTCCGGCCGCGATCGGCAGATGGCAAAGTGTAATGGCGTCCACACGATGCGGCGGTCTACCTCCGCCAGTGGACACTCAGTCGCGTTCAGAAGTCCGTAGAGACGGGTGCACGTGCAGAGGCGGAAGGCGGTCGCCTCAATGTCGGCACCGCGGTCAAGGAGCATCTCAACAATGACATGGTGACCGGCGGAGGCGGCCAGATGAATTGCCCGGTAGCTTCGCCCGACGTAAGCGAAGGGGGCCGAAGGCCCATTTATGTCGGCATGCTGATCGTGGTGGTCATCGAGGGCGTCATTGCCGCCTTCCACAGACATGTCCGAGATCACCTCCGAGATGCTTTCCGCATCTTCGTCCAAAGAGTGACCAAGCCCCGATTGGTGAGACGAGTTGGAGTTGTGCGAAGGATCGTGGGTTGTGACGGTCGGGGGGTGGTCGCTGTCTTCGGTCTCGGGCGAGTGTTCCACGGGTTCCTCGTAATTGCTGTCGGCTTCCCAGCCGGCATCATATTCAGGGACGTCTCCTAGCACAGCGCGTGTGTCGGTTTGCGGCAACACTTGGTGGGCGAAGACGTGATTGGGGTCGATGCCCGCCGCGAGGGCTCTCTGCAGGGTCGAGACAATTCCGTGTTGGGCGGCCCAGATCAATGGTTTCGGGTATGGCTCAAGGGCAGCTCGCCGGTAGAGGATGGGGATGGCGATGTCGTAGAGCTTGCGGTCGGTTCGTGCGAACGAGGCGAGGTCGGCGACGGCATCGATGTTGTCAGCGACGAAGACGAGGAGCTCGACGGGGAGATGGGCGAAGCAGGCCATTGCGCCGCGGCCGCGGGCCTGGGTAGAAAAGAAGTCGACTCTGGGGTATTATCGGGTGGCTCTCCTGGCATTGCCGATGCTGTAGAAAGTATTTCGTCAAGATGGCGTTGCAGAGATGGCGCGCGGGTAGGTCGGGTTGAGGGATGGTGTTGAATGGCCGCCAATTCAGGAGCTTCGAGAGCTTCCCGGCGACGCGTGAGAGACCAATGCACAGCGCTCCCGTCGCTGCAGCTGGCAGGGGAATTTGTGATTGGGGGGACGTGTTTGGCAGCTGTGGAGCCGAGACACGTGGTGAGACTCGACCTGGACTCGTGGTCTGTGCCATTTCCATTTCAACGTCGAGCACGGGCCATGTTAGTGTATTTTCCCGTTTGTATTTCATTTCTCGAGGGGTGACATGAAATCTCTCCGGCGCCCGGCACAAGACGGCGAGCGACTGCGACACCAGGGGAAAAAGGAGGGTGTCACCTGTGCCCCAGGCAACACCACACCGCCCTCCCGGTCGGCCTGCGGCTCTGTGTCTCTGCATCTCGACTGCAAGGTACGAGGCCAAGAAAAGAATTGCGACATCCATCCTCTATTTTAACCTCCAGCGTCTCTCCCTCCCACTGCACTCAGCACTGAGACCACCTTCGACAATCGCCATGGAGGCTCGGTCGGCCAACACTCGTGGCATCGCGATCCATCGACAAGGGCCTCTGCTGGGAGTGTTGCCATGCTGCGACAGTGCCGTCCCAATCAGGTGCTCTGCGTCGCACTCATCCGCCCGCAACCGTTGGGCGACACACCGGCGACGCTCATTCGGGCATCGCTCACCATGAGAAATCCAGGTTGACCGTTGGACGCTTCCGCTTCCAAAATAGAACGGAGCCTCAGACCAACTGATCAAAGCAGCGCCCTTCCCCACCGATGAACCAGAGAGAGAGGGCCTGTCTCCGTTGCGTCGAGGACCTCTTCCGTGTCGCCGTCGACATGCTCCGGCTTGGGCCTCTTGGTTTCTCTTGGACGTCGCCTTCGCCCCTACAAAACCGCAAACAGCCGCTGGCTCTTCATTTGGCCGTCAGCGCCGCAAGGTGGCCATGCAGTGCTTGGGTTCTTGGGGCGCGCAGCCGTTCGTCTACTTGACGGGTCTCCGGTGTCTGCTGAGCCTCGTGCCGTGCGGCAGCGTCGCAGCCGCGGGTCATGTCCCAGCCCGGGTGCGCTGGTGGTGTCCTCCCACTTTCGGCTGAATTGCGCCTGGAGAACCCAGGCGGAACCCGACCTGCTCAGCTTGCTGCAATGGGAGCCCTCGGGGGGCCACTCCGGCCGCAGGGCCGCGTTAATTGAGCCAAGGCACTGCTCTCGACGGGTCTCGCCCGATCTCGTCGATCGCGACAGAACGCGGTCCGGAGGCCAAGAGTCCACCTACCATGGCACGCATGGCAGCAAACAAGACCCAAGAAATCGATCCGTGGACGCAAGGGACAGCCCGGCCATCTCTCCTCCCAGGCCCGGGTCGGAACGTTGGCGATGCGGCTCGTAGATTGGGTGGCCAGAAAGATATAACTGTCCTCTGGCCCCCCATCACCTCGGTCGCTACCCCTGTACCTACTACTTGACCGTTCGGCTGCCACTTGGGTCGGGGGGTTCATTCGTGTTTGTCGTCCGACGTTGGATCCCCTCAGTTCGAAAATGTGGCTGCGTCTCCCTTTGGCCCTGCTCGGGCTCGCCGCCGTCCACGTCCATGCCGCCTCGACGGTGCTCCTCGAAAAGGCCGAGGGTCTGTCGCCGGGATGGATCTACCGCGGCCAGGCCAATGCCTCCGAAACCATCACCCTCTCCATCGTTCTCAAGGAACCGGGCATGGACGACATCAAAGACAAGCTCCTGCGGCGACACAGCAATCCTCGGCACCCCGACTTCAACTCACCCCATCTCACCCGCGAAGAGGTGCGGCGGGCCCGGCAGCCCAGGCGAAAGGCCGTCAGCGAGGTCTCGGCGTGGTTGAAGTCGAACGGCATTGGCGAGATGCAGACAAGAGGGAGTCTAATCACCTTTACCGCCACGGCCAAGACCGTCAAGACCTTGTTCCAGGCGGACCTCGGACGCTACGAGTACAAGGACGACAGCACAAATGTGCTCCGCGCGCTCAACTACACAGTCCCGGCCTGGCTGCGCAGTGACATCGACTTTGTCCACCCCCTCGCCAACTTTATGGTTCCGCACCGGAAGCGTCCCGGGCAGGGCGGAAAGGGCAAGGGCAAGGGCAAGGCCGGGCCAACGCCGAAGCCCCAGCCCGAGCCTACCAAGGGCAAGGGGAAGGCCGGACCGGCGCCGAAGCCCCAGCCCCAGCCCACCAAGGGCAAGGGGAAGGCCGGGCCAGCGCCGAAGCCACAGCCCCAGCCCACCAAGGGCAACGGCAAGAGCTGCAAAGCCAGTTCGGGGACCACCAAGTCCGTCAGCACCAAGGCGGCGAGCACCAAGTCAGGAGCCAACACCTCGAAAACGGCCAGCACCCTGAAGACGGTCAGCACCTCAAAGACGGCCAGCACCTTAAAGACGGTCAGCACTTCGAAGACGGCCAGCACCTCGAAGACGGACAGCAGCGTTGTAGATAACCCGACGCTCAGCACTTCGGTCAGGAGCAGCACATCCAACAGCATCGCCACATCCGACAGCATCACCACATCCGGGAGCATCACCACATCCGACAGCATCAGCACGTCCGGAAGCAGCACATCCAGCAGCAGCAGCAGCATATTCAGCGCGTCCAGCAGCCAAAGCACCACCAGCGCAACCACACCGAGCAGCATCATATCCAGCAGCAGCACGACAACACCAAAAGCAGGCGCCGCCGTATCAACAGACGGCGCATCAAGCGGCGGTTTCACCACCACCATCTGGGACAATGGCCCGCCAGGCGGCGGCGGCTTCACCACCATCTGGGACAACGGCCCACCAGGTGGCGGTAGCTTCACCACCATATGGGACGGCAACCTCCCGACCGCCGCCATCACGTTCAGCGAAAAGGAGCCAGCCAGCACCCCCGATGGCATCATGTCCACGGCGACCATCGTGATGGGGGAGACGCTGACGCAGGACGTCCCCTTCGCCACGCTGACGGTCTTCCCCGGCGGCCCCAGCCCCGGCGACTACCCCTGCTCGACCGGGACCTACCCCGAGTGCATCCGGCAGCTCTACAACATCTCGTACGAGGCCAGCGCGCCCTCGCCCGTCCGCTTCGGCGTCCCCGGCTTCCTCGAGCAGTGGATCCACCACGCCGACGTCGAAAAGTTCATGTACTGGAACTCGCCCGAGCTCCTCGCGCTCGACCCGCCGCACAACTTCACGGTGCAGCTCTTCAACGACGGCATCAACCCGCAGGACTCGTACGGCGGCTCGGGCATGGAGGCCGCGCTCGACGTGCAGTACGCCATCACGCTCAGCTACCCCGCCAACGTCATCTACTACGTCACGGGCGGGCGCGGCATCAAGTTCGACGCCGAAGGCGTCCCGCACCCCGAGGAGATCAGCGACAACGAGCCCTTCCTCGAGTTCCTGACCGAGCTCCTCGCCCAGCCCGACGACCAGATCCCGCACGTCCTCTCCATCTCGTACGCCGACGACGAGGTCGGCGTGCCCGTCGCCTACGCCCGGCGCGTGTGCGACCTCTTCGCCGCCGCGGCCGCGCGCGGCGTCACCACGTTCGTCGCCACGGGCGACGGCGGCGCGTCCGGCACCGGCCAGCTGCTGTGCGCCTCCAAGGAGCGCAACCCGCGCAAGATGTACATGCCGACGTTCCCCGCCAGCTGCCCGTACGTCACGAGCGTCGGCGCCACGCACAACATGGGCCCGCCGCTCATGGGCGCCGAGTTCAGCACGGGCGGCTTCAGCACCTTTTTCCCGCGGCCCGACTTCCAGCGCGAGGTGGTGGACCCGTTCGTCGACGCCATGGTGGCGCGCAACGACTCGCGGCTGCCGCTCATCGCGCGCAACGGGCGCGCCATGCCCGACATCAGCGCCATCGGCAGCGGGTTCGAGATTGTGCGGGCCGGCGCGCCCAACGTGGTGCTGGGCACGAGCGCGTCGACGCCCGTGGTGGCCAGCATGATTGCGCTGGTCAACGACGCGCGGCTGCGCGCCGGCAAGCCGAGCCTCGGGTGGTTCAACCCCGTGCTGTACTCGGAGAAGGTGCGGGCGACGCTGACGGACGTGACGGTCGGCAACAGCCGGGGGTGCGTGTTCCCCGACAGGCGGACGGCGCCGGGGTGGCCGTCGCTCGAGGGGTACGACTGCGTCACGGGGTTGGGTGTCGTGGGTGACTTTAGCGAGTTCATGGCGGCGCTGGTATAGCGGGGGGACACAAAACGTCTCATATTGTTAGGCATGCCGATGGTCATGGCAGGGAATTGCATCATATTTTTTCTCAAAGTAACACCGTTGCCATGTGGCTGTCCTGGCGTGGGTGATGTTGCAGACAGATTGACCTTTGTTTTGGGCGAGGGGGCAGGGCACTTGGACGAGCTGCCCTTGATCGCCAGCACCAGGCTCCGCAGCATGACCTCACCCTCGACAAAATGGATCCCCGCCCAACCCATCAGCACAAGCTTGCCCAGTCTCGAGTCATGGTTTTGCCTGACAAAAAGAACAAGCTTGCAGAAACTGCAAAAAGATGGGCCCGAACCCGGGATTGAACCGGGGACCTCTCGCATTTAACTCAGGGTGAACCCTAAGCGAGAATCATACCGCTAGACCATCCGGGCGAATCGTTGCTTGAACGAATTGATGGAAGACGAGTGCGGAGTAAGGGTTTATGTCCGCTCGTCCATCGTCTCCCCTCAAGACATATCTTGGGCGGCGACAAGACTGGGGGGCTCAAGACTGAAGATGCTTCCATCTTTGCATGCGCGCCTTCGTTGCAATGTTGGACGGCCGTGTACATGGGATCAATTGGAAGATTCGTAAGTTATGTTATGTGTGGAATAGTTTCGATTGATTGTTTTATGGTATTTCCTTTTTTTGCATTTACACTTCCAGTCTTTAAACCCTCTTTCTTCTTCAATGCCCGCGGGGAGCGTGGAGAATTTTGAAGGCAATGACATAGGCGGTTTTGACCGTACTACCTCTCTCCTGCTCCATCCTGTTCCAGCTGCTACTTGGGTAACATGGAAACGCTGACACCTACGACTTAATCGCATTCCTTCAATCAGTCACTCCTTAACAAGGAGTGGACATCCCTTCATCACCTGCCCTAGGGGGTGGTCGGAGGGGAGGGGTAAGGATTGGCCGGGGGAGTCGAAGGGGGGGTCGGGTACGACATAATTTCCGGAGGAGAGTGGTCTGGTTGGTACCGGTGTTGAAACGGGTTGTTGTGCGGGCTTGCGTGGTTGGAACTCGTAGTTGGAAGTGTCTTCTGGTGGGAATATTTGGAGTTTGCGAGTTCAGGAGATCTGGATGTAGTTGGAAGTGTCTGGTGGGAATATTTGGAGTTTGCCAGTTAAGGAGATCTGGATGTTGATATGGATGGAAAGGTCGAAGACAGAGGCGTTGTTCAGGTTGAAGAACAAAGAGTGAACCGGGGGAGATGAAGGAGTTGGTCTTTTTATTGTCTTTTCTTATGCGGCAGTTGCAAGCCCTGCAGTAGTCCTTTTTACTAACAGTGCCTCCTAGCGATATGCCCGTGACTGCATGCCTCCTGGCGATATGCCCGTGACTGCATACCTCGTGGCAATATGCCCGCGACTGTATGCCTTATAGCGACTATCTTTCGCCTCGCCACCTGCGGCGCAGATTAGGGCTAGCCACTGCCGGTTATGCCGACATGGCGAGAGTTGAACAATCAAGACTAATACCTTTGCTCTCTCGAGGTAACGGCTACATTGTCAGGAAGACTCTCCTGGCGTTTACTTCTTGTCTCACCGACGGAATGGGCGCAAGCTTGCACCAGGTCTGCCCATCTCGAGACACAGGTGCCAGTGCTGTCTTGTTCATCTCCAGAATCGCAAAAGTACCTAGGTAGGTTCCCAATGCAGACTGGGGGGGTCAGAACGAGCCCAAGACATCAAGGACTTATTTCTGCTTCTTGTCAAGAACGGCATCGCCCTTGTCCTCTGCGCTCGACTCGAGAATGCTCGACCACGTGGGCACGACGCCAGCAGGCGCTGAAGAGCTCTGTGCAAGCATGTGTGCAAGTTTGTGTGCAGGAACCATGGACGCCTGGACTGGAGAAGATATTCTCGTTGGGAGTAAGGCAGAGCCAGCCTGGGGAGCAGCAGTCGTAAGGAAGCGAGAACATCGACGAGACTGTTGAGCGAAAGGTTCCAATCACCGGGGATAGCTCACTCATGCAACACATACAGGAAACGGCAACACACGAAGCGAAACGATGCATATTGGTACATGCGATTGAACAGAGACAACACCTCCCGTCTCCGACATCTCCAAATTTTCCTCAGCGTCCGGGGACAACCATTACGATATCATACAATCCAATGACAAAACATAGTGAATCCAACACGGGAGGAATTGTCCGGGGCTTGCTTCGAGCGAGCGAGCCAGACAGACCGAGGTATTCCCCAAAGATCCATCCAACCCATCTCCCCTTCAGCAAAAGACACATCCACGTCAACGTCCGCCCCACCCCCCATTCCCAACCCGCACCTACGCCATCTTGGCCTTGATATTGTCATAGATGCTCTCGGGGTACTCGAGGTTGTTATTGCTCGAATCCAGCGCGCTGCCCCACTCGTTGGCGCTGGTAACCACCAAGCTCTCGTCGCCGGTGCGATCCCCCGACGCCTCCCAGAACATGCTGCCGGCGAGCTTCTTGGTCTTGGCCCAGGCCAGTTTGGTCTTGATCATGTCCTTGGTGTCGTACGACACGAACTCGCGGTTGGCCGCGTCCCAGCTGTACGTGGCGCCCGACACGGCGTCCGTCATCTCGACGGCGCCCGGGCGCGGGAGGACCTTGTAGTCGTAGATGCCCTTCTCCCAGGTGCCCATGGGGACGCTGTCGAAGCGGGTGCCGAGGCCGTTGGTGTCGGTGAAGGCGCGGCCGTAGAGGGGCAGGCCGAGGACGATCTTGTCCGACGGGACGCCCGAGGCGAGGTAGTCGTCGATGGCGACCTGCGTGGAGAAGGGCGTGGTGAGCTCGTCGCCCGACGGGTACAGGTTGGCCTGGTGGGCGGCGGTGCCGCCCCACGCGCCGGCGTAGTCGTAGGCCATGAGGTTGAACCAGTCGATCGTGTCGGCCAGCGCGCCGAGCGGCTGGAGCCCGTACGTCTTGGGGCCGGCCGACGACGCGATGGTCAGCAGGAAGCGGTAGCAGTTGGCCGACTTGGTCGAGTAGGCGTCGAGCTCCTTACGGATCGCCTTGAGGAGGAGGACGTAGTTCTCGGCGTCGGCCTCGGTCTTGGGGAACTCCCAGTCGATGTCGAGGCCGTCGAGGCCGAGGTCGGCGACGAGCTTGACGGCGGTCTTGGCGAAGCGCTCGCGGTTGGCGGCGGTGGCCGCGGCAGGGGCGAAGTTGTCCGACCAGGTGGCGCCGCCGATCGAGAGCTGCGACTTGAGCTGGCGGTTAGCCTTCTTGAGGAGGTAGAGCTGCTTCATGATGCCATAGACGTTGCTGCCGGGCTCGGTGTTGTCGTCGCCTGGGAACGTCTTATCAACGTCGGCCCACTCGTCCGACAGGTAGACGGTGCCGTCGGCGGTCAAGTTGGCGAAGGAGTGCATGACGTGCGTGATCTTGTCAGAGGGCATGTCCGTAGGGTTGTACGCGCGGTCGAAGATGCTCCTGGGAGGGGGGTTAGAGCGAGGCCAGGGAGGTCAGGGAGGGGGCAGGGGCATACCAGTTGGGGAAGTAGACGACATTCTTCTTGCCACCGGGGGCGGCAGTAGGGACGGTGCAGCCAGTGGAGGTGGTACTGGTGGTCGACTGAGTGGTAGTGGCGGTGGTGCTAGCGGTCGTCTCAGTAGTGGTGGCGGTGGTGCTAGCGGTCGTCTCAGTGGTGCTGGCCGTGGTCTCAGTGGTGCTGGCGGTAGTGCTGGCAGTCGTCTCAGTGGTAGTGGCCGTGGTCTCAGTGGTGCTGGCGGTCGTCTCGGTGGTGCTGGCCGTGGTCTCAGTGGTGCTGGCGGTAGTGCTGGCAGTCGTCTCAGTGGTGGTGGCCGTGGTCTCAGTGGTGCTGGCGGTCGTCTCGGTGGTGCTAGCAGTGGTCTCAGTGGTGGTGGCCGTGGTCTCAGTGGTGCTGGCGGTCGTCTCGGTGGTGCTAGCAGTGGTCTCGGTGGTGCTAGCAGTGGTCTCGGTGGTGCTGGCGGTGGTGCTGGCGGTCGTCTCAGTGGTGCTGGCCGTGGTCGACTCGGTGGTGCTGGCGGTGGTGCTGGCCGTCGTCTCAGTGGTGCTGGCCGTGGTGCTGGCGGTCGTCTCAGTGGTGCTAGCAGTGGTCTCAGTAGTGCTGGCAGTGGTGCTAGCCGTGGTGCTGGCCGTCGACTGAGTGGTGCTGGTGGTGGACCCGGTGGTGGTCGTCGAGTCGGTGGGCTTGGACGTTGTCGTCGTATGGACCCAAGGGGGACCGGTATAAGTGGAATGCCCCGAGGGGGCCAGAGACGTGCCTGTCGAGGTCTGGTGGTGAGGGTTATGCGAGCTCCAGGTCGAGAGGTGAGGAGGCCGGGGCTTGCATCTGCCAGCCTCGGCGACGGAAAAGAGCGACAGAGCAGCAACAGCTGCGTTGATGAGAGAGAGCGTCATTGTAAAGAATGGACGGATCTACAAGAGATCCAAGTGAGCCTAAGCAAAGGAATGACTGTGGCGGAAGCCTCGTTGACGGTGAAGGGGAACCAAAACAGAGCAAAGGGGGCGGCCGCGGTGGGTGAGCACGGCGGGCGGCGGCCTTTTATTGCATGCCATCTGCTTGCGGTCCCCGTCCTCAGCTCGATGCGCCCCCCCTGGGAGAACTGTGCAGGACCCAGGTGGATGCTGGCGAGGCTGGCTCTGAACCCAAACCCACTGCGACGTCGAGGCCGGGACCGAGCTTGGCAGCGTCCGGCGCCCAGGAACGGAGTCTCCAAGTCCAGGCCGCATGTCGGCGGTCAGCGCATGTCAGGGGCAATTGTGTCGGATTCCCGTCTCGGCGCGTTCCCGTTCCCGTTCGTCGTCGTCTGTGACAAACATCATGACCCCAACGATGTTGGCTTCCCGGCCGCCGCTTGTGCAAGTGTTCTGCAGGCGCCATGGCGGGCGGGCGCGTCAGCATCGTGAGCATTGTCGATGCGGGCGTTTTATCGGGTTGCACCATCGAAGTGACGCCGAAGGTGCGGGTGTGGCGGGCAGAATCCTCCAGTGCGCCTCGTGGGAGATTGGACGAATCGATGACCAGACTCGAGGCACCAGGAAATTAAGCTCCAGGCGAACCCACAACCCGGCGACAATCCCGGCGGCGTGCCGCATTCTTGGCAGGCACCATTTGTTGCTGGCGGCTCCAGAGAGTCGAGAGTCCGAAAAGAAAACCCGGTCACCTTTTGAGATCTCACCCCCAGGTTATCCTCCTCGAATCACCTTTCCCGGCCATCAAACCTCATGGACACCAAACACTTCTCGAATACTTTGTACCCCCCGACCCCCCGCGGGCTGTCTGTCGTGCTACCGTGTCACCAGGCAGCCAACTTGTCCCCCAGTCCTGTCAGTGTCAACCGACGTCGTGACCCCTGACTCCTCACGGCCACTTCCGGTATTACGCGCAACTGCTTTTGGTATTACGCGTAACTGCCCCGTACGCAGAGTCCGTGCCCGCCAGGAAGCCCGGGCCCCTAACACCGCCACACACCAAACTTTGGCAGCGCGGCAGTGTTACCACCCCGCGCGCCAGCGCGTACGTGTACGTGTACGCCGTGCACCCCCTTTTTTTTTTTTTACCTCCGGCGAAGCCATCGCCAACGCCGATACGTACTAAAATAACCAGCGAGCCGTAGGTTAAAAAAACAGTTAATTTAACTACCTAAAATACTGGTGCCTATAGCCGCCGTAGTGCCTATAGCCGCCGTACCTACTGCCCCCGTGCCCTTGATACTGGTAATACCCCTAGGGCTCCTACTGTTAACTTCCAGTATACTACTGGGCTTAATGGATACCGGTTGGCTACGAGTACGTACTAAAGGTATTTATCTAGCCCTACCGCCTACTAAAGTATAACTCCTGCGAAGCTATCTCTATCGCTTATTATTAGCTAGAGGGGGGCGGTACCTACTGATCGTAGGGGAGTATCTCTTGTAACGAGGGAATCGACGACTATAGGCGTAGTACTAGCTATAGTGCTAGCTATAGTACTAGCTACTAGCGATCCGCCTACTACGTAAAGGGGGGAGGTATTTGTTACGACGATAAGGGTATGTAAGGGGTTATCTCCGGTTCTAACTACTAATACTAGAAGTACTGGGTTAGTTAGGAAAATTAACCAAACTATATCTACGGATGGACCGGCGGATGAAACTTAATATAAGGTACCGGCGGCTAGCTTTACGGCGGCGGCGGCGGCGGAAGCTCCGGCGCGAGTCGAAACTAGTAATAGTACTTAAACGTAGGATCTTAGTATTAAGCCCCCCCCGCCGGTACTATCGACGGAGGTACCTACCCCTCCTTATGCCGCCGACCTTACTGTAAAGGTTATATCTGGTTTTGCTATGTACCGTTACTATTTCCAGTACTCCTCGTACCGCCTCGACCTCGGCTAGAGGTACTATCTCGACCGCCTCGTCTACTACTCTCCGGCTCGTCGTAGGAGGGTATACGCCTATTATCGCTACGGTCGTAATCGCGCGGCTATAACGCCGGAAGGCGTAGATCTTATACCCTGTAGCTACTAACCGTAGTAGTCTCGAATCGCTCGGGGTTTATTAATTCGGTTACACTCTTCGCTTTTAGGTAGTCGTCGAAGGTGTATTTTACTGGATTAAAAGCCTTAAGGCGGCGTAATCCGGGCCTAACTTAAGGGTCTCCGATTCCTATATATGTATTATTAGTATGTGATTCCCTATAGTAAATATATATAAAAGAATACTATCCCTAGATAGTACTACTACTGTAAAAAATAACTATAGGGGTACTTACTTCGTATACCTCGTTCCTCGTTAGTTAGACCGTCCGATCTATCTACTTCTAGCCGCTAGTAGGTATAAATATCCTTTATTACGAGGCTAAGCGGCTTACCAGGTCTATCCTCGCCGCCCTATAATAGTAGGTAAATCTTATATTTATAAGGTAGCCCCTACTACGGAATAAAGCCGTAGGCGTACGTTACTATAGGGTTAGGGTCGCCGCTAGTAGTAGTTACTATAGGGGGATATTTATCTAGATCTTTCCTTTAGTCTATATAGGCGAGGCGGTATTAGATTTAAAGTAGCCGTAGCGCGAAGGAAGATATCCAACCCTATAAGGCGGTAAAAATCCCTAACTTACTATATTACGGAAGTTACTTTAACCGGTTAGCTATTACGGCCTTATTATATTCCGCTTACTACGAGGCGTAGAGGTTCTTAACGGCGAGGAGTATCTTATAAAGGCTAGAGAGACGATTTTTCAGTTATCTCTTAAGGGCGTAGTAGTAGGATTTAGTACGTTACGTACTTACAACTCCGTAAGTACGAAATCGGTTTATAAACACTCGGACGAACTACTAGCGCTAGGGGAGCTAAGATTTAATAAGGTAGTTTAGGAGAGCTGTTTACTAAAACTATTAGCCGGTTACTATAGTAATTATAGTACTAAAAACTTACGGATTTACCTACTAAACTTACTCTTTAAAGTATCCTATATATAGTTAAATACCTTTACGCTATCAGAGTAGACTAGCTTTAACTAATACTTTAAAAAACTATTTCTTAAGTCCTTAAAATACCTCTAACTAGGAGGTAGTTAAATACGGCTAAGTAGATTAAACGGTACCTCTAAAGTACTTTTTAGAGCTAGCCGCTCCGTTAAGAGGTCCTCTTCGCGCGAGCGGCGTAAAGTCTCGTCGCCCTCGTCGCCCTTATCGTTTTCGTCGGCCTTATCGTTAGTCTTATTATCGGTAGGTAGATTAACTCGCTATATCGCGTCGTTAACGGTATAAGACTAAGAGATAAGGGTATTATAAGAGGTTTAGCCCTCGTATACCTACTTCTTATTAGTATACTTAATATAGTTCTTTATGATATACTATACGTAGAGGTACTAACTAACGTCTAGATATACTATAAGGGAGGCGTTCTTAAAGGCCTTACAATAGTCGCTGTAGATAAGGGATAGGGCCTCGATAGGTACTATCTAGCCGAGCCGAAGCTTCTCGAGAGTTTTAAGATACTATTTAAAATCGACTTCGGTCTCGCCGCCGGCAAGCCTAAAGCCTATACAGAAATTCCGATATAGCGAGTCTACTTTAACTACGTTAAGGAGGGGTATGTTAAACCGGTTTACCTAGAAAGGATATAAGTATATTAGTATAGTGAATTTTTATACTAAAAAACAGTATATATAGATATTAGTACGTACCTTATAAGTATTATCGAATATTAATAGCTCGGGGTTCCTCCTTTATATATCGAGGTACTACTTAAAGGTTTAAAAAACTCGCTTTATAACCCTTTCCCTATTACTATAATCCTCCTACTCGACCTTATACTCTACGTTATCCCTCTCCTTATACTCCTTTAAGAGGTCGAAGAACCGCTTAGTAGTCAACTCCGTACCGTACTTCGCGAGTAATAAGCGCTTACGAACGTTAACGATATCTTATTCCGTAATAAAGTCGCCCCTACTAGTAATAAAAATACTAACGTAGACTATCTCTATCGCGCCGTTATCTACGGCGGTAAAAGTAGCGCCGTCGAATTTAGTAGCCGTACCGTTAAGGAAGTAGGCTATTTACTATAAATTAAATTAATACTGTAATAAGCGTTCGATAGCGATATCTAAAGACGGCCTAATCTAGTTCCGGATCGAGCGCTAATAACCGGCATCGGCGGCGAGGATAACGGTATTAACGTCGTAGTTATACTCGTACGAGATCTTAACTCGTTAGACTACCTCGTCTTTAAGGTTAAGGATAGTTACCGACTACTTATACCCCGTAGTAAAGGATAGCTTCTTACGCTTTTTCGTAATAGCCTTAACGGAGGCCTTACTCTACCGAGTATCGGCCTTAGTATATACCTAACCCTTACGGTATACTAGGCCGCCTTAAGGGTACTTATAGGTTAAGTCCTTCCTTACAGAGAAGCCTCCGAAGTAGACGTACCGCTCGAGAGCCTTTACGGCGTTATCTAAGGAAGGAAATAGTATAAGGGTAAAGTCGATAGGCGCGGCGGTAGCGGCGGCGGTAACGGCGGCGGCGGCGGCGGCGGTAGCGGTAAGGCGTAACTACCGAACTCGATCCTCGATACGGTCGGCGGTACGTTAGGCTTACCGTAATAGAAACGTAGATAAAGGGGTCTAGCTTACGGAACGGGGTCGAGGGGAGAGGTACTAGCGGGGGGAGGCTAAAGAGAAGGCCGAGGCGCGGCGCCGGTACGAGAGAGGGGAATTAAATAGACTACTACGAGGTAGTTATCGAGGTTCGGCTAGTAGGGTAGATAGGCGAGAATAAACGCTAGGTATCTTAAAGAGTTAGTAAATACTATAACTATTAATTTTGTATAGGGGGTATACTATAGTTTAATATTACTAATATCTAAAGGCGAGGAATTACCTCCCTTATACTTACCGGCGAGTCTTACGCCCTTAGCCCTTATCCGATAGATCGTCTAAACCGCTGGTAGCGATCGGAAGCTGGCGTAGGGCGACTTATTTACTATTAGAGGTACTACTGTAGTACTATAGTAGCCTTAACTAGCGGTATACCTTACACCGCTTATTAAGGAGGTCGGATCTCCATCGCTATAAGGTCGTCGGCGAGGTATCTCCGAGGGTAGGGGGGGGTAGGGGAATTAAACTGGCGATAGCTTTAATTAAGCGCGTATGGGTGTTGGCGATGGCTTTAAAAAAAAGTCGGCGCGGGGCGTGGAAAGTCGAAGTGTGGTTGACGTATACGTATACGCGTGTACGCGCTGGCGCGCGGGGTGGCAACACTGCCGCGCTGCCAAAGTTTAGTATGTGGCGGTGTTAGGGGCCCGGGCTTCCTGGCGGGCACGGACTCTGCGCACGGGGCAGTTGCGCGTAATACCAAAAGCAGTTGCGCGTAATACCGGAAGTGCTCACGGCCCCTCTCGCCCGAGGACACCATGCCCCTTTTGGGACGCCCACCCACCCACTAAGCCCTACCAGGGTCGATCCGGACCCGAGACCCCGGCGCGGTCCCGCGCTGTGACTGGCTGGAACCTCCTGCGCCAGGGCGACGACCAGTGAGAAACGGCAAGAGGTGCTGAAGGGACTTTGCCGCAGGGGAAATGACCCCAAGAGGCGGCGTATCGATGGCGGTCAGCCGCATGGACTTGGCAAAGTTGGCGACCCCTTTTCCATCACCATCCCTTGCCTTCCTCTTTCGCGACGGAGCCCTGCAACGTTGTCGTCGGAATGTCGAAACCCGTAGCTCGTAACTATATACGCCGTCTACCTGTTGGCGCCCTGGTTGATCAGCAGCATCGCATTGCGGCTCTGCGGGAATAAGACGGGCTGGTTCTATTCTGGAATCGACAACGAAATGAATGTGATTGTCGTCAACTTCTGCGTCTCCAGCGTCCGCCGCGCCGCATTGCAATGATTGCATGTGTCTGACTCCGCCTGACCAAAAAGAAGGAAAAATAAAATGGGTAAAAAATCTGTTGATTGCAAAAGGTGTTCCCTCTCCGCCAGGCCCTGAACCGGGGCCGTGTCCCACCACAATATATATACTAACTGCCAGGTCGTGACTGATGCTGTCAGTGATGCCGTAATCCCAAGTCCGCTTCCCGATGCACCTGATCGTCCAATCCTCGTAGGTCCCCATCATGTCGTCAAACTCCTCCAGCCCGTGCCGCTGTCTGCCTGTGCCTTCATTGCTGGCACCTCATCGAAGACAGCATCAAGGCCGCCTCCTGTCGTAGCTGCTCCTCTGGATTCCAAGACACCTCCTCGCGCACCGGCTGCGGTCTCGCCTGCGTCGTCCACGCCAGCGGCTGCCAGCCAAACTGGCCCGCCAGAGGATCGCTCAAGAAAAATGGATTGGGGGGGCACCGCCACCTCGCCGGCCCTCCAACGTTCGGAGACAATATCTCCAACGACGGCGCCGGCGACACCTGGGGCTCCATGGGCTGCAGCTTCGGCGGCGGCGCCGACCTGCCAGGCGGGCGGATCACGACCGGCGGGAGTCCCACATCTGCCCATGCTTCCGAGAGCTTGGCGTCCGTCTCGGCAAACCCGGCGCTGCCGAATCCATCCCGGAACTGGCGTGGGGGGTTTTGCTGCGGGGGGGTCTGGGGAGGAGGAAGCCGGCGATCGACCACGGCTTCCGCCTCTGGCTGCGGTGTTGGCGTAGGGGCGACCTTGAAGAAAGCCTTGGTGTGAAGTTTCGACCCAGCCTTCTTGCCGGCTTCCACATCATCATCGGCCGAGACGGGCGTCTCCACCCCGTTGATCTTCTTCCATGTGACGTTCCGCTTGCGCTTGCGATTCTTAACCGCCGCGGAGATGGAATCGTCTATTCCAGGAGTCGGTTGGGATGTTTGGACTTGCGGTGTGGCTTGCACGTTCATCGCAGACACTGGAGGCTCGCCTTGTGCGGGTCCGTCCGGGTTGGTCCCTTCGTCCTTGACTCCGGCCATGTGGCCTTCGAAAGAAGCCACCTCGGGAGCAACGGACGGGGTGGACTGGCTCGGCTCTGTCGGCTCCCGAGACCCCAAAGCTGCGGGTGCCGATTTGCGGGACTTCTTGGGCCTCGGTTTCGGCTGAACCGGGCCAACAGGGGACGAAGCCACCTCGGGATCCGGCCGGCCGTAGACTGCCTCGCGCAGTAGCTTGCCAATCTTCCACGTCAGGTACGCCCCGTTTTGCTTGTGGTCGCGGGTCGATGCCGGGCGCTTCGCATTGGGGTTGAGTTTCCGTTCCTTTGGGACTCGCGGCGCACCGAGAGTACTTGATCGAGACGCCTTCTTCGAGGACCTGCGTTGGGTCCCGTCCTCCTGTGACGTCGACCCCTCCTGGACACCACCGGACAAGACCGGTTGTGCAACCTCAATCACCTCCTGGGAGGGCGTCTCTTTCTCCTCGTCTGGCTTGTCGCTGGCTGAACCCGCCAGCTTGCGTTTCGGTGCCGCCTTGGTGCTGTCCCTCCGCTTGGCTGCATCGCCGGTGCTGCTCCTGCGTGGTGCCTTGACTCTTTCCAATCCGGGGAGCGCGGTGCCAGGGGGCAGCCACAGAGCGGGCTTGCGTTTCTGCAAGTCGCTCACCCATGCGTCACAGTCCCACTGAACCCAGTAGTCAATGACGTCGGCCCAAACACTGTCGGGCGGCTTCGTAAAGTTGACAAAAACCACATTGCCGCCTCGATCATGAACGGCTTTTGCGAATTCCTTGACAAGAACCTTGAGCCCATGGACGCGCATGCTGGTCCCGAGAATGAGAAGCAGATCCGGCCCCAGCGAGAGATCGTGTTGCACCAGCGGGCTGATGAGATGAGCGTGGGGGTGCTCCTCGCCGTACAAGACGATGTCAGGGCGCAGCTTTCCTACCCCCAAGGCACGCTTTCCACGCTCTTGCCTGGCCGCTGTGGCCCCGGCGCAGTGGGGACAGTCGGGTTGTCGGCCGGCCATGGTATCGGCGATTCGGGTTTCGTCGTCCCATTGCGAGGTCCGCCCGCATTGGAAGCAGCGAAGGACGGCGAGGGACCCGTGAAGGTAGACGCATTCCACGCCGCGGTTGGGTCCTGCAGGGGCGGATGCAGCTGGTTCTTCAGTGGGTGGGTCAACACCCTGGACGGATGGATGGGAAGACGACTCGCCGCCTTCTTGCTGGGAGTCGGACTTTCCTCCTTCAGACTGGTGCGACTTGATATCGTCGATCTTGGATTCTGAGGCTTGATCCTCCTGGGATTCCCCCTGTTGAGAAAGTGTGAGGCTGGAGGATTCTCCTTCCCCCAGCGACCCCTTGACGCCCGAGCGACGCCCTGTTCGGTTGGAAAATCGATAACGGTTGCCAGCTCCGAGTTCGAGCGATGTCTTGAGCCCGACGCGCTCCTCGAGCTGGTCAATGTTTTGGGTGTAACAGCGCACGAGCTTCCTGCTGTCTCGAAGAATACTCATAAAGTGGTGACTGCTTGTCGGCTCCGCGGCGCGAACCTTTTGCCTCAGCGTCGTGGCAAATGTATAGAATACCGACGTCTTGATGGGACAAGACCAGATCTGGGCGTCAAACAAGTCTTTGCCTTTGAGGTTGGGCAGAGACATTCGGCCGATGGAACCAAACGAAGATTGCGAGGTAAGAATTGGGGTCGACGAGGACGATGCATCCTCAGTTGGTGAACCGGGGGAGTCACAGCCATGGCTAGAAGGCTCTGGTGATGGGCTGGCTGTGGGTTGCCGGTATGGGTCCTGGAGAATGGGAGGAGGTGATGAGAGCGGCGACGAGCAAACAGTTATCGAGTCGATGCGAGGAGTCTTGCTTAGGTCTAGGGATAGACCAGACGGGGGTCCGGGACGTGGACCGATGTGCCCAGGTTCCGGTGTCCCAGCATTGCTTGGTCTTAATGGCGGGCTCGAGAGGGGTGACGATGCTGTAACTGGCACAGCCGTCGTGGTTGTAGGTTGAGCAGAACAGTTCGGTTCCGCCATGGGCTGCTCTCCAGGCGAGTGTAGGGCATGTTCCTGGGCGCTGGTATCCTCCATTGTTGTGTCCTGGTCTGGATGTCCCGTGTCGCAAGGACCGCCAACTTCAATGGCTGACAACATCGAGACGTCTTCTTCTTCGACTTGAGACTCGGTGGCAGAGGTATCGTCGCCAGTAACCACAATCTCATCGGCCACCTTTTCCTCCCGAGGCGGTCCATCCCTGGTCGGCGGGCATGATGTTTTCCTCCGCTTGGCGGGCCTTTCGAGAACAAAGTCGGAAGAGACATCCGACTCGTCAGCATCGGTACTGCTTGGCGGACCTCGGGTTTGCGCGGCAACGTCGAATTGGGCCTGTATGAGGGAGTAGAGACCATTCTCGGAGCGAAAGTCCTATGGGGGTGGTCAGCAGAGGGCTTGCACGGACTTGACGCGTCTGGATGGGACTTACCGGAATGCCCGAGTTTGTGCTGATGCCAGCACCGGTGATGACGACGACCTTGCGCGACTTCCACACCGAGTTCGCAATCTCTTGTAGGAGGGACTCGGAGTCCGGCTCGACGTGGGTTGTCGGCATCGTGGTGGTGGCTGGGCGTCACGGTGGCGGCCGAGGGAGGAGTCGAGTCGACAATCGAAGTCGAGGGTCGATGTCGAGGTCCAGGAGCTACTTCATTGTGGTGGACGAGCTCGGGAGAGAATGGGATGCTCGCCCCCAACCACGTTGCATGTATTTTTCGAGGGTTTTCGCGAGCAGGGACCGGGTCGTGGGTGACTCGTCGCGCTCGCTGGGAAGTGTTGACGTTGGAGGTTGGTCGTCGCGGTACGGGTACGCGTCGTGCAAAGTCGACGGCGATTGCGGGGTAGCGTGCTGGAGCCGCAGGGCTGCTGTTGAGTTCGCGACAAGACTGTGCGATGTTGAATTGAAATCGAGCAGGTTTTGGGCATTGGACGGCGAGATGCTGGGGTGGACGAGGTGAGGTTGGTGGTTGTCGAGGGTCACGTCTTTTTCTCGTCGGTACTTTGGTGGAGGTGGATCTTTAGACGCGTCTGCCCTGGCACTCTGGGTCGGACCTGGCGCGATGGAAGGGTCAAGCTCGAGCCACAGCGCTGGCCAAGGCCAAGGACGGGCGGGCATCACCCGTGGACGCTTTCTTCGATGCCATCCAACTTCCCAGCTTCCATCTCTTTTCTCTTGTCCCCAGGTGAAGCTTCGATTTTTGCATCGCCATGACATCACGGTTTATTCATCTCTCATGCACAGAGGCTGCCGTCAAATTCGCGCGCGATGGCCACATGGATGGCAGATGACAGTTGTACCTGCGCCACTGACTGCCCACACTGCACTGCACTGCACTGCACCGCTACAGCTCACTGCTACAGCGCGACGGAGGTCTCTCCTCCGGGCTGCTTCCGTGTGCCGCAATGCATCAATCGCCAACGACACTGGTCGCTCGACGGGTCGGATTTGGAGGGATGGTCGGATGGAGTACGGTTCATTGTCGAGATCCGATCTCTTGGCATCTCAACGACTTTGAGGTTCGATGAAAGAGGTTGGTCCCGCTTGGCGACGGTTACACCAAACGACTCAAAGGGGAAATGCTTGGACAGTTCCGGCTCATCATCCGACCGGCCGATGCCGTGTCCCGGCCCCTCAACGACGGCCGGCATCCCGACCTGGATGGACATCCCCATCTTGACACCCTTTGCCCACAGAACAGAAAATGGAAGCCAACTTGAAGAAGAAAAAGTGCTGGGAATGTCGACGCCGACGACTTGTCTGTGACTCGACTCGACCAGGATGCACCAAATGCCAATCCGCCGGCCGGCCATGTCCTGGGTACGGCCTCAACAAGCCGCTGAAATGGATGCAGACGCCACAACATGTCGAGTTCCGGCACGTCCCTCGAAGACAACTCGCCTCATCATCGGGCAACACCGACAGCCAAGAGTCGGATCTCGATTCCCACGCCCGGAGCTTGCCCTCGGGCTCCCCGACCACAACCGAGGGTCCCGCGACCCCTTTCGAGACACGAGATGGGACCCCCGAGGACATCTGTCAACCATCCACAGGGCAAATCATGGACCCCTGTGCTCAAAGGATGCAGAACGAGCTGGAAGAAATCTTTGAATCCGTCGAATACTGTACATACCCCCCGTACCACCCACCTGGTTTCTCTCGTCTTGCTCACAGTGCCAGGGAATACCTTTGTCTGCCCAGATCTGGTCGCTACCGGAAAAGGGGGTCAGGCAAATCCCTTCTTCTTGCCCAGGTGCATAGTATCCCAGCTTCCCCGCTCCGCCGTCCTCACTGTTGTTTCAACCGCGATTGGCCATCGCCTTCTTCAGTCGCATGCTCCGCCAACGTCCCCGTCTGCCCGGGCAGCTCTGACCACCAAGCTACAGCACCACCGCGGGGAGTCCATCCGGGCCTTGACCGCGGACTTGGCAGAGCAAGACAAACAGCTCACCGATGGGACGCTGGGGGCGGTTCTTGCTCTTCTCCTTGCTGAGGTATCTTCCCATTTCCACCCTGTCGAGTGAAATTCCGTACAAGTCCAGTCGTCTAACAGCCAGATTCAGATTCAGCAAACCTTTTCCCCTTCCTGGCAGCAACACCTCACCGGCGCAGCAACCATCATCAACCTGCGTGGTGGATTCGGCCACCTGGTCTTGACGAACGCTTCCTTCCGCTACGTATACAGATACTATGCCATGTAAGCCCACCAGCCCCCACGAATCCGCCCATCTCACTCATGTCCCCTTTCCATAGCATCGACATAATGGGAAGCACCACCTCCCCCCACATCTCACCCGAGTCCGCCCGCAACCAGCTCGAAACCATCGATCTGATGCCCATCCTCTACGGAAACGGCCTCGAGACGGGTTTCCCCTGCCCGCCAGCCCTCTTCACCCTCATCATCCGCATCAACCACCTGCGCGCCCAGTTCCAGGCCGCACAGGGGAGTCTCTCCGTACAAGACAGATACGCGTGCGCCTTGGACCTCCTCAATCAAGTTCGGTCATGTCCCATCGACAGCTGGGCCCGCACCGCCACTTTCGAGTCGAGCTCCCATGGTGTCAGCACCCGTCCGTCCCCGGGCTTTGGGCAATGGCAGTCGGTTGCCCGCATATTCCAGTGTGCTGTGGATCTCTACTGTATTGCGTCTCTCCTGCACCACACATCAGATACCTCTTCGGGCGGCGTCACGTTCCCGCAACTATCTCCCCAGACCGTCCTCGCCAGCACGAGAAAGCGAAGCCAAGAGATGCTCCTTCAAGAACTCGGCAAAATTCAGGCCTGTGCCCAGCTGCGCAAGATGCTTCTCTGGCCGGTCGTGATGGCAGGGATCGGGGCAGGGGACGAGGCTACAAGATCTGTCATTGAGAACGAGCTAGATTGGATCAGCAAGACGATGGGAACGGCATCTCCGTTGCTGGCTAGACGGTTTCTAAAGGGAAGAGTCTGGGATCTAGGGCTGGGAATGGGAGAGTGGACGGGCATGTTTGATCGGGCTTATATGTTTGCCATTTGATGTTGGATTTGGGCTTTGCGGCATGGGATTTGTACATGGAACCTCCAATCACGAGCAAACTTTTGTCTCGTCTTTCACCTTGCTGGTGGTGATAAGAAGGCATACACCCGTCGATGAGTAATACGCACATGCGTCTCGTTTACGGACCCCGACCCGCCCCGAAGCGGACCGAATCGGCTGCCAAGCCGGCCGGCATGGTGATACCGCAGACTACGGAGTACACCACTAAGCCCGCTAACCCCGACGCCCCGGAATGTCAATGACCACCACCGACAACATGATAGATAAAACCACGGCCCAGCCCTCAACCCTCAAAGTCCCCCCCAACCGCCCTCAACACTCAACCCAAAACCCTCAACCGCCCTCAACCGCCCTCAACACCCCCGTCCCAACAACCCCAGTCCCAACACCCCCCATCCCAAGATGCATCTAATCCTAACCGGCGCCACCGGCCTAATCGGCACCGCCGTCCTCGACGCCATGCTTTCCACCCCGTCTCTCACCAAAATCTCCATCCTCTCCCGCCGGCCCGTACCCATGGCCGACGCCGCCCACGACCCCCGCGTGCACGTCATCCTCCACTCCGACTTCACCACCTACGACGACCCCGTGCTCCTCGACCGCCTCGCCGACGCCACGGGGTGCGTGTGGGCGCTGGGGACCAGCCAGGCGGGCGTGGGGAGGGAGTATGTCCCCCTTTCCCCTTCCCTTCCCTTCCCTTCCCCTTCCACCTTTCCACCAGCTGACGAGTGCCCCGTGGGTAGGGAGTACAAAACAATAACCAAAACCTTCCCCCTCGCCTTCGCCCGCGCACTCACCTCCCACAACCCCAACCCCAAAACCCCCACCCCGCACCCCTTCAACTTCATCCACATCTCCGGCACAGGCGCCACCTTCTCCCCCTCCCCCTTCACCCCCCTCTTCGGGGTCGTCAAAGGTCAGGCCGAGCTCGGCCTCGCCGCGCTCCAGCGCGAGCGCCCGCACTTCCGCGTCGCCACCGTCCGCGCCGGCGCCATCGACTGGGGCCGGCACGAGGCGATTTGGAAGTACATGCCGCCGCAGAGCCTGGCGAAGCGGGTCGAGGCGGCGGGGTTCCCGCTGCTGCGGGCGCTGTACAGGAAGTGGTGGACGCCGACCGAGGAGCTGGGGGGGTTCGTGACGGGGTTGGCGATGGGGCGGTGGGGGGAGGAGGAGCTGAGGGGGGCGGGGGTCGAGGTTGTTGAGGGGGGGATGGTGGTGGTGGAGAATGAGGGGTTTCAGAGGGTTTGGGGGGTGTAGAGGGGGGTTGGACTCGAGATGTAGGGGATGTCACTTCAGTGTTGAAGACGGGAAATGTCCTCTCAATTCTCATCTGCCATTAACAATAATAAATCGCTGTCTGTCTGTGCCCCTCGTTCCCTCCCGAGGAAATGTCTAATTACAACTGTTTCATATCAAGAATTCGTGTCTCCCCTCCCCATCTCAAAGCCCAGCAAACACCCCCAAAGCCCCCAACATCATCGCCCCAGCCCACCCCAACCCCCCCAGTCTCTCGCCCGCATTCGGCTTCGGCGTGGGCGTGCTAGTAGCCGCCGGCGTCGCCGTCTTGGGCACCTGCGTTGTCGACGTCACCGTCGTCGACCCCGCCCCGGTCGTCGTCGAGTTGCTCTTGGTCGACTCCGAAAACAACGGCTTGCTCGCCGACGTGGTCGACGACACCGACTCGCTCTTGGACTCGCTCTTGGACGACGAGCTCGACGAAGTCTTGTCCTTGATGACCGGAGGCGCGGCGGGTCCTCCCCACGGCCCGCCATTTGCCGGGTCGCGGTACCAGTTGTTAACCGGGTCGCCGAGGCACTCGCCGACCGTCACGAATTCGTAGTTGTACTTGCGCGCCTCGTCGATGACGAACTGCAGGAACTCGGTCACCGACAGCTCGTGGATCTCGTGCAGGAGGGTGATGAAGGAACCCCCGGCAGGCCCCTTTTGGGCGAGCGCCGACGAGACGGTGGCGCGGGACTTGTCGTAGAGCTCGTTGAAGTCGTTGGTGTCGAGGTCAAAGTTTACCTGGGGGGTGGGTGTTAGCTGTTTGTCTGGGGAGAGATGGATGGGGGAGGCACGAACGTTGTGGTATCCCCAGTTCGCGAGATCGCCTTCGGTGCCTTCGAAGCTGGTGTAGGGCGGGCGGAAGTAGGTCGGGAAGAACCCGAGGATATCGACAAAGGCAGACTCGAGCTTGAGCAGTTCGTCGGCGCGCTCCTCCGAGCTGATGGTGGTAAAGTTGAGATGGCCCCACGAGTGACTCGCGATCTGGTGCCCTTCGCGGTACATTCTCTTGACCAGGTCGGGATAGGGCCCCGAGGGGTCGGAGATGGTGGGTCGGCCGAACCGTCCATTGTCGCCGCAGAGAAAGAAGGTAGCCTGGGGGGTTTGTGTCAGTCTTGAAGAGGTCGTCGGGTGGAATCAGGGATAGAGCTCACCTTGACACCATTTCTGCCGAGAATATCGAGCAGCTCCTTGGTGTAAATGTCTGGGCCGTCGTCGAAAGTGATGGCGGCCTTGCCGGGGACGGTACACCTGTCGACGTTGACGCCGTACGGCACCTCGCCAAATTGTGGGCGCTTGACACCCCTCGTGTCGGCGGCATGGGCGAGACCCAGTGCTCCAAGGAGGAGGGCTTGCGAAGCTGTGAAATGCATCTTGACAATGGAAGCGAACGACTCCAAAAAAATAGCAGCAAGGGCTGAAGAGAGACGGACGCGAGGGAGCGGGGGAGACGTCAAGCCATTATATCCTGCGAGTTCCTTCCCACCTTCCAGGCGTGCCGTCTCGACTCTGTTGGTAAAGAGCAACGAAATTGGAGCCAGACGCGCCTGCGTGGCAGAGCACCATCGCACATTACCCGAGGTTGGGCAGAGAGGTTGCTGTTGCCAGTAGCGCGGCCTGTTGGTCGAGGTTACACAGGCCCGTCCAAGGCAACAGCCAACGAGCATTGGCAGGGACCTGTGCGAGTCAATGCCTGCCCTGCATACTATTCGATTCTGCCCTACAGGGTGAGAGGGTCCGTCGCCCGTGTCTGGGAATGAACCGGCCCTTTACCCGGCCTTGGCCTGCGCTTGCTGCCGCATAGCCACAACCCTGGGCCGTGTCCTTGACCGTGCCACCGGGACGTGCTGTTTTCCTTGACCGTCCAGAACGGGTGGAAGGCGGCGAAGAGAGGCCGATTGTCCGTGTCAATCAAGAGGTGCGCCGTGATAGGGGCGGCCGTTGTTGTCGGTGTAACACCCTCGTTTGTTGTGTGGCGTGGGAATGAGAGAGAGTTCTAGTCAAGGCTTCAGCATTGATCGCTTGTTCTCTTGGCAGTTGTCGTGGTAGGCTGGCGGTGGACGAGAAACGCGGAGTCATCCCCGGGACGGGAGGGGGGGGAAGGACCTGTCCTGGCTCGAGCCTGGTTATCCGCAGTTCGCGCCGGTGTACCGCTCCAGAGATCGTCCTTCCCTGGTCATGGCGTCGATTTAAAGTTCGGACTGTGGCTTGGCTCAGCGACGTGCCTGGAATTTCGCCGAGATTTGCAGAGGCATTGCTGGGAATAGAAGCTCGAGTCTTGGCCATGGCAAGGACCCGGGATGCAATGGGTTGCAACCTCCAGAGGCGAGCCAAGTTGTTGACTTGTAACCACGTGCAGCAACTGACTCGAATCGACCGCACTCCATGTTCTTTCTTCTCCGATTTATGATCCTGATGTCCCCTTTCGTTCCCCCGAGATCTTCAGTCCTGTTTCCGTCTATGAAGAGGGACCCTGCTCGCACATCTTTCGTCAGTATTGACTCTCGTTCTACTTTACGTCTAGGTTGAGAGTTTGTGTGCCACTTACATATACGTCTTCGATGAGGTAGTTGAGGAGTTCCACCGAATCCACAAAGGCCTGGTACTCTTCTTCATTCTTAAAGTCGCGCATGGTTGGGCCAGCGAGGGTCTCGGGACCCTTCTCCTTCTCCCTGGGCTCTGCTGTCCTTGCTCGCTTGCCGCGCGCCGGGTTCCGCCTCAGGGCCACAGGGCTGGTTGTCTCAGGATCCTGGGGGGGCTCAGTTGCCTTCCTCTTCAGCGAGTGTCTCGTCGCCCCTCTCGGCTGGGTTTGCTCTGCAGCCGGGTCCAACTCCTTCTCCATCTCCTTCTCCTGTATCCCCGTTGTCCCAGCCGAAGCCGGGGTCTTCTTCGGCTTCTTGGGTGCCGGTTTCTTGGGGGGGCTCTTCTTCTTCTTGGGCGTCGTCTTCTTGACCTGCCGGCTGGGGGCAGGCGCCGTCTTCACTGCCCACTTCGGTCTCGGCAGGTATGGAATATCCTCGTCCTCGCCCGAACTGGACTCAACATCCTCTCCATCCTCGCGTGCAGCGACACCCGTCTGTCGCGCCAAGTACTCCCTGACCTTGTCCTCTGCCTCGGCCCGCTTGTCCTCCTCGCGCTTCTCGGCCTGGAGTTCCTGCGACTTTGCCCACTCGGCGCGGACCCGAAACGCGCGGAGGAAGGCCGGGGCGACATACTGGAGGATGTCGGTGGCTGGGACGACTTTGGTCTCGTCCTCGCGGCCGGGCCAGAAGATGGTGTACTTTTTTCTTCTGGCGGTGGTGTCCTCCGAGAGGATGCGCGCCGAGGTCTCGTTGGTGATGGTGGGGGCGGCGGAGGGGGAGGCGGAGTTGGCCAGGGCCGCGCGTGTGGTGCGGCGGCTCTGGCTGCGGGTGTTCATGCCGGTGCTGGACATGATGAAGGGGAGGTGAAGGTTGGTGCTGGTGCTGGTATGGAGAGGTTGAGGATTGTGCGGGTTTCGCTGGTGCAGTTCGCGAGGGGTGAGAGCTGAAGCTTTGGCGATTGTGCAGCGAGGGGGAGATGTGGTGGAGTGAAAGGTTGAAGGAAGAGAGATGGCGCACGGGGTGAAGGGTTGAAGGAAGTGAGATGGAGAGGATGGGATCTGGTGTTGCCAAACGGAGAGGTGAATGTGGGTCCGAAGTGAGGTGAATGGTTTTGTGGACGAATAGTTGTGTTAGAATGAAATTGAACTGTCAAGTTTCGCCGGGGAGGATATAGAATTCATTACTGGGAATGCTGTACCTAGTATTTGATGATTACTTGAGATAGACGATGAGAAAACTGATCGAGAGGGCATTCTTGCATTGCCATTGTGTCTGGGATTTCTATAGCTAACTAGGTACCTAGGTACCCATTTTTGCGTTCTATATGTACCTAATTGCCAAGTAATTCACCAGAAACTCACTGGTCCACTGCCACAAGGTCAGAGGACGGAGACTTTAATACTCCATTCAAGTTTTTAGTTATGTCAGTGGGGGAGGCGGACTTACGCACCAAACTCCAGAAACATGTCACAATGACGCAGACATCAAAATGTAAGCTTGAAGATTTCAATGACCGGATGTATTCTGGAAAAATGGTTTTTATGTATTGTACACATTTAGTCATCCGCCATCGCCCAGAGTTTGGCACGACCAAGTACTGCGATGGACGTATGTAGTTCATTGTGACTAATACAATATGTCCTGAGATCAAAGAAACACACCGCTCGCCTGATTTCAAGGTCGCAGTTTGTTGACAAACAAAAGCGGCGCACCTACAGGCACAATTAGCGAGTATTCTTTCAGGGTTCCTTTTGCCCATGCAAAGTTTGAGTATTCCAACTTGCTAGTTTGTGTTGGTTGCTCGCAGATTGCCTGCTCTGTGAGGCATGCCCTCTGCCATGTCCGAGTCGTGGAAAAGTGACATGGTAAATCCCCAAGAGTCGATCTTGGACAGACCTGGAACGGTAATTCCTTGTTCGAATGCATCGTGTTGCATTGGTTGCTCCATTGGCACTTTCGGGACAATATCATCCTTCACCAACAGGGACATCCCCCCCCCTCGCGGGAAAAAAGAGTCTTGGGTGGCAGCCAAGCGATCCTCCAGATGAAGTGCCATCTTGTATAAGAAGCGAGTCGCCAGCCTTTGCATCGAACATCAACTTCAACAAACATTCTCCATCTTCAACATCAACCGCGACCATGCAATTCTTAGTCTCCCTCCTCGCCGCCACCTTTATCGGTGTTGCCATGGCTGGCCCCCTCGACACCCGCGGCGGCCGCCCGTGCGGATTCTCCAACCCCGACGACTACGAGGCCTGCCCTCCCGAGTACCCCGTCTGTGTGAGATTTCCCTCGAGCTGCAAGTCCGACTGCGCTGGTCTTTGCACGAGGGGTTGAAGTGGTAAGATGCGGGATTTTTTATCAGATCATCAGATAAGATGTCTTGGCTGAGACTGACCAGGACCAGGGCCGGGATGCGGCATGCCAAGTCGGGATGGAAGGTCTGGAGACACCGGGCAGGAAGCTGGGCGCAACGTTGGATGTCGTAGTATTGGGGGCAAAAATAGTAGCAAATATATTGGTTTCTCGGTGAAGACTCTTCAATGGGCAGAGTTCCGGCGTATTACCTTGGGGATGTGGCTTTGAGAATTTCCCAGTCGTCTCGAACCCCGAAGCCGTCCACCGACGTCGGCCTGGTTGGGGATGCGACTGCCCACGACTTGGCTTTTTTGCCCATCGAAGCACGAAGAATGAGCGAACCGGGAGATGCAGTTCGGCTTTCCGTGATTGGAGCCCGCATCTTGGCACCACGCCCACGCCCGCCCATGGAGGCTGGGATTTCTTCACCTCTCATGCAACGACCCCTCCCATCCGCCGCCGATGCTCAAGAAACCCCACGACTTCCGGTCTCTCTAGGGCCCTCAACGTCCTCCAACCTTTGACGCCTACCTCCGAGGGCCGGCACGCACCACCCCGATTCCCGGCCTTGAACACGGCGGTACGATACCGGAGCTTGGGCAGCAGCATCATGTGGCTTCTTGACGTCGACGATTACACACTTCGGCAATTCATCAATCCCCAAGACGTCCACTTGGGCGGCTACGCCATTCTTTCGCACACTTGGGGGGATGGTGAGGTTTCCTTCGACGACATCCAATGCCTTGATGTGGCACGCGCCCGTCCCGCCTGGGACAAGGTCCAGCAGACATGCCGAGTCGCCGAGGAACGAGGCTTTGCTTTTGTCTGGATTGATACTTGCTGTATCGACAAAAGAAGCAGTGCCGAACTCTCCGAGGCCATCAACTCCATGTTCGCCTGGTACCGTGCAGCCGCCGAGTGCTACGTCTATCTGGCCGACTTGGGTGGCGACGACGGGAATCAATTCTACCTCTATGGCGACGAAAACAAACCATTCCCTGACATCAGGAAGTGCCGCTGGTTTACGAGGGGATGGACGTTGCAAGAATTAATCGCACCCAAATTCATGTACTTCTACGATCGTACCTGGACTCAGCGTGGTTCCAAGAAGTCCCTCTCTGAACTTCTCACGAGGATCACCAACATCGATAAGGAGACGCTCTTTGACCCTGAACGTCTCTACAGTTTGCCCGTGGCTCGACGGATGAGCTGGGCCGCCACACGACAGACGACTCGGCCCGAGGACATGTCATACTGCTTGTTCGGCATTTTCGGCGTCAATATGCCCCTACTCTACGGCGAGGGTGCCAACGCCTTCCTCAGGCTCCAGGAAGCCATTGCCTTGACAACCGAGGACCTCTCCCTTTTCGCTTGGGATGATCCCGCTGGTTCCGTGGCACCGCCGTATAGTGGGATATTGGCCCATTCCCCCGCTCAATTCAGACATTGCCATCGTCTACACAACATCGAGGATCCTTTACAGTCCGGTTTCAGACCCTTTTCCATGGTCAACCATTGCTTCAGCTTCCAGACGTCTCTATTAACTGATACGGAAAATGGACAATATCTTATGCCCCTCCACTGCCGCAAGAACCCCGAGGACTTTCATTCCAGCTTCACAATCGCCCTTGAACTGATCAAGACTGCCACCGGTTTCGTCCGTCACGAGCGCACGATTATTCCCTCAAACTTCAATATCACGCATCCCACTTCCTGGGATCCCGTTCCGCGAACCGTGACGATCCCCAAGGTCCTCCGCGAGACCGATCTCCTACGCATACGCCATCAGTCTGATAATGCATTCAACTTCATGGTATCAATCAGCGGAGAATGGGCACACAAGCTGTCGGCAACGGTGCCGGACCTTTCGGAAGAAGCACCGAGCGGAACAGGGTGGGATTCCAGCACCGGAAGATACTTGACCAACAACTCTCCGCTCTTCACTGGACTTCTCACCGGAACCATCTACGAGAACCGAGCGTTTTTCTCGGAAAAATACGCTCAGTTCCTGCTATTCTTTGGGTTTGCCGGCGGTTATACCAAGGACCTTGGACTTTTCAGCGGACCTGACCGCGAGTACATCCAGGAACCGTGGATTGCGCTCAGCCGGAGCGATGGAAACTCGCCCATTGAGACCTTCAACCCCAAAAGCACCCACGTCTTTGATCTCCCTGGGAACGTTCTCGCACAGCAACACCGTATGCACTACCTTCGATTTACATCTTACGCTGGACACTTTTACCGCCAAGAGCTCAAACTCACACAAGAGGAAGATTGGTCGAACGCCGGCGAGAGGACGAGGCTAGGTGGGAGCGAAAACGACTGGCCAGAGGAAGGAGGAAGAGTGACAAGCAGTGGGCTTCAGCTGAGAACCGGTCTTCCTTATGCCGCACTCGACATTGCCATTCTTGCACGCTTGGAGACATTGTATACCGGCAGCTACGTGACCCACCGGGTCCACATCACAATTCAACGCATGAGCGACATGCCAAAGCCACAGCAGCGAGTTGTACATGTGCTCGACGCGAACGGCCAGTGGCAAGCTTCCTCCGAGTACCACGAACTCCCGGGCTGTTCGGATAGCGACGATACAGAACCCCCCAGCGCCAGTTCCCCCGAGGGCTCGCCAACACCACCACTTGGCTCTCGATCACTCCACAGCTCACAATCCGTCTACTCCAGCCTGGCTCTGGCCCCGACGTCTCCTGTCTCACCCCCCGCCCTTACTTCCACTTCGACATCTGCCACACAGTCTACCCCGGCTTCGGACAAACATGCGCCCTGTTGCGGTGGGTAGAAAACCAGGAGAAACGGCTCCTTTCTTGTTTGGTTCTGAAGAGCACACGGGCCAGAAAACGGGACTGAAGACGGCGTGGTGGCGTCTACGAAGGGGGGAAGAGCGAGCGAGGCGGCGGGCGGTGCGACTGGCGGATTTTGAAGGACGTGGGGGGATGGTCGGGATGGTGAAACGAGGAGCGGGTGGCGGATGGGCTGGATTCTGGTTCTGGTTGAATGGTGAGGAGCCTGGAGGAAGGGGAGGAAATTTTGGAACGCCTGTTGATGGTGATGAATGGGGACTCGGGAGTTGTCATGTCTGATACGGTAAACTGTCTGGGAGGTCTGCGACGGTGTGTCAATCCGGGGGAGCTTGCGGTCGTCGGACGTGTCTTGGTTTCGGGGTCACATTGCCCGACGCCGCGGGAGGTGGGGCGAGGATGCTTTGCGGGCCGGGTGTCAAGTGGGGCGGCGGGGCCGTCATTTGCGGGCCGGGGTCCGGGAGGTCCGTGCCGGCCGGGACACATCCCGGGCTGGATTCGCAGCGAGGGCATGTGCAAAGTTGTTCAGGGACTGCGAATTGAGTGAAACTTGAAGCCTGAAAATACCTGCTATCTGTGGTCTATCTAGTATTCCGTACCGTCAAATTAAAACGCCGTGACCTAACAGCCGGTAGCTATGCACCGAAAAGCCATTCTTCCAATGTACAAAGCCAATACCCAACTCAACAAAACACCCAATGCCTCCCAATCCCATACTCCAAGAAAAACATCACCCTACCACGACCCCCTCACAGTTTCACCTCCCCTCCTCCCCCCCAGGCCCCAACAACGCACTCCCCTCCCCGACCCCATCCTCCCCCTCCCCACCATCCACCGTCCTCCCCTGCCCAATCCCCATCCCCCCAAAGAACCCCTGATGACTCCTCCTCAACCCCTCCTTACTCGGCACCGGCGGCGGCTGGTTGACCGTATACCCCCCAAACAACCCCCCGCCGCCGCCGCCGCCGCCTCCACTCACCCCCCTGCTATGCTGCGGACTCCCCCCGTCCACAGAAGAATACGTCGACCCGCGGTTACTCTCCCCGCTCGTCCGAATGGGCGTCACCCCGTGCTCAAACACATTCCGCATCCGCTGGAAGACGCTGGTCGTCACCGGGGCGGGCGCGGGCGCCGGGTCCTGGCCACCCCAGATCGACGACGGAATCGGCGGAGGCGGCGGCGCCTTATCCTCGACCTGACCATGCCCCGAGTCGGGGTCAGTCAGCACCGACGCGCCGCGGGCGCGGCCCATCATGGCGCCGCCGCCGCCGGGGGTTTGCTGTTGCCAGATGGCGGGCTCGGCCGCCGCGGCGGAGTTGTCGTGGCTGCGGTCCGGGGAGGGCGGGGCCGAGGAGATGGTGGAGCCGCTGTGGGTGGAGGCGGTGCGGTCGCGGCGGCGGTGGTCGTCGGACCAGGGGAGGTTGGTTACGTCGCGGGGGGTGTAGGCGGAGGGGGAGGGGGCTTGGTCGGAGGGGGTGTGGGGGCGGGAGAGGGTGGCGGGAGAGGCGGGGGTGGAGGTGGATGGCGGGGGTTGGTGGGAGGGAAGGGGGGAGTGGGTTGGGAGGGGGGTGGGATGGTTGAGGTCGGCGTTGTTGTCGGAGGCTGAGGTCTCTGTGGTGTCGAGAGGGAGGGGGGTGGCGTAGTCTAGCTCGGAGTCGGTGTCTGTTTCGTCGACCTCCACTGGCACCTTCTTGGTGACATCTGTGCTCGCAGGCGTGGTCGTTGATGGTTGGGCTTTCGTTGCCTCGACTGATGAAGAGTCGACATCAGCGGCAGGGGACTTGGCCATCTCCTCGATCTTGGGGACATCGTGATGCAAGTCTGCTACACCCCCAGGTGTGCCAGCGCCCGCGTGGCTGTCATAGTCAAACAAGCTCTCCTGGCCACGGACCGTGGTGGCCTGATCCTCCTCGGAATGGTACTGACTCGGATGGGCATCCTGGTGGTGGTAGTCTCCGTCAAAGTAGTCGCCGTCGTCTTCGTCTTCGCCCTCGAGCTCATCGGCGAGCGTTCGGTGCTTATTGTCCGACCGGAAGTCACCAGTCGCCAACGGGGTGACAAACGCTTGGGATTCGCCGTCGGTGCTCGTGGCAGGGGCGCCGAGGTCGGATCTGTCGGGGGCATCGTGCTCGGGGGAGGGGGCTTTGGCGTCATCATCTCTCGAGCCGTCGCTGTGATCATCGTCATGGGGACCGGGACCGTCTACCGCGTCTGAGGATGAGTTGGCGGCAGGGTCGGCCATGGGTTGACTACCTTGGTCAGCGCGCACGTCGATGGGGAGACGACTGTCGAGAGGCAGGTCGTCCTTCAAGCTGGGCGTCGGTGTCAGGACGGTTTCTTCTAGAGGAGTGCCGGCGCTGAGTTTGTCGTCGTCCGCATCCGATTCAGCAGTGCTGGGCTTGCCCCAGGCCGCCTCGGCGTCTGCGGCGTACGTGTCGATGTGCTTGGCGTCTGCCTCGTCGTCAGAGTCGGCCTCGTCGTCAAGGGAGTCTGCCTGCATCGCCGCGCTGGGTGTCTGGTCTGCGGCGACAGCGGTGGCAGGAGATTTGGCCCGGATGACCTCCTCCAGGGACTCGTCGATTGACTTGACGAGGGACTTGTCGATTGAGTGGTCCCTCAGATCCTCGGGCGCGGTCGCCATGGTCGGGGAGAGGATGTCATCGACGGGGCTTGTCAGGGGGGAGGCGGATGTGAGTCGCAAATCGTCAACCTTCTCCATCGCCGGGCTGCCCATGCCGACAGCCGGGCTTGTCATGGCAGGTTCATCATCAAGCTGCGCAGCCTCCCTTTCTCCGACCGAGGAGTTGCCCAGCTCATCAGACAAGGTCATCATGGGAGAGCGTTCGGGGATCGCATCATCACCGCGGAGTTGTCCCACCGCCCCGTCGCCGACAGGGAAGAGATGTGTCGCTGTCGACTCGACGGGGGCAGGAGAATGTGATGGCTCTTTGGACTCTACGCCGGGAAGCTCGTGCTCAACGACGGGAAGTTCGCGCTCAACGACGGAGGAGACATCAGAGTCGTCGTCGCTAGTGTCGTCCGACATGGTGACTGTCTCGGCAGCAGGGGCCCCAACAGATCGAGCGTTGACATCGGTATCATCGTGATCGCGAACGTCGGTGTCGCGTGCGAGCGAGGGTGATGTCACCTTGACGTCGTCGGCGAGTGCCTCTTCGCGCTCTTCCTCGCTCTCGGAGTCCTCGGTGTCCTCGTCCGCAGGGCCCATCGCGGCGGGGGGTTGGGTGTCGACGTCGAGCTGGCGGGGCTCCGCCTCATCTCGGTGACCACGGACACCAGCGTCACTTCCGAGCGGGGGCGAGGTCGCCTTGATGTCGTCGGCAAGTATCTCCTCTCGGTCCTCGTCAGCCTCCGAATCGGAATCCTCCTCAACAGGTTCCATCGCAGTCGGCCTTCGGGAGAGGGCAAAAGACGAGCGTGGGCTGATTCCAAGCCCAGCAAACTCAATGTCGTGAATCTCACCACTCTGGTCATAAATGTCACCACTCTGCCTCCGAGGCGAGAACGCCATCGTCTTGCGCGCGAGCTCCCCGTCGTCGTCATACGGGTCGGGATCTTCCACCGCCGCCGGTGCCGGTGCCGGCGACTTGGGATCGACAAAGGACCCCATGGCGGAGCGCGGACTGGTCGCGTGTCCGCCAAAGTCGACGCTGTGGAAGTTGACGGCTTGGATTTCGGGCGAGAGACCTTCTCCGCGGGGCAAATCGTCATCGTCGGAGCCAGCATCCCGGTCCTCGTGTCCAATCCTGTGGAATGTCGGGATCTCGCCAAGGGATCCCACGGACCTCGGGCTGATGGCGAGTCCGCCGAACCCGACATCGGGGATGTCAGAGGTGTTGATCTTGTGCGCGAGCGCGGCGGCCTTGAGCTTGTTGAGGACACGCTCCCTCTCTTCTTCGGAGACTTCGGCGTCCCCGTCAAAGTCGGTAAGGTTGGGGGATGTCAAGGGCACGGCGGTGTCTGTGTGGCCATCCTTGACCTCGGCACCGTGGTCATCGGCGGGGGCCTTGGTTTCGGGGAAGTAGGACATCGCTTCGGGCTCCGCGGCATGCACTTCGCGGTCCTCATCCGAGTTCTTTGAGTCGTCAGCAGCAGGGCTGTCGGTCTTGGTGAGTGTCGCGACAGCCGGCTCCTCGGCAGGGTGGTGCTGAATTCCAAGTCCGACCTCTTCTTGTGTCTCATGTTCATGGAGCTCGCCGTTCGTGGTAGCGGGCGACACGCTCCGCTCGGCTGGGGCAGGGTGTTCAATGCCTTGATTCGGGGAAGTTGGGGCAGCGATGTCTTGACGATGCGCCGGAGGTTCCCGTGGCAAAGGCGATCGTCCGCGCTCAAAGTCTTCATGGTGCTGCTCCTCGTCGGGATCCCTGTCCAAGTCGCTGTCCGAGTCGGAAACGCCGTCCGCTGCAAGTTGAGCCTCTGCTATATCATGAACAGGCAGGGGAGATGCGCAAATGGTGGGCTGTTCCTCGTGCTTCTCCTCAGCAGACTCGCTGTCGGAGGCGGCCCCGTCCCGCGCGAGCTGGGGTTCCGCCGGTGCCTGTACCGGCAACGGAGATGTGTAGATCGTGGGCGACAAGTACTCGCCCTCACGCTCAACCTCGCCCTCACGCTCAACCTCGCCCTCACGCTCAACCTCACCGTCCCGCTCGCCCTTCCCCTCAGCCTCGGAGCCACCATGCAACCCACCCTCCGGAAGCGGCCACTTATCCGGGAGCCGGGCATTTTCGTGGATGGTCTCGAGCGGCACATTGTAGTGGTCGCGCTCATCGACCGAGCCTTCGTCCTCGTCGCTGGAGTCATCAAAGTCGTAGTTTCGCGGGGCGTGAGTGACGGCTTCGGCAGCGTTGACGGGAGTCGGCGCCGGCTCGACGGGAATTTCGGTCTCGAGGCCGGCTCCAAGTTGGGTGGCATCCGGGTTGTACTTCAGCTCTCGGGAGTGGACGGACTCGTGGTCGGATGGCTCGTCATCGGTGTGGAGCTCTCGGACCTCGTGGGTGGTTGTGGGCGATGCGGATTGCTGGGTGTTGGTGTGGGGAGAGGTTTGCCGGTCGTTGGAAGTCTCAGAGTACACGGAGTCTGCGTCGGAGTCTTCTTCAGGCCGAGAAATCTTGGTTGCCTCGATGGTTTTGTGGGTCTCCTCGACGAGCACCGAGTCCTCTTCGCCAGTGGACATGTCGGTGACTTGGATTTGGACCTTGCGCTCCAGTTCGCGCTCCGATGCAGTGTCTTCCGAATCCGTGTGAGGGTGATCGACCGTCTGGTCGGTACCATTCTGCCGGAGGATCGAGTCGGGAACATCCGCCCGGCTGGCCACGCGGTAAAGGGGGATGATGGGCGACTGTCCCTCTTCAACCCCCTGACCCGACATGGCACGAGTGTTGTCGGCGGGCGATCCAGCAGCAGCCCGTGGCTCTTCGACCGTAGCGACAGGCATGCCCCGCGGCGACGAGAAAGCCGCATCATGGCCCGGACTCACAGCTGGCAGCGCCCCCATCCCCTTGATGGTCTCCAGATCCAGCGCCTTGGGCAGAAGCTCCCCCTTGGCCCTCCTCGGCCTGGTCTCCCAGACCGGCAGCGGCGGTGGCACCTTCATTTTCTCCTCCAGCATTTGGTTCAATTCCTGTCGAGCGTCAGTCTCATCCACCACACCCTTCACTCCCCTCCAAGAAAGACTTACCTTCCTCCTCCCCTCCAACCCCGTCAGCCGCCCCACCGCCTCCTCCGCCTCCTTCCTCGCCTGCTCCTCCACCTCGCCCATGAGCTCTTCAATCTCCTCCTCCAGCCCCTTCGTCCTCTCCCTCAACCTCCCCTCCCGCTCCTCATCCTGCCGCCTCTCCCGCTCGGCGAGCGCCTCGTCCTCCTCGCGCCGGCGTCGCTCGCGCTCCTCGTCCTCGCGCCGCCGCTGGGCCGTGATGGCGTCGCGCTCCTGGCGCCGCTTGTGTGCCAGCGACTCGGACTCGGCGGCGTAGGCGGCCAGCAGCGCGCGCACGGTGGTGTCGCGGCGGAGCTCGAGCTCGTCGAGCTTTTGGTCGTGCTCGGGCGCGGCCGAGGCGAGGGTGGCGAGGGTGGATTGGATGGCTGAGAGGGTTGTGGTCATTTCGGTGACCAGGGTAGAGATGTCCATTGTATCTGCGATGACCAGCGCCGGCTGGTGAGGCCGGTGGTGGTAATGTGTGGTGTGTTGTGTGGTGTGTTCGGGGATGGCCTCCGGTGGGAGGTTGGTTCCGTAGAGTGAGCTGGGTGTGTGCCTGGCTGTTTGGGATAAGAGGTGTAGGCCCAGCCTGATGAATGCAATGAAATGAAGAAACGAAGATCAAGACCACCTAGGGTCGATGCTGGTGTGAACGTCAAGTTCCAACCGTGGAGTGTATCGCGAACCAAAGCGGTCCAAGATGAAGAGAAGAAACAGAAAGGAATAAAAGCCCCCGAGAATGTCGGCGAGCTGGGAGAGATCAACGCCCGGAAGGCAAAACCGCCCTCGCCCACGCGCCGCCGTCGAGTCGATGATCACCGGGTCCATCGCCGTCGAGAACCGGCGGGGCAGGGTCACCCTGTTCATGCGGCCCAGGGGCGAGCCGTCGACGCCGGGACTCGACCGGGAAATACGCTGCGCCGGGGCCACGGACGGCAAAACGGCAGGGAAGAGAGCTCTTGTGCGCGGTGAACGGACGGATGAGCCATTGCGGCGCGGGCAACAGTGGCGACGCGACGACTCGATCATCGAGGAAGAGACGACTCGTCCATCGAGAAAGAGACGACTCGTCGACGAGGTCACCAAGTGAGGGCGATGGCGATGGCGACGTCGTCGTCCGCCGTCATTGTCGAGCTCGAATATTCCCGTCGCCTCGCCAATTGCTTCCAGTTTCCAGCTTCGAGCAAGGCGCAGCCCACAGAGGAGCCGCAGCGGGAGCAACATCAACGACCGAGCGTCGAGCTTCAAGACGCGTCCATCATGGACGCATGACATGCTGGCTGGGTCATGGTGGTCATGGTTTGGGCGCTGCGTTTCAAGCGGGAAGCGAAGAAAGGCCCGTTCGAGATGAGTGGGGCTGGGCCAGAAGAGCTTGATGTCAGCTCCCTAACAGCATTCAACCAAAGATTGCCCAGACACTGTTAGTGCGCAATCCCACACCAGCAGCAACATCTCCGGGTGACAGCCGGAGGAAAAGACGACACCGCAAGACTCAACCAATGACTTTGACTGTTTGTAGGTATTGACATCTATGTCTAATCGTCGGCGCATACCGCCAGACGATGCTATTTACAAATGCGGCTATGTACGGCCTGCGAGGACAACCCTCCCCAGGCTCAAAAGACGTCGCTGCTGCAAGAGAAGCGGGGATATCGAAGAAGCAGACAACTCTCGACGCATTACTCCGTACTGAAAGCACCGAAGCAACGGACCAAAACACACACCTCCATCACCCACTCAAAACGTCGCCACGCCCGCCTTCTCGGACCGCGCCACCCGCGCCTTGTACGCCTCCCGGAAGTGGTACCGGTTGTACGTCCCGAACCCGTAGGCCGCGCAAAAGATGACGGTCCACAGCCCCGTGATGACCAGACCGATGGGGAAGATCATGATTTGCACGCCCGGGAGCACAAACGCTGTCGTGCCGTTCTTGAGACGCTCCACCTCGGCCTCGACTGCCAGCTCGGCAAGCCGGAACGCGCTCATGACAATCTCCTGCGAGAAGACGCCCATGACGAAGACGGCCTCGTTGGACGACACGTTGGTGCTGACGCGCTGGCCTTGGGCGTTGGTCCCGCTGAGCGTGACGATGGGCATGACAAAGGCTTGGAGCTCGGCCCTGTGATATATCAGCATCAAGTCTTCGCATACAAAAAGAATAGGTGGAGTGGGCTCACATTGTCAGGTCTGGTGTCATGCGGTCGCGGTCAATTTGACCAACAAACAGGTAGGTCTGGAGCAGGTCGAGATCCATGCCCGTGTCGGCTTGCCGCACAGCAATGGGGCTCGCGCCCGCGGCTGCGCTGGATCCGGGGATGGCGCTGTTCCCAGCGGCGACGGAGCCTGCAGCTCCGGGAACGGCGGCCTGCGCACCGGCACCGGCACCGGCTGCTGTCCCGGCTCCCGCGGCTCCCGTCCCCGTCGCGCCGGATAACCTCCCCATGCTCACGGGCGAGACCGACGCTCCGCGGTAGGTGAGCCCGACCTGGATGTTCACCGGCGGGATACCCAGAAAGTCGCCCGTCCCCATGCCGAGTCGGTATAACCTCAAGTCGGCCTGGAAGGTGCCCGTGCGGTTGTCGAGCGCCGGCAGGTTGTAGCACACGCAGGTGCCCGACGGGTTCGAGGCCTGGGGCAGTTGCCTCAGCGCGTCGATGCAGGCCCGGTTCGTCTGCTCGTCCCACGCCTGCATGTTGATGGTCCCATCGGCGTTGAGGAGGGTCGGGCCGCCCTGTGTCTGCTGTCGTGGCTCGACCCAGCCGCGGGCGCGGAGGCTCGACTTTGCAATCTCCTGCATCCTCCGCTCGACTGACGGGCTGTTGCGCGTCATGCCCTCGGCGATGAGCGACCCGAGGCCCCCGGCCTGCGCCCCCAGCGCCAGGAGCGAGACGGCCATTGTAGTTTGCCAGATCATCCTGACGGTTTTGTTCCTCCTCTTTTGGGTATCGTAAAGTCGAACGCGCTCTTCCTGTTCCTTGCTATAACCCATGCATCCGAGATATTATATATGTTGTTCCGTCCGGCGGCAGCGAATGTAGATGTCGTTGTCAAGGAGTGTTGTCGAAGAGAAGGTGGGACCTGCCCGACAAAGGGAGGATGTCGTGATGGCGTTCCTGAAGAGGTGGTTGGCGAGAAGGAGAGAAGGGAGGGAAAGGAACAAAAGGCGAGTGTGGGAGAGGCAAGAATAGAAGCGGACAGATTAAACGGGCAAGGAAACAAAACGACCCGCCCACTGGGTGGATGAATGAGAAGAGGAAGAATTATGCGACGCCGATCATGATCCGCAAGCCCTGGTATATGACCTGATGTTGAAGAGGGCGTGCCGCCAGGGGAAGGAGGACGAAAGGGGCATGCCACTGTTGACCAGATGGGACAAGGAGGTTTTTGGCCAATGGCCGGCGGCACCAGACGAGGTGCCCGGGGGGGTTCCAGCTCATGATGCTGCAGAGTGGTACCGTGGTGGGGAAAGCAGAGCCGAACTGTCGTCTGCGGCGGCGTCAAGAACGGGGGGACGGAAGGGCGGGGGGTTTCGGCCGGGACTTGACACATTGGCAGACGAGGGACAAGAGGCCAGACCTGGCGGAGGCCGTGATGGGGTCGGGGCTGTTTGCAGAGGGAGGGAGAGTTAGCAGGGGGCTCTGCGCAGGAGAGGGTGAGGGTGGGAGAAAGTCGTGGACGGCATGGTGTTGTCGTGCAGTGCAGTGCAGTGTGTCTGGGCGCCAAATGGGCTGGAGTGGCATTGTGGACGGCCCCGTGTCATGTCGTGGTCGAGGGCGAAAAGGGCAGCGCAGGGACATGGCATTGTCGGATCGGCGTGCGATGTGACGTCCCGAGTCGGAGGTCGTCTGCGATTTCGAGACGCGTCCGGGGTTCGAGGCGGCGACTGTTGCAAAGTTGAAAAGACGGGGCCAGCACGGGCCGTGGGGGGTGGGCCGGCCTGCTAGGGGGACGAGTCTCGCTCGTCTCCATTGTCGCCGAGAACAATGCCATTCTTGCCAACCTCGACAGAATCTGTCCTCGAAAAAATATGGAAAGACATTGATGGCTTGGAGATATACTTCAAACATTATTTTCAATTTTGGATGATGTTGTTTGTTGTTCCCGGCGGTGTTGATGCCTCCGTTCTCGACGTCGAGTTCGTCCGGTGCTAACAGGCCCTCCCGTCTCGCAACTCTGCGACGACAGGGGGTGCCTCTCACCAGCCACATCTCTCTTGCGTGCAGCTTATCGATCTCCGATCGGGGCGTTCCCGAGCTTATCGCACCGCGTCCAGCCACAGCTGCCCCGCACCGTTCCCCATCGACCGGGGGCCGAGACAGGGGAAGCCCCCGTGGTCCGACAAGGAGGGGACCCTGCCCGCAATTGTTGCGACAGCATGCAACGACAGCCAAACAACCAAGAGTCCCGCGAACATACGGGGAGACGGGGTCTGTCCGACCTGCTCTGTGGCCTAGGTGGCCTCTATATTCACCACCTGTGGCATGGCCTCACGGCGTCGTCTCCAAATATGGCCCCATCCAATGCTCCGGTGGCACGAAATGGTTCGAACTTTGCCCTGCGCAAAGACATGTCTTGTCTTGGCTGGAACCGCCGACCCAGAGACAGTGATCCAGAGCATTGGGTCCCGTCTTCGATGGGCATTTCTGAATTATGGCCAGAGAATTATGGCCAGATATCCCCGACCTGCAGTTGCATCTCCGTGTCCAAGAATAAAAAAAGAGACTCCTTCCCCCATGGCGTGCAGCTGCTGGCGCGTCTGTCTGCAGGTACAGACAAACGGTTTGAGCCCCTCTGCGTTCCCGCTCACACCTCCTTGACAACGGCAAGGCCACCATCTCGGCCGCGATTCAGATGACAGTCCAGTCAGGGCCCGCCATGGTGAACCAATCCTCACCGCCCTCACCCAGGTGTGACACGGTGGCGTTGCTGCGAACTGGCTGACTGTTGATGTTGCCGCCGACCATCTGTCTTGTCGCACATGCTCACCTTCAGCGCCTATATTGTGTACCCAGCAGATCTTCCTCGCCATGCTTACCTTTGGAAATGATGACTACAGGATATACTCGGAATGGCGATGCATCCATCGGACCGATGTGCATGTTGTGCAATTGAAGATGACCTTTTCTCCTTGACTTGGGCAACACTGGGGGAAGGCATGCTCAAGGACAAGATCTGAGAAGAGCATGCAGGAAGGAACTCAGCAAATGAGCCATAAACGGGATTGGAAATCGAGCGTTGGGATTGTAAAATTTTCGTGTCTTCACTCCACCTCTCACTCTCACTCTCCCTCAGTACCCAATCGCCCTCGGGGAGTGTACGACATCAACATGCGCCGACGCCGTTTGCCATTCATGGCTCCTTGGTCGTGAATTCTCCCCCCAGCGACGTTGACTGGCCATCCAACGTCGAAGCTTCCACGCCCTCAATACAACAGGAAATACATCAGCGCCTTGACAAGCACATAGGCGATGGCCACCGCCGTCAGGCTCTTGACGCCCACTTCCCCGGCAATCTTGTCCAACACGACGCTCATCTTGGCCTCCAGCTCCGTCTGTCCCATCGAATGTCGAAAAACAGAACTTCCCCCTGACTCTGCTGCCTTGGCGGCGATATGGACACCCGTCTTGTACCTCCCCGACCCAACGGCACCGTACGGCGCGATTGCCATGCCAAAGTGCTCGGCCATGGGCACGACATCACGCTCAAGATCCCGCTGCGTCGTCGACCGGGCACCCTGATAGATGACAAACTGCGTCTTCCCCTGGGCCTGCCTTGGCGTACGTATTGGCCGCGGCGACACTCCACCCCGGCGTGTTGGAGATGCCAGGTACAACGCGTTGCCCTGTTGGACGACGAGGTGCAGCGAGTCCACGAACTCTTCGATCGAGGCCGAGTAGTCCCACCAGTGCAGGTACAGGATGTCGATGTAGTCGGTCCGCAGCTTCTTGAGCGAGTCGCGGAGCGAGAGACGGAGGCTGAGCCAGGAGCTGCCGCCGTGTTGACGGCGTTGCCCTTGCCCAGGGCGTACATGCGGTAGTCGGCCGTGTACTTGGTCCCAACGACGTACCGATCCCGCACCGCCTGGGTCTCCATCCACTCGCCCAGCCACGACTCGGACTACTGGTTCTGGTACATGTTGGCGGCATCGAAAGGGTTTCCGCCAGCGTTCAGCGTCTGGAAGGCGTCGTCCTTGGTCACTTCTCCGAAGCCGTCCCAGGCAGTGCCCAGGGACATGGTGCCCAGCTTCAAGGGGGAGACTCTGATCGCCGCATTGGGTGCGGGGAGTCGGTATCTTCCGAGTGGTGTTGCCGGCTCGGGGCGAGAAAGAACAAGAGCTTGACGGATTCAGAAACCATTTGACGTGGATAATTTGGTGTTTGGGGCCGCTCCTTTTACGCCGGGACATGCAAGGTTTTATTCCACAGGTCCGCTGGTCACATTGCAGCTCTAAGATTACTTTCGCGATCTTCGCCAGTCAACACAGAATTCAAAGCACCCCTTTCGCAGTCTTCGCCATCCAACGCTGAATTCATCCCAGGATGATGACACCAAGTCGCCGCATGACGCTCAAACACATATCTCCGGTGTCAACTAATTGACGATGCTCCCCGGAGAAGCAAGAACCCCCCAATGCATGTCATTCTACCATGTCCTGCGCTGACTGGGGGCTGCCACGCACCGGAGACCGGCCATGGGATACCCGAGCTGGCAGTAGAGGGTGTCGCCAGTCCGGAGATATCGGTTCGCCTCTGTTCCGCACAGAGTCAGCGCAAACTGCACCCGATATCTGTTGCATGGCAGATCAAAGCAATAGTCACAGATCAGTCAAGCTGTCTGGAAGGGAAATCCCAGCTCTCGAGAGGGGAATCTTGGCCCATGGTGGCTGAAGCTGCCATGGTGGAGTCTATCTGCCAAGAGGACAAGAAGCTGCTCGGCGCCGGTATGTATCTCGGTTGACAGTATCCTCCCAGGCCGAATCCATGGCTATTTTTGTCTACTGACTGTAGTCTGTCAGGCACGAGATCTGGAATGCGGGGAGATATCAAAATGTCAACACCATCCCGTCGAAACATCAACTCCAAAGAACCCGACATTGACAGGACAAGCAACTACCACGACTGCAGCCTTGGCTCGACCCAGTGCCCAAAAGGCTTGGATGCCGAGACATACCAAGTGCGACTGCGCATCGTATCCGAGGCCATGACGAAGCCTCTGCATCCAACCAGGTCCCAGAAACTGTGCGTATCTTGGCCAAGACGAAGCTTGCGGAAGCCAGAGACTGACATTTCTTGGCCGGCAGCTGGTAGTACGAGATGCCAACGGCCACAGCCTCTCTTTTTCTTCGACCCCGGCATCCTTCCTGTCGGCAGTGATCCACTCCCGCTGCAAACTTTGTTCCACGACATCTCTGCGGCCCAAAACCCAACCACGACACCGCCCTTCTCTGCGCTGGTCGCCAAGCACAAAGCGGATTCATTTTCGTCCAGCATCGGCCATGTCTCTAGCGGTCCGGCTGTGTTCGTCACCGTATCCAAACGGATTTCTCAACGCATGGCTTGTTCCACCGCGTCCTCACCACATGATGGTGGCTGTGGACGAGAAACGGCCCGCCGCCGCGACTGCGATCAGACATTAGCCCAAGCTGGAAGCAGGCATCTCTCCAGTGGACAGCCGACAGCTCACGGGCGAGCGGGCAAGGGATGTTTGGAAAATAAATGACATGACCTGGGGGGGTCTCCTTGACGGAGGATCCCATTTTGGCTGGAATGAAACAATACCAGTTCCTACTCTAGCAAAAGGTCGACTCCAACACTACGATGAAGTTTGGCGACGAGCTCATAGCGGAGCGTGTTCCAGGTATGCATAATATTTGCTCAATACACAGCTCCGAGTCGCTGACACCCTCCCAGAATGGGCCGACAAATATCTCGACTACAAGGCGGGAAAGAGGTTGATCAAGGGAATTGCCGATGCTATCGCCCGCGAAGAGTCGGGTCACTCCCGACACCAACAACCACCTGCTCTCACACTGGCATTCCCAGATTCCGGGACCGTAGAAGAGCAACCACTGGCACAACCACAACCATCAGAGTCAGCCACAGTGACGGCGGCAATATCCCCTCGAACACCACCGGCAGACCGAGATCCCCGAGTCTTCATCAGCCGTGATCCGTCGCCCACCACGGCAAGCGGATCAAGGGACCTGCCCCATGGACCATCATTCCCACCAACAGCCACCTCAAGTCCTGCCCGGCTCAGTACCAGCGGTCTGAGACTGAACGTTGCAGGACTTGGACTCAACCGCTATGCAGAGCCACCGCCCGAGATGAAGGGCGGCGAGCTGGCCCCTTCGACGCCGTCCAGAGAGTCCTCCAGACTTCCATCCCGAACCCCGTCGCGGCCTGCGACTCCCCCCAGGAGAACGGCCACCCAGGTCCGCCGACATGCCCGCGCCATCAACGCCTTGTTCTCGAGCTACCCCTTCTCCGCCGTCCGCACCCGCTTCTTCGACGGCGCGATGCAGCCGCTCAATTCCAGCGACCCGATCGAGCGACTCAAGACCGAATTCTTCCACTTTATGCTCACCGAACTCCAAAAGGTCGAGGCCTTTTACAAGACCAAAGTGGACGAAGCAGGGACACGTCTCCACCTGCTGCGCCAACAACTCTACGAGATGCGGAACCACAAAGGCGACGACGTCTTCAAGGGCGAGATCAAGCGCCACATCCGGTCCTCCTCCAACCCCCTCACCAAGCACCTCGTCGAGCTCACCACCTTCCGCCCCGGCGGCCCCAAGCGCCGCCCCAGCACGCCCACCCGGCCCGTGGCCACGCCGATCCTCACAGCCCTCTCCTCCCCCTCGGATACGGACCGCCGGCGCGACTTCGTCCCCAGGCCCGTCGTGGTCGACGAAAAGATCTCGTACACGGAAGCCAAGCGCAAGCTCAAGACGGCGTTGCACGAGCTGTACCGCACGCTCACGCTCATCCAGTCGTACGCCGAGCTCAACCGAACCGCGTTCCGCAAGCTCAACAAGAAGTACGACAAGAACGCGCGGACGAACCCGGAAGCCCGGCTCGAATTCGTGCGGCACTACGTCGACGACATGGCCGGGTTCGCCGTCAGCACCGAGGCCGACGAGCAGATGCGCACGGCCGAGGACCTGTTTGCGCGGTACTTTGAGCGCGGCGACGGCAAGGCGGCCGTGGCCAAGCTGCGGCGCGGGGGGGCCGGGCGCAAGGGGAGGGACGAGAGCAAGAGCAGCTTCTTCAACGGGCTGCTGGTCGGGTTGGGGGTGGTGTTTAGCGTGCAGGGGCTCATCTCGGCGCTCAAGATGCTGTTTGACGAGGACATGGAGGAGGAGAGGCGCAAGGTGGTGGCGTCGCATCTGCAGCTGTACGGGGGGTATTTCTTGATGGTGTGCATGGGCTGGCTTTTTTGTCTGGTGTGCGTGGTGTGGAATCGGGCAAAGGTCAACTACCAGTTTGTGTTTGAGTTTGATCAGAGGCACACGCTGGACTGGAGGAAGCTGGCGCAGTTTCCGAGCTTGTTTACGCTGATGTTTGGGGGGGTGTTTTGGACAAACTTCTGTGTGCAGTGGAGGGGGGATCAGTTGTTCTTGTGGTATCCCGTGGTGTTGATCGGGGCGTCGTTGGTCATCATCTTTTTGCCGTTGCCGGTGTTTCATCACAAGAGCAGGCTATGGTTTGTGTATTCCCATGTAAGTTTTCTCCTCTGGGTGGTGTTGGCGGTGCTGACAAGACAGTGGCGGTTGTTGATGGCCCCCTTTTACCGGGTCGAGTTTCGAGATGTCTTTCTCGCCGACATTTACTGCTCCCTGCGGTATGCCATTGCGGTCAGTCTTTTCCGCTTGCAAAAAGACACACAGCTGACGTGGAACAGAACAGCGAGCTCTTCTTCTGCGTCCACATCGAGGGGTGGGATGAGCCCGAAAAGTGCGGCTCCAGCAAATCGCGCCTCATGGCCTTCCTGAGTGCCCTCCCCCCGATGTGGCGCGCCATCCAGTGTCTGCGACGATACTACGACTCCCGCAGCGCTTTTCCCCATCTCGCCAACTTTACCAAGTACCTGATCTCCATCATGTCCATCGTCGGGCTGTCCATCTACCGCATCGACGGCACCGAGATTTCCCTCACCATCTTTATCCTCTTTTCCACGCTTGCGACGGTGTTTTCGTGTACGTCCCCCCCTTCCCACTTTTGGGAGCTCTGCTGACTTCTGACAGCATACTGGGACATCTACATGGACTTTCGGCTCGCGCAAAAAAAGTCCAAGGGCTTTCTCCGCGACATCCTGGCTTTCCAACGAAAAAGCGTCTACTACGGCATCATGGTCGCCGACCCCGTCATGCGCATGACGTGGCTTTTATACATTTTCTTTTCCCACGACATCCAGCACTCGGGCGCCCTGTCGTATTTTATTGCCGTCGTCGAGATCTTTCGGCGGGCGCTGTGGATGGTGCTGAGGGTGGAGAACGAGCACTGCGTCAACATTGCGCAGAACAAGGCCAGTCGGGATGTCCCGCTGCCGTATCGGATACCGGAGGATAATGAGATGGTGTAGGGTGGTATGGTCGGGTGCCGTCTGGATGTATGAGAGAAATAGAATGGGGGAGAGGGCTTCATGATGGATTACAGCGAACAAGGGCTGACAGCCCGTGGAAGGTTAGACTCGGGGTTGAATATGACCACACATACACGTTGACACTGACAGTCACCAGGAACCGGCGTTGGGGTATTGATCTCCCGCGATGGTCTCCTGCAGGGTATTTTTGGGACGAGGCAAGTAACCCATCTGCCTCTCCACGGTCCGGGAGAATTCAGCCTGAAGGCATCACCGCGACCCAAAGACGACCACATCCAGACCATGCGGGGAGCAGTAATGACCGACACGGCATATCGGAGAATTCTTTTGTGTCCACGCTACCCCAAGGACAGTCCGCTTGGCAAATCACGACCCCCCGGATAAACCACCACTCCATCTGGCAGTTCCACCACTTTGGACCGGCGGCGGCGAGATACCATGCGAGCTGCTTTGTCGGGCTTGTGGTTACAGTGTTGGAAGATGAGAGAGACGACGTCCCAGCGGCCCGGTCGTGGGAACCGACGTCGCTTTCTCTTCACATGACAACTTCTTATCCAACACAAAGGCCCAGCCGACACTCTCCTCCCATATCGGGCCACCCCCGTACCACGGCAGACCCGGACAATAACCTTAATTGCCAGCACCCACCCGTCCCGCGTGCGCACCATATTACCCCCAGACCAGAGCATACAAGCTTTTCCCTCCCCGCCAGCCAAGACCAAGACCCGACAACCTCCTCCCCTTCTTCTTCTCTCTTGGACCCCAACCAGACCACGCCCCGGGCGCGCAACCACACCCCAAAATGCGCCTCGCCATCCCCCTCCTCCTCCTCGCCCCCCTGCGCGCCCTCGCCGCCGACCCCTGCACCGTCATCATCACCGCCCGCGCCGGCGACACCTGCGCCACCATCTCCTCCGCCGCCGGCATCTCGGTCTCGCAGTTCCTGCGCGCCAACCCCTCCGTGGCCTCGTGCGCCAGCCTCGTCACCGGCACGCGGTACTGCGTCGACCCGGGGTTCAACGCCGCGCCCCCGTCGTCGTCGTCGTCGTCTTCCACCGCCCCCGCAGCCACCCCCGGCAGCGGCACCCTAACAGTCTCCACAGACGGCCAATGCGGCCCCCCCACCTCCTTCACCTGCCTCGCCTCCCTCTACGGCGACTGCTGCTCGGAACACGGCTGGTGCGGGGGCACGGCGGACCACTGCACCCCGCCGGGGTGTCAAGCGGGGTTTGGGCGGTGTGATGGCGGTAACGCCACCACGACGGTGTACGTCACAAGGACGACGACGGTGACCAACACTGTTCCCTTGCCTGGTGTTGGTGGGACGGGGGTGGTCACGCAGATTGTAAGGAGCACGACGACGGTGAGCGTGCCGGCGCAGACGACGGCGACGGTCAGGGTTACGGATCGGACGCTGGTCATGTTGACGTCGACGGTCACGACGATTAAGACGGTGACGATTACGGATGCGAAGATGTGTAGGACGACGACGAGTAGGGCGGCGGGGCAGGTGGTTACGAGGGTTGAGGGGGGGGGTGGGGGTGGGGCGGTTGTGTTGACGCCGAGGGGGGATGTGGGGGGGTGTGAGTTGAATTCTTTGGTGTGGTATGTTAGGGATGGTGTGCTGACGAGAGGACAGGTCGGACGTTTTACAAGGTTGGGGTGGAGGATTCGTGCGAGGGGATTGTGAGGAGGCATCGTGAGGGGGGGTTGGATATGGGGAGGTTGTGAGTCTTTTCTATCGTGGACCTCCATCTCAATGTGTGGTCCTGGGGGTATGTGGATGCTGACTTGTGACATACAGGTATGCGTGGAATCGCCAGTTGAGCGTGAGTTGCCCTCCCCTTTCTGGTGCATCGTCATGTTGACTTGGTTTCTAGGGCGACTGTCAGGGGTTGGCGCTTGGCGAGTTGGTATGTGTTGGGATTTGACAGCACCAAACACCAGACAAAGGAGGACAATTTGCAGAGTTTCAAGGGGAAGGGGGATACATCATGTGAAAGGCATTCTTTGGGTTGCAATGGCATTTTATTAAACAGAAACAAAGGGTACAGCTTTGTGCACCCAGGACAGACTCAGCTTCGCATCCAGGCGAAAGCAACAGAGAAAAGACCACACCGCGACCCCCCACAGAGGACACGCCTCTCCCAGAGAGGACAACCTCCAGCCCCCACCTTCAAGTCTTCACCAACCCCTTCACCTTCCTACACCCCCTACACCTCCACGCCGCCCTCCCCCTCACCTCCCTCGGCACAAACTCCCTCTCCATCAACCCCATCACCACCTTCAACCCCAACACCCTCTCCGCCTCGGCCACCGCCCTCTCCTCCCTCGCCCTCCTCCCCCCCTCCCGATCCCCCAAAACCCTCATCACCGCCTCCCTCTCCCCCGCCCTCCTCGCCCTCCCCGCCGCCTCATCCGCCTCCCCCTTCCCCCTCTCCACCGCCCCCCACACACAATCCCTACACCGCCCCGGCACCCTCGGCTTCCCATCCCCATCCACCTCCGGCAACCCCCCCGCCATCCCCTCCACCCCCTCCCTCAACCCCACCACATCCCCCCCGATCCGCGCATTCCACGGGATCCACCCCCGCAACTCATGCGCGTCAAACTCGCACTCGCACACGGCGTACGCCAGCGGCGCGCCGCACCCGGCTAGCGGGCAGGAGGCGGGGCGGACGCCCTCGTCCGGTCGGATGTTGAGGTACGTGTTCCAGCAGGCGAAGCCGACGAGGTGGCCGCAGGGGAGGAGGAGGGCGGGCTCACGCGGGAGGGAGCGGTGGACGGGCGGGATGCCGGCGAGGGAGAGCTCGGATTTGAGGCAGAGGGGGCAGAGGGCGTAGGGGGATGGGTGGAAGGGGGGTGGGGGGGTGGGGGAGAGGAGGTGGTGCTCTAGGGACATGAGGGCGAGGATGGGGGGGTAGGTGGTTAGGAGGATGGTGGGGATGTCGGGGGTGGAGGGGCGGGAGGGGGGGGTGGAAGGGGTGGGGGTGGATGGGGGAGTGGATTGGGGGGTTGGGGTGGACATTCTGGTGGGTGGGTTGGGTGTGTTGTGTTGATGGTGCTGTGCTTGGTTGGGATTAGTGGGTTGGAGATGTCGGGGGAAGCAATGGGAGTTTTCCAGTTCAGGTGATCTGGGGTGTTGATATAGATGGAAGGTCGGAGACAGGGGGATTGTTGAGACTCAGGGACAAAGACTCGACGGCAGAGGCGACAGTCGATTTTAACATGGAAGCGATGAGAAGTGAACAAAGAGACTTTGCGGCGCTCGTCTCCATCGAGGTATCGCCATTGTTCAGGCTCAAACAGTTGTCGCGGGAGTGGCCGGGCCAAGCCACAGACCGGCCCGGCCCCAGTCAAGAACAACAATGCCCGGATTGACACGGAGCTTTGGTGTCGCCGGTATGTTTGGACCAGAACACCCTGTGGCGTGTGCTGTTTACGAATGACGATGAAGGTCCCAGTTTGAGAAATTGAGTCAGATATGACGAGCTGTTTCGTTCTGCGGGTGACCATTTCCAATACAATAGCAGGAAGACCGGTACAATATCGAACTCCGACGAGGTGCTCCGCTCTCACATGGACAGCCAAAGTATTCGGCGGATTGCCCCGGGAGTTTCCTCAGGCATCAGCATGTTGCCATCAAGATATCAGCACGACTGTCGGGAGCCGCGGCGAATGTTCCGTGACAGCATCGTTCTAAATCAAATATCAGCGTTGGAGCCGACGTAGATCCTGGACCCCGGAGGACTATATAAACACCATGCCCCCCTCCTCTTCCGTCCCTCTCTCCTCTTCACCACAACCACCCCCTCCACCACCACCACCATGCCCCCTCCCAACAAACCCGACACCCGCCCCCCGGCCGTCCGGCCCGGAGACCGCTACGAGGAATCCCTCTGGCACCGGCTCAAGGAGTACGCGGTAGCCTGCATCACCAACCCCCCCTCCATGCACGGCAAGCCGGGCCCCTACGCCGTCTGCCCGGTCTGCCTCGGCACCGAGCTCTGCGTGGCCGGGGTCCGACGGGCCCTCACCGCCCCCGAGTACCGCTACCGGCCCGGTGTCGCCCTCGTCTGCGGCCACATGACATGCTCCCTGTGCTGGCAGCGCTAGAGGCGCCTCCGGGACGGGAACCCTGTCTGGACGCCGCTGGTGTGCCCGGTGTGCAAGTTCGGCCTCGACTACAAGTCGTGCCCGTGGGGGACGCCCGACTTCTTCCGGCAGTGGGGCTACGTCTCGGAGATGGACTTGCTGATGCAGAGGCCCAAGTGCGCATGGAAGGCGACCAGGCTCCCGGACCATCGAGTTCGGTACCCCGCCCCGCAGCTGACGCGATACATCCAAAAGTGTATCCAGGAGCCGGGCTTCGAGGAGCCGGCGCAGTGTCCGCGCTGCGCTGGGCGGGAACTTGCCGAGGTCGTTGACCATACCGAGGACGAGGATGAGCCGGATCTCGTCGAGAATGATAACGTGGACGACGAGGACGATGGCATCGAGTGAGCACCGGGGACCATCTCCGGTGAGGTACCTCCCGCCGAGTGAGCGGGAAAGGACAAGAAATGCGAAAACACCAAAAAAAGGATAAACCAAAAACAATTAACAAAACACAGGATGGAGGATATGGATGGAGGATAGATAGGTAGGTAGACTGATCTGGTAGACTGATCTGGTAGGAATGATGTAAGAAGAAATAAAAGATTAACCCCGACTTCTGTCCCTCTGCAGTGAACTTAACTTGTGATGTGAAATATGACTGCCCCTGAAGACACGACGATGCTTTCGATGTGGAATGATGCTGTCGTCCAAATAAAGTGTGCGGGGGGTGACAAAGATGCCGACTTCCATGCCCCTTGTCCTTGGCGACAATCGATGTATTGTGTACAAAAGTGACATCTGGGAGGAGGGAATGGACGTTTCCGCCTGGGTTTGTATGCTTGGGCACAGGGGGAAAATGTCGAGAAAAATCCCAGGTTGGTGATACGATTGGTTTTGACTTTGAGGGAACATTTCAGGTGTTGAAGAGAAGAGTGATGTGTGTAGGCCAGGGGTTGCTTCGACATACCTGCGATATTTTTGTCCACGAGTCCACAAGTCCAAGCCATCTTGGCAATGAGCTCATCGATCCCCCCAACCACTTCCCCTCTCCCTCATCTGTCGCAGTTGCGCATCTCGTCGTCGAATATTTTGGAAGGGATACCCCGCCACCAAGCCTCTCCCTTGAAAGTCCCCGAAGGCGGCGCAAAGATCGCCCGACGAAAAACAACAACATTGCAGTCGGTGAACTTCCCCCGTCGACAAAATCTGTCCAGCATCAGCCTTTGTCCCAAACACAACCACCACCACACCACACCACCCAAAATGACCCCCCCCACCACCATGCGCGCCTGGCTCTACACCAGCACGACCCCCACCCTCTCCGCCAACCTCACCCTCTCCCCTTCAACCCCCATCCCCTCCCCCACCCCCACCCAAACCCTCATCCGCGTCCTCGCCGCCGCCCTCAACCCCGCCGACTACAAAGTCCCCGAAATCGGCGCCCTCGCCCGCCTCGCCATCCCCCTCCCCGCCACCCCCGGCATGGACTTCTGCGGCGTCGTCATCACCCCGCCCTCCACCCCCTCCACCGAATCCGCCCGCCTCCCCGCGGGCACCTTCGTCTTCGGCAACCTCGGCGCCACGCAGCACGGCTCGCTCGCCGAGTACGTCGCCGCGCCAGCGGCGGCCGTGTGCGCGCTCCCGACGGGGGTGTTTGCCGCCGCCGGGGGGCTGTCGCCGGTTGACTTTGCCGCGCTGCCGGTGGCGGGGATGACGGCGCTGCAGGCCGTCGCGCCGCACGTGACGCCCGGGAGGGGGGACGGGGTGTTTGTCAATGGGGGCGCGGGCGGGGTGGGCACGTATGCGATTCAGGTGGCCAAGGCGCTGGGGTGTCGGGTGGTGGTGACGTGCAGCGGGGGGAAGGCGGAGCTGTGCAGGGGGTTGGGGGCGGATGAGGTGGTGGATTATACGAAGGGGGATGTGGTCGAGGTGTTGAGGAAGGGGGGGAGGAGGTTTCAGGTCGTGGTGGATAATGTGGCGGCGCCGGCGGGGTTGTATAAAGCGTCGAGTGAGTTTTTGGTGGAGGGGGGACGGTTTGTGCAGGTTGGTGGGGGGGCGTCGCTGGGGGAGGTGGGCAGGTTGGTGGGCAGGATGGTGGTGCCGGGGTGGTTGGGGGGGGGGAAGAGGGCGTTTGAGTTTATTGTTACGAAGCAGAGCCTGGGGGATTTGGAGAGGTTGGCGGGTTGGGTGGTCGAGGGGAAGGTGAAGAGTGTCGTGGAGGAGGTGTTTGAGATGGAGAGGGCCAAGGAGGCGTTTGTGAGGCTGAAGAGTGGGAGGGTTGCTGGGAAGTTGGTGGTGAGAATTGCAAAGGAGTGAGTGAGGTCATGTTGGGGTGATGCCCGTGTCTGGCTTCCCAGGGATCCAGTTAAGCAGTAATGAGATCTGAAGATTTTCTTGAACCACTGCCCGTTTGTCTTGACAGGGTCCGATGTGGACATGAAGCTGGAGTGCCCAGGTAGCCGGGCTATATAGCCCCCAGTTCCACACTTCCCATCACCAGCGCCCCTCCGAATCCGAGACTACCAGCTGGGCCCTAATGGCCCAGTGGTATAGAGCGGAGGGGTGCACCGTCCCGGGTCCGAAAACTATAAGCCCTCACAGAGGCCGCGAGTACAACCCCCGGCGGGAGTAAAATCCTTTGGATTTTCGTAGCCCCTAACCTCCACAGAGGTTGGGGGTGAGCTTTTTGTGTGTTTTTCTTCTTTTTTTTCGGTGTCGCCGACGTCGACAGGCTGGCTGACAATGCTGCGAGCCATCTTGGTCAGCACCCGACCATCAATGACTGTTGCTTCCTTCCGACCGACAGAAGCCAGGTCCCGCGGTCCGGGGGCGATCCAGCACTGTTGCGTTGCCACTGGAACGGGTGAGCCAGTGGATTGAAAAGTCTTGCCTCTTCCTCCACCATCAAGTCGACGAAACGGTCCCTTATCAGGAGACGGCATGAGCACCCATGTTTCTTCTTTCCCATGGTATAAATCGTGTATTTCTCTGTATTCTGTCCCAAGCCCACGGTTAGCCTCCGCACCGAAATCCCTCTTGGGTGTCGATACTCACCTCTGCCCACCCAATCCAGCAACCAACCCCCCCGCCGTCCCTCTCACAACACCAACGCATACGGCGCATCAAAGCACCCATCCCACCCGCCCTCCCCGCCCCTCTCCCAGAACCGCTCCAACAACGCCCTCGCCGTCCCCGGGTTCGCCGTCCCCACCTCCCTCCCCAGCTGCGACAGCCCCTTCGCGACCCACGACCTCGCCTCCCACGCGCCGCTCCGTCCCGCCAGCTCCACGCCCGCCACCACCAGCGGCCACGTCAGCGCCTGCCGCGCCGCCCGGCACGTGCGCGTCTGCTCCATCAGCCCGAGCAGCTGCTCCGCGTGCGCCCTGCGCTTGCGCGCGAGGTCGCTCGACACGGGCAGCGCGCCGACGGACTGCAGCGAGAGGATGCAGTACAGCGCGACGGCGGCCTGGAAGATGTGGCCGAGGACGACGAGGGTCGCGCGCTGGCAGTCTTTTTGGTCGGGCGGGTGGGGCGTCGAGTCCGGGGCGAAGGCTTCGATGGTGTCGAGGAGGACGAGGGACTCGACGGTGAGGCCGACGAGGTCGGACGGGTCGGTGATGGCCGCCGCGCGGGAGCGGAGGCTGTTGATGTGGAAGATGTCGAGGAAGAGGCTGGTTGGGAAGGGGAGAGAGGGGTAGTTGCCGCCGACGGCGTGGAGCTTGGCGAAGAGGGAGGCGTAGTTCTCGTGCGGGAGGGGGAGGATCTGGTCCAGGGGCGGGCTGGTGGTGTCGGCGAGGGAAAAGGTGCTGGGTTGGGCCTGAGTCAGACATTGCAGGCGGCCGGCGGCTGACCAAGGACTTACCACAACAGGGCCAAGATGCCCGGGGCCATGTGGGGAGCACGCCGGTGGTACAGCGTCATGGAGCCGCGCAGATTGATCAGACGCAGCAGGCCCTCGGCGTGTGGCCGCCAAGAGGGAAACGGCTGCTGCTGGACCTGGAATGGTTGCGTCGTCAGTCCCCCCCCTCCGAAGCCCATGCAGCCCAACTGACCTGTGAGAAGAACAGGGACCAGACGCCAATGATGGCCATGTCACTGGCTGGGTTCTTTTCATCCATGACCAGCTCGCTTATCAGACGAATCGCAATAACACGGTGGTGGTAGAGGCGCGACCGCGCCAGCGACATGCGCTGGTCGCCGTCAATGTCCCCCGACAGCCGAATCAGCCGGTGCGAGATGGCCGTCGTCACCATCAGGTGCGCCACGGACGGCGGCAAGTTCGCCGTGTTGCTGGGCCACTTGATGACATAGCTGTCGGGCGCCAGCTGATCCTCCATGGCCTCGCTGTACAGCCGCGTGTTGTCTGCAGGACACCCAGTGTAAGCGAAACACGGGGGAGGGAGGTGGTGGGGACCCGCCTCGGGGTGCCGGGAATCTTACAGTACTCCACCGCCTCGATCATGTCGCACTCTTCGGTCCTGAGCCGCATATCGCGCCGCAGGTGGTGCGGCGGCAGTCCGGGCACCACACCACCACCACCACCACCACCACGACTGACGCTTGGGCGGACGACCTCTTTGGCGGCAGCCCCGACCTTGTGCCCCGTCGCCACTGGCTGCTTGCCGCCGGGGCCGCCCGTCTTGCCTGCTGCCTTGTCCTTGGGCTTCCGGCCCCTCGGGCGCGAGAGCACCTGGCCATTGGCCACCCAGACGAGCGGCTTCTTGTCTGCATACCCCGGGCACACGATCCCGGCCGTCCGGCACTTGTTGCAGACGGGCTTGTCGCCGTCGCACACCAGCCGCCGGCGCCGGCACTCCCAGCACTGTGCCCGGGCGGCCGCCGACGACGACAGGTCGCTGGCGTCCTGGAGTCCCATCTTTGACTGTCGTCTGAAGGAGCTAAGCATGGGGGGGGGGGGGGAAGCCCTTCGGGTCTAGATTCAGCCCGGGATGAAGCGGTACCGATGAAGGAGGTATCTTATTCTCGGGGCGGGAGAGGGAATCTCGATACCTGACCCGAAAGGGGGGGGGATGGAGAGGACGAGTGAACGTCAACCCCGTAGGATCGGCTGCTGAGTAACGAGGGGGGGTGCCAAGCCTTGGCCAGAGAATTCTCCTAAAGGGGAATGGTCGTGTTCTGGTTCGGCATGGCGGTGCCGGGGGGTGAGGATGTGACCTTGTTGCGCCTCACGTGATACCCTTTGACAGTACCACTTTCGACGTCTAAGTCGAGTGCACTTGGAAGAGAACTGGTTTGACACTTTTCCGATACTGCTTGTCTCTTACGCTTGTATCTCCATGTTTCACAGCGGCGGACCCCGTCTTGATCCCTCAGCCCGGGTTCAAGTTTCTGCACAGCGGACAAGAGCAAACAAATATTTGGCCGGAGGAAGAGACAACATCTTGTCCGCATCAGCTCTATTTTCGATTAAGTATTACACTACTATTCTCGTCTTTCCCATCCCATCGACCAAGACTGCCCGTATATTACATCCTCCCTCTCCCCCTTGTATCAACGAATCCAGACCCCCCTCTAGCAAATCTGCACGCTCCCCCCCTCGCCCACATTCTCCCTCCCATACGACTTCTTGTACTGCCCCACATACACCCACCCGATCCCCGTGTTCCCGCACTGCCGGTTGATCAGCTGGTCCGCCTCGTTGCTCTCGCTCGTCCAGCACCGGTTGGCCGCCTCGTAGTTGCACATGTACGGCACCGTCTTGGCGTTGTTCACCGAGATCCAGATGGCCGCGCCCGCCTGGTACATGGTCGCCGGGTCGCACACGATCGAGTTGAAGGCCTTGAGCGCCGCGTCGTACTCGGCGCGCGGCGCGGCGAGCTGCCGGTTGTGGCAGTTGGTCGAGGGCGCCGGGAGGGACGGGGCCTGCTGCTGGCGCGGGGTGATGCGGCTGGGGGAGGGGGGGAGGTCCGACAGGGAGCGGACGAGGAGGGGGGCGGAGAGGGCGTTGCCGCGGGCGTCGATGGCGACAGAGTAGATGCCGTTGGGGAGGTTGGGGGGGACGGTGAAGGCCGTGGTGGTGGCCGCGGCGGTGAGGAGGGTGAGGAGCTTCATTTTGGGGGTTGTGGGGGTTTGTGGGGAGTGTTGCACTGCGTCTGGAGAGTGAGGTGGTGTTGGGTTGGGCGATGGTACTCTCAGGTGGTAGTTGGTCGTCTGGAATCCGGGGACGCAAGGCATTTATGCGACGCCGTGGAACGGTGATGCTCGTGGTGGACCGCGGTGCTCGCTTGCTCGGGGGGTGGGGGAGAGCCGCACCAGACTCCAGAGCCGGTCACGGACCGACGAAGCGATATAGCCATCAAGGACAAGGGCTGGAGGACCTTGGTGGTGCGCGTGGCATATGCTCCTATTTCCCGGTTCCGGCCGGGACCGTCTACCTGGATACCAGCCGTCATCGTGGGTGGTCGGTTGGGTGGTGGTGTTGTCTTGTCAGATTGTTTCTCTGCTGATCCGGCACGGCAGACTGACAAGTGTGGTGTGGATAAATGGTGGGATATTACCGCCATCGACCGGTATAAGGACCAGTGATCGGCGGTGTCACTGGCACGGGACGGAAGCCTGGTCCGTCGTTGATTCAGGCACAAGGGCTGGCGCGATAGCATCTCCCGCATTAAGAATATGGCAGAACCGGAACCAGAAGTGTGATCTGACGGGCGAGGTGCGATCTGTTTGCCTCTTTCCGTAGACGGCGAGGGACAAATCCGGATTCGCGAGGGACGCGGGCGGAAGCGATGCCGAGGATGGGCACCGTCATGCGTGTAAATTGTCCGTTCCTGGAGTTCCAAGGCACGGGGTGGGGAGGACACGGCTGGAAGCTGAGATGGGTCCTTGGGATCGACAGAAAAAGATTTCTGGAAGTCCGTATCGGAGGAGGTCCGGCTGTTTTGATGGGAGAATTTGGCACTTCGCCAAGAGAAGCAGTCCCTTTCTGTTGCCGTTGACAGGAGGTTGATGTGATCCGTTCGGGAAAAGGTTGGCCCCGACGATATTGTCTTGGGAAGATGGGACGATCCTTCCCGGTGCCAGACAACATGCACGTTGTGTTCCTGCGTTTTCGCCGGGAGAAGACTGATAACAGCACTGATTGTGACGTGAGAAAATACTTTTTCCCCCCCTCTCCAGGCGGCTCCCGCCCCTGGCTTAATCTCGCCCACCCTCCCCAGACTTCCCTCGCCGAAACCCCAAACCACAACCCGGGTCCGTCAACGAGTCCAATGCCCATAGAGCCAGTCCATAGAGAGCGGGTCCTGTCTTGATGCCACCCTGAAGCCAATACAATTCTTTCTCCAACGAATGTCCCCGTTCAAGACCAGTCTCGACGGCTTGCGCCCATCACTCCGTCCATGACCGCCATCATCGATCCCTCCCTCCGGCCAAGACGTCAGAACAAGCAGCCAAGCTTGTCATACCAGTCTGACACAAGCGAGCTCGTGACAATGTGTCAACCTAGGCCCCTAATCCCGAAGTCCCGGGTCTGTTCGCCCACCCTCTTTTTGTTTGCATTTTGTTTGGTGCGGATAGGGGGGTCGACGCCACTCATCGACAACGACACCATCACATCACCACAACCAACACACCACCCTCACACACTCAAAAGAGACAGGGACAGGCCCCAAATCCCCACCCCAAACCCGGATCTTTTCCATCGAACGGTCCAGAATTGTGTCTTGTAGATCGAGCAGAGTTGATGCAGGGTCCATTCAAGATCGAGCACACCTCTTCAACTTCCACAGCAAAAAAAGGACATTTCCCCACCGAGCCCTGAGCTGAGTGCAGAGATGCCGCAGCACCAACTAACGTTGATTCTAACAGCGCCACTGCCCTGAATTCCGAGATTGAACAGTCACAGTTGAAGTTCATTAGCAGGCAAAAATGCAAAAGAATTGCGTCAGCCGCGAATCGAACGCGGGGCCCATCGAATGTTGCACATGGCAACGATGGATTTTACCACTAAACCACTGACGCTTTTTGGGTTTTCGATGTTGATGATATTCAAAATTGCGTACTATGACGACTGTCGCAAATCTCGAAGAAGGGAGGGCCAAACAAACTCCAAACCACCATGCATTTCCTGCTGGCTCCAACCCGGACGGACTTGGGGATGGCGAGCTAACCTTGACTCGCCTCTGGGCCTGAATCCAGAGAAGGATGACTTGCATTATTAGTCGTTGTCCATTGTATTTTCGTCTACATGTATCAGATTACAATTCCCTAAAGAAAGAATGCACCCAACTTCCTGACAACAATCCCAACAAGACGAAAAAACGCCTCCACAATCTGCAGTACATGACGCCGCATTCCGTATGCCCTTAATGACCGTGCAACTCCTCGGCGTCGACACCCGTGTGTGCCTGCTCAGAGTGTTGTTTACTCACGCGAATCAGTGGAAAACCCTTCCTCCTCCGGGTCCGCCTCGGACTTGTCCCGCGGCGTGGTGTCGTCGTCTTCCTCGCGAGAACTGTCGTCGTCGTTGGGATCAAGGTCGTTGTCCTGCGAGGATGCAAACAACGAGTCTAGGACTGTGTCAGGGCGTCTGGCTCGTTTGCAGGGGCACCGGGTTGCATACCTCCGCTAACTCGCACGCTGGCGAAGCGTTTGCACGTCTCCAAGCCGGACTTGAGAACACAGAGCTGGCGATTGAGCTGCTCCCGCTCGGCCCGGCTCTCCTCGGACTCTCCGGCAAGACGCGAGATGGTCTCGTCTGACATGTCGCAGATGGACACGGCTGAAAGTATGTCCGAGATCTTCGAAACCAGCTGCGCTTCTATGACTTCAACGCTGATGTCGTCAATGAAGCGCTTCAGCGCAACCTGGATGAGGTCTGGTGTCAGCATCGTTTTCCATTGATGACACACGGACAATATCTTATATCTTTGGAACTCAACCAACCTTGTAGTAGGCCAACAGGCAGTTGAGCGCCTCTTGGGCAGCGAACTCGTTCATGTTGGGCTCGTTGCAATTGGCAAGAGAGTCGACTAGCTGTTTGAACGGCCAGTCCACTTTGGTTAAGCGGTGGGATGGGGCCAGCAGTGACGGATCCGTTGGGAGGCCGAAGAACTTCTGCACGGTTTTGCTCATCTCCTTTTTCATTCGCTCGTGGCGAAGATTCTGCACCGTCTCAGTGAAGTAGTGATTGTAAGTGATCGGATGGATGTCCCTGAGAGATGTCAACAGCTCGGCTGTCTTGCACTCCATGTTCTTGAAAATGGCTGCCATCGCAGGACCAAAGACTTCCTTCTGCAAAGTCTTTGCCGTGGATCCATCAGCCACATACCCGATGACAAGATCAATGAATCGTTGAGCAGCGAGCCAGACCATCCGGATGTGGGCTTTGGCAATGGCTTCCCAGGGTCGAGACTGCTCGATGAACAGGTCATTCACGATCATGGGGTTGAAGGTGCCCGGCAACTCGCGGCCACGAGTTTTGCGGATGAGATTGTTGATGTGTTCGAGGAGCTCATCCCGCGTGATCGGAATGTTACTGGCACCCATGGTGGAGGAATCGGCCTCGTTGTCCGACCCGTCAACTGGCGCCTTGTCCAATTCGTCATCAGGCTCGTCGGTGATCTTGCGGTAGCGACCACGAATCGACAGATCAGAAGCGAAAGACTCATTGGTGTTCTGAACGAAAGCACGGATTCGCTTCTGGTAGCCCTGAGGCTCATTGGCGTCCCCGAAGAAGGAACCGCTGTAAGTTCCATCAACAGATGACTTGATCAGGGTTTGGAATGAGTGGCTCAGCTCGAAAAGGTAGCGTCGTTGGGATTGGACTTCAGAGCGAGGCATTCCAAGCTTGAGCAGTCGAATGTCGCAGGCTTTGAACTTGCGATCGATCTCTTCAATGAGACTGGGAAGCTCGCGGGCAATCTGTTGAAGTAGGACTTTGCTGAGGCGACCGCGCAATCGGTCAATCCCGAGAGACGACCGAGGAAGCTCTGTCCACGCTCCTTTGTTGAAGAACTTTGCCTCCTGCTCGTCGCGTTCCTTGAGGGAACAAGGTCCTGCATCCGAGTCCATGTTCTTCAAAACGTGCCCTGGCACGTGAGAACATCAGACTTCACTCTTATCGTTGGGGGCTGCCTCCTTGCTAGACGGTTTGGAGGGTGAACCCGAAGCTAGAATGGAAGACAAGATCTGGATGGAAAGACACTTACATCCTAGTCGAAACTCAATCTCCTGGTTCCGAGCCAAGTCCACGTACATGGTCTCGTTGCCTGAGCCCTCCTTGAGGGTGTCCGGCTTGGTGATGACGCCCAAGGTTCGACTTCCGGCCTTGTCGGCAATCCGGGCCAGCTTGAGAACAATCTGATTGGCGAAGTCGTTTTTCGCTGACACCACTGCGAGAATGATGCACCGGGATTCCTTCATGTACCCCTGCACAACCTCTTTGATGAGCCTGACGTCGGAAGCTGTCTGGTACTTTGTCTCGGTATGGATGAGGCCCGGGAGGTCGACAATGGTGAGATGCGGACGGTCTGGGCCACTGATCTCAATGCGGAGAATGTCCTGGGAAAAGGCCTTGCCATGGGGCGAGATGCCCATCGCCAACTTGGCATCGTCGATGATGCCTGGCAGGTCCTCAAAGTCGATGATTGACTTCTGAAACCCCGATAGGGCCTTGCGCTCCGACTCACTGCGGGAGCTGTGAGGGACAATGGAGACTGTGGCACCAACATCCTGCGACCGCCGCAAGACCAGCTCGGTGGGAAATCGTGTGCACAAGTTGCTCTTCACGGGAAACGGCACTCCCGAAAGGCCCTCCAGGACAGAGCTCTTGCCAGAGGATTGATCTCCGCAGACGATGATTTGGGGAAGCGACACATAGCTGTTAATTCCCTGGAGACGAAGGCTGTCGATGGCGTTGAGAAGCTTGAGCTGGTCCGCTGAGCAGAGCTTGCTCATGCTGTTGCTATCAAACGCCACCATGTTGAGGCGTGGAAGTGACGAATGTGGACTTGTCCCAGGGTGCAAAGTCGGAGAGATGATGAGTGCTGTGTTGAGAGTTGATGGTGGCGGTTGGAGAGAGAGAGAGAAGGCCAGACTTGGGGGGCCATCGCTCAGTCTTTATAGACGTCTTCCCAGCAGAGGGCTGCAGGCATCTTCCGTTTACCTTGTGCCCTCAGGTCCGAGGAGACAAACGGACGAGTCCCTGTCATTGGGCCGATGGTGACGGGATCGTTTCTCTTTCGACAGCGCTGTCGCATCAATGGGCCATTGCAGGCAAACATCTGCGAGGATGCCGGATATCTTTATCGTTGCCCATGGTTTCGGATACCTGAGTGACTTCGATTCGCCCTTCATCTTTGCTCGATTGGATGGGGAGGTCGGCAGGGTGATCCTGTAGGCCTCACTGCGTCTTCTGTTTGCTTTCATGTTTCGTGCATTGGTGGGATGAAGAACCTGACTCTCATTGAATGGCCAGTCCTCCGTTTGTCGATCAAGTCTGCGGGCGACAGACAAGAAATTGTGATCAGGGAAGACGGATGCCAATCGACAAGGCTGCCAGAGCCCATTGCTGTGACCTATGGATTCGTTTGTGCGTGGTGGGAGTATCTAGACAACTTGGAAGATCGGGTCGGTTAGCGGCCTGCATCGAAACGGGAGTGACGGGAGTGACGGAGAGGGTGAGCCTTTTTGAAGAATTGAGACCTGATCCCGATGGCGACCGGGCAGGCAGCAAGGTTGGGATCTCCTGAAAGATACCTACCGCTGTGGTGGTTCCAGTAGGCCAACAAGGCTTATAGGGGGAAACAAGCCCTGTGGGAAAATGTAAGCTTGAAATTACAAAGAGGCTTGTCAGTTCAAAGAGGCTTGTCAGGAATCCCAGCTTCTGATTGGCTAGAAAAAAGGGGAGCGAAAAGAGTGGAATTTCAGTACAATGTACGATATCTGCATATTTCAATTCATCTACCCGAAAAGGAACCCCTCGTCGTCGCCCAGCATCCGAAAATACCAAAGTCCCAATCGCCACAAAGATCACCATTACCATCATCACCACCACCACCTTGTTCAATCGCCCGCTCGTTCGATCGCTTTGTCGCTCGGTCGCCGGGTCGCATCCTGTCGTACAGAAAAGTTAGCTTAATTCAATGTAGGCCTTTAGACTCTAGACGACTTGCCTGGGTGGATGGGGTCGATTGCCGTGGTGGTGGTGGTGGTGGTGGTGGTGGTGCCCGAAGGTGGTAGTGAAAGGAAAGAGTTCTAAGTCCCCAGATTAAAATGGACGAAGGCCTTTTCATCTCTCCAGGCCTCCAGTCCTCCACCTTCCACTCCACGATCCAGGCAGTTCCTTCCATTCTTAGGATTCTCACGGCTTCAGTGGAAGCTTCTGTATCCTTAGGCGGCCTCTGTATCTTCAGAAGGGAGCTACTAGAAGCCAGAAATACAGCACATACCCCTGTTTGGGCTCTCTGATTGGCCAGAATACTGACAATCCTCTTTGATCTGACAAGGCAGTTTGAAGCGCTAAACCTTACGCCTCTCTACAGGGCTTACAGGGCTTGTATAAGCTGAATAAGGCTTGTTGGCTTACAGAATTTCCCACTACGGTACCTACCTACACCAGCAGACGACAGATGAAGACTTGATTGAAGGTGTGTGGTGTCAAAGGCAGAGAGGGAAAACCTAGGTACACGTAAGGCCTTGAATGTACAGCAAGGAGATGCCTGTGGAGTTCCAATCTCCAGAGGACACTGATCAGAACCACTCTGTTCAGCAGGGTCGGGAGGTTCCATCAAAGCCTGGCATGAAAGATATCGGGTGGAGTTCCTGACAATGCACGGTGCACAAATCACATCTGAAAACCTTTGGCAAAAAAAAAGAGTTTCGAGACATCTGCTGACGTCATGGCAAGCACCGACTCGAATATCAGCTCCCACAAGACTGCCGAAACCAGGCAGTCATTCTGACATCAAGCTCGATGTATGCTCTTTCGGCATACTGGTCTTTTTGCAGCGCTGAAAGTCTACATCAGAGGTGAAATTTGTTGGAGGCGGTGAGTTGAGGTAGGAAAGAGAGGTTCACATGGGGGGAGCAGACCTGACGTGAACTTCAACACACTGCCCAGTCTGAAGTTTCGACATGCCTGTCTGGCAGCAAAGTTCTTTCCTTTCTGCCAGTTAGGGCCCAGCCAGAATGAAGAGGTGTGCCTCTCTCTCGTTCCTTAAAATGCTGTCCATCCATCGTCATGGTTGCATCTCCTTATTAAGGGATGATTTTGGTCCGTCTATTCCCCGCAGGTGAATGTTGTAAAGTCCTACAGACCGACTGCCGCCCAGCGTCAACTAATAAGGCGATTGCGAGATGGAGAAACTACAGCAACCGACGTGCAACCGACGTTCTCTCCCGTCTTTCTTACACACACACGTTTTTCGACTCCGACGAGGCGTTTGTCATGTTGCGCTGAGGCGTATCGTAAGACCGTCGAGGCGTCTGTTTCGTCCACTTGACGCGTTGTTGCTTGACATTCAGGGGGGGGGCAGGGGGCGAGGGCTTGTAGCTGCCTCCTCCCATCTCCACTGTATAGGTTTCTGGGTATTGGGAGCCTCTTGATGATATAACTTGACGCAGGATTACCTACCTACCTACCCACTAGATAATATGCAAGAGATCTCACAAAGTTCGAATGACCAGGGACGGTAGTACCTTGATATGTACTCTGATCCAGCCGAACCCCAGCCCCAGAGCTGGCAGCAGACAACCGGCTGCGGAGGTCTGACAACCTGCCCGGGCTGTGGAAAGCAAGAAGAATGGGTGCGGGGCGGGGACTCGGTGCCACTATCCAGACCGTCACTGAAGACGGATTCAACTTGTCCGAATCTCGGATGGGGAAATGGACGAGACATGCTCCATGCTCGTGTGTCGCCAGTGCAGGGCTTCCATCTGTTCAGTGATCTGTCGCCGTGCTATCGATGCCTTCCGTCCCAGTGAATTTGTTGTGGCTCGCTGCTCTCTCGTGTGGCAACTGCGAACCCCCCCCACGCGAGAGTGCGTGGCCCGCTTCTGTTTTTCCTACCTCCCCCGGACTTTTCTCCAGCCCTCCCTCCTTCTCCCTCTTCCAACAACAACGAGAAGACAAGCGCGCAGTAAGTACCTCAAAATCAATCCAACCATTTCAACTTTGTATTTAACAGAAATAGACATCACAATGTCAACTCTCGCGCACCCGGCAGTCCGCAAGGTCTGCTTTATCGGTGCGGGATACGTCGGTAAGCTTCCTCCTCCCTCAATCCCTCCCGGCCCTGCCTCTCCAGGTCCTCCCTCTGCAGATTGGTCCATTCAGGCTCTGGTTCAGGTCCTGCCATCCAGGTCTGGCTCATGCAGGTCCTGCCTTGTCGAGATCCTGTCTGGTTCAGCCTCCCTCATCCTGGCCCTGCCCTCCCCCATCCCGTTCGCTCAACTGGACACCTACCCCGGTAACTAACTTGATTCCAGGCGGACCGACGGCAGCTGTAATCGCTCTCAACAACAAGGACGTCTCAGTCACCGTCGTGGACAAAGATGTGGCCCGCATCGCTCGGTGGAACTCGCAGCATCCGCCCATCCACGAGCCCGGACTGCAGGAGATCCTGCGCATCACCCGCGATGGTACCAACACGTACCAGTTTAACCAGAACCGAAGGGGCACGCCGGCAGCAGGGATCTGCCACGTCAACATGGGCAGGCTGCCCAACCTCTTCTTCACCACAGACATGGAGGACAGTATCCGCACCGCGGATATTGTCTTCATCTGCGTCAACACTCCGACCAAGGGAGAGCACAAAGGCGATGGATCTGGAATGGAATTCGACAAATCTGGGATGGAACTCGACATGACGTCGTTTGACAACGTCGGTGCTGTCGTCGCCGCCTATGCCAGACCGGGCGTCATCATTGTTGAAAAGTCGACCGTTCCGTGTGGAACAGCGGACGCGTATGAGAGGGTGGTGAGTGCCTGCCTCCCCATCTCCTTTCTCCCATCCCAAGACTTGATCAGAACTAACAACGGCGTAGGTGAGACTCTCCCTCCCGAACCTCTTCTTCGACGTCCTCAGCAATCCCGAGTTTCTTGCGGCTGGCACAGCCATCCATGATCTTCTCTACCCCAATCGCGTCCTCATCGGGTCCGCCAAGACAGGCGCGGGCCAGAGAGCTGCGCAGATTCTTGCTTCTCTCTACCACTGGGTCCCCAAGGACCGAATCATCACCACCGATTACTTCAGCTCCGAGCTGACCAAGGTGGCCGCCAACTGCATGCTGGCCCAACGTGTCAGCAGCATCAACTCGTTCGCTGCCATCTGCGACGCCAAGGGGGCCGACATCGATGAGGTCGCCAGAGCCCTCGGCGCCGACGACCGCATTGGCCCCGAGTATCTGCGCGCCGGCATGGGCTTTGGAGGGAGCTGTTTCAAGAAGGACGTGCTCAGCCTGGTCCATCTTGCCAACGTCCTCAAGCTGAAGCCTGTTGCCGACTACTGGCTCGCGGTTCTGGAGATGAACAACTTCGCCAAGGATCGAGTTTTCACGCGCCTGATTGAGAGCCTCGACAAGGTGTGGGGCAAGAAGATCACTGTCCTGGGTTATGCCTTCAAGCACAACACGAACGACACTCGCGAGTCCCCGGTGCACACCCTCATCAACGGCATAGTCGATCAGAAGCCAGTCGAGATTGCCATATTCGACTCCAACTGCCCTGTCGAGCACATTGAGAAGGAAGTCGACAGCATCCACGGCCAAGGCATGGCGACCAAGAGCGGCCGCGTCTCGGTCTACCGAGACGCACAGAGTGCTTGCAAGGGGGCCCACGCCATTGTCCTCACGACCGAGTTCCGCGACTTCGAGTACGAGGTCTCGTCGACCGCCGCGTGGACCAGCGGCGCGACCCAGAGATCCGATCCTCGTCCGTTCCGGGGACCGTGGCCGACGGAGGCAGAGCTGCTCGCCCTCCACTACTTCCTTCAGCAGTGCCCTGATGCCCCCTCGCCGGCCAGGAAGGAAAACAACAAGCCCATGCCAGGCAAGGGTATGCCTGGCATGGCATCGGCCTTCGGAAAGGAGAAGGAGGCCATTCCCCTGTCCAAGCGGATGGACTGGGGCTGGGACTCGTATTGGGACACCGACCTGAAGCCAGCCCCCCTCCTGACCAGGGATGACCCCCTTGGTCAGTTCAAGCCGATGCCTCCTTGCCAACGCGACTGTCCGGAGTGCAGTGGTCGTGACGCCAAGAAGAGCGCGGCCAGCGACAACTTGGGCAATGCGGCCGGCAAGAACTCGGGTAATGCGGCCAGCAACAACTCGGGCAATGCGGCCGGCAACAACTTGGGCAATGCGGCCAGCGCTAGGAAGTTGAACTGGCGGGAGGTAAAGGCCAACATGGAAGAGCCCTACCTCGTCTTGGATGGCCGTGGCGTCCTTGACATTGCCACGATGGAGAAGATGGGGTTCAAGGTTCTCTCGGTCGGGCGTCAAAGCCGGGCCGAGTGGCATAAAAGGCTCGAACCCGGACATAGCGCCTCGTAGGTTTGATGGCGGAATTGCAGTGGAGAGGGGTTCTTTTCGGGGGGGGAGGGGTTACAGGCCTGGTGGAAGGCCTTGAAATGCGGCGTCAACGCGTTGTCCGGTAGTCTAAAGGGGCGGTAGCCAGCAGGAGACGTACGCCGGCGGAAAGAAAAGGCGTTAAACCCCGTACTTATTGTGCTTATGTGTCGTGATTATGTGTCGAAAATGGCCTACCGCGCGCGGTTTATGGAGTGTGACACCTCTCGCCCAGCTAGCTAGGGCCGTCTCTCTGCAAAAGACACCCGACAATTGAGAAATATGCCTCCAGGTCCAAGTTTCGGACCTGTTTAGCAGAAGTATCGGTATCCGGCTCTGACTCTCAAAGCCCCCTGGACAAAAATACGTATCTTGTTCCAAGTTGCGTGCCTGGGTATCACAGATTCAGGCGTCCTGGTCTGGATCACGAGCCCCATGAGGTAGAAATCGGGTTTCGGCTGAGATATGAAGACCCAGGCGTTGGAAATACAGGTGTCCTGCTCTGACTTTCGGCCGTTGTAGGCTTGTAGCTGGCCCTGGGGGTTCGACTTCAGGGCCTTCCGTCCGGGCATCCAGACGGGCTGGGAGATGTGACGGGGCAGTGGTCTTGCACTGGAATGTGCACTGGCAAGTGCCTGGAGCCACGCCTAGGTCACAACTGAAGGTCCAACAGCATTCACAGGCAGCTTTCTTGACCAGGACCAACAAAAACAAAGATTTCATTATCATTCAACATGCCACCCCCCCCCTTTACGCCATGACCTTTTGTCGCGCCGACGCCGACGTTATCCACCCGCTCAAGTCCCCCAAGGGGATCCTCAACGGAAAGTCAACCGTCTCGAGCATCACCGACAGCAGATTCCACCACGCCCCCAGCGCGCCGACCAAGCCCGAGACACCGCCCGCCTGTCCATGGACGTCAGCATTGAACGAGGACAGTACCGGCCGCGAGAGGGGGGACATACCTTGACCAGCGTCCCCGCCAGCTCCTCGTTCCTCGCAAAGTTGGCCGCGAGCAAAAAGTACGACGTCGTCAGCGTCGCGAACGTGCCGATCAGCGACGCAAAGATCAGGACGAGCGTGATGTTGGTCCGCAGCGAGCAGATGAAGAAGATCATGGTCAGGAAGCACATCCAGAAGAGGAACCAGCCTGTGTTGTCGAGGTCAGTAACGAACTACCCCCAGTCTGTTTGGGGGAAGGGCAAGACTGACCGAAACTAGCATTGAACCCCCTCGTCCGCAACCCATCCACCGCGTCCGCGCCCACCGGGGCATACGAGGAGAACGCCGCGAACGACGGCGTCAGCGTCCCGGCGAAGGAGAAGAAGAAGGCGCCGTACGAGGCGAAGACGACGGCGGGGAAGGCGTTGTTTTGGAAATACTCGAGGAGGGAGGCGAGGAGGAGGAGGAGACCGCCGAAGAAGTAATATGTCGCTCTGCGCGCAGCTTGTCAGCACACAAACACACATCGATGGGAGGTGGACTCACACCCCAGCCGCCCCCCCTCCGCCGGCCCCGAGCAACCCCATCAGGTCGCATGACAAGGGCGAGAGGCAGATGACGATGCCGACGAGGGCTCTGGGCACGCAAGTGTCAGCGACAACAACAACCTCGCATGAGGACTACAAGGACATACATTGGCGTGGGACTCGGCAGGGAGTGTTTCCTCCAGTTTGGCCCATGGCCGTGATACCGCTCGTCGTCGTCGTGGTGGAAGGAGGACTGCGACTGGAGACCGGTGCTGGCTGCGCTTCGACTCGAGGCGAGAAAGAGCTTCTCGAACAGCTCGGGCGACATCTGCACTGTCTGGGCGCCGCGTAGTGTCTGCATCGGGGTCTCGTATGGGTTCGGCATTTGCGGCTGGGTCTGTGGTCGGATTGGAGGTCGGAGGGTGTATTTCTTGCTGAAGGACATGGTGGGCGCGGGATGGGGGCGATCGGGGTAGCACAGCTACGCTGGATGGGATTCTTCGATATGCGTTGGACTCTTCGGTGTGAGCTCGACTCGGTTCGGTTGCGGCAGTTCGTTCATGGGAAGATCGTTGGGTAAATGCACGGGACGCGTGCCGGGAGTCATGGCTTCTTAACGTCTCCCGAGAAGGTCGTCCCATCACATGGCAGCCTGCCGTGCTCCATTGTTATCCGTCAAGCGAACCGGGTGATCGGGCCAGGGGCGGCAGTGGTTGGGATGGTCGATCATCTGTGTCAGAGTCGGTCGAGCGTGGGCGTCTGTGACGGTTGCGGGGTGATGGGGTTGTTACCCCTTTTTGGGTCTTGACGGCAGGACAGTGTTGACGACCTCAACCCTGGGTCTTAACCTAAGCCACCGGGAGTCTGCCAGGGATGGTAAGATATTCCATTGATCTTTAATGGTTATCATGGTCGTAAGAATTAATGTGAATTAGAGAAGGTGTTGTGGTTCACGGCTGGGTTGCGCGATCGACGCAGCTCCTCAACACCACGACCACGACAAAGATCAACACCCTCACAATGAGCCCGTGGGAAAATGCCACGAGGTGCGGGAATTCACTCTTACGTTTAGAAAACATCTAGAATCCCATTCTGAAGCACAATCTCCAAGTCACACAGCTCAAACCCGTACACCATCACGAGGTCAGTGCACCACTCTTGGAGTTTCATCGGCCCCTGACGATACCCGGTGCCCTGAGATCCAGGCCCGGGAAGAGATCTGGCCAATGACCCGAGTTCAGCAGAAGCTCAATGAGATTGTTTCAACATTCGCAGCACTGTCTCGAAGACACCAAGAAACCACCCCTGAAAGCCGCCGAGTCCAACCACTTACACCCAGCCCTACAACTCGGCCAGGATATCCTCGGCCGCCTTCTCGCCGACCATGTACGTCGAAACAGCCGTAAACGTCCCCGGAATCCTCGGATAAACACTCGCATCCACAACCCTCAACCCCCTGACCCCCCTCACCCTAAACTTGGAGTCCAACACCGCCATCGGATCCCCATCCGCCCCGATCGGACACGTGCAACTGGCATGATGCCCCCACGCCTGATCCCTGATATACCGATCCATCTCCTCCCGACTCTGCACCTCCCTCCCGGGGAGCTCCTCCACCGCAGGCACCACCTGCCTCTTAATCGCGTCCCTCGCCAACTCAATCCCCTCCCTCATCGCCTCCAAATCCCCCTCCCACCCCTCCGTCCCCTCATGAAAATACCTGTACGAAATCTCCGGCACATCCAACGGATCCGCGCTCCTCAAGACCACCCTCCCCGCCGCATTCCTCGGATGCGCCCTGAGTATCGCCCAACTCCACGAATCATACCCCCCCGGCGCCTCCCCGCTATACCCCGGCCAATACCCCCTAAAATTCACCGGCCCGCCAAACGCAAAGACATCCCAATTCCCGTCCGGCGTCGCCCGGCTCTTATGCACCATCGCCGCCGCGAACCCATTACTCGCATACGTCCCCCTGTCCCCGAGCACCGGCCGCTCCCACCGCTCCAAACACGGATCCGGCCCCGCCTCCGGCGCAAACGTGCACGCCTTCAGCGCCGGCCACAGCGCCGGCACCTTGGCGTTCACCGAGATCTCGTAGTGGTCCTGCAGGTTGGCGCCGACGCCGGGGAGGTCGACGACCAGCGGGATGTCGAACCGCCGGAGCTCGGCGGCCGGGCCGATGCCTGATAGCTTGAGGAGTTGCGGGGAGTTGTACGCGCCGCCGGCGACGATGACCTCGCGCGAGGCGGTGGCGGTGCCGGGGACGCCGGGGGAGGTGGCCCGGCGGGATTTCTTGCTGGCGCGGTAGAGGTGGGCGCCGTCGAGGAAGGCGACGCCTGTGGCGAGGGGCTGGCCGGGGGCGGTGGTGGAATTGGCGAAGAGGATGCGCGTCGCGTGGCAGTTGAGGCGCACGTCGAGCGGGTAGCGCTTGGTGCCGTTGCGGAAGGTGGCGTCGCGCACGGCGAGGATGAACTCGCGGGAGCCGGTGCGCGCGGCGCGGTTGGAGGCTAGTGGGACCTGGTAGTACCCCGGGGTGGTGTCGCGGGCGCGGGTGTCGGCGTTAGCGTCGCCGGCGAGGAGGGTGGCGACGTTGGTGAGGACGCCGGTGCGGTTGCCGACGGCGGCGGCGCCGCCGGTGATGAGGGAGAGGAGTTGTGGGTCCTGCAGCGGGATGCTGAGGGGCGCGAGCTCGGTGGCGAGCCAGCCGGAGCGGCCGTGGCCTTTGTAGAGGCCTTGGATGTATTGCTTGTCCTCGAGGCGGGCAAAGTGCCGGCGCATGTTGGCGGCCGACCACGAGGCGTCGCCGGTGAGCTGGGCGATGGCGTCAAAGTCGGACATGTAGGGGTAGACGGTGACGAGGGCGTTGTGCGCGGTGCAGCCGCCGAGGGTGCCGGAGCGGGGGTAGAGGGTGCCCTTGATGCGGGACCCGGGCGGGGGGTTGAGGCCCGTGTAGGTGCCGCCGTCGGGGGTGTCGTAGCTCGTCTTCCAGTCGCGGGCTTGCTGCTCGTTGTCGTCGTAGTGGCGCACGAAGAAGTCCCAGGCTTGCTCGTCGTCTTCCGTCATGCGCGCGTGGTAGGCGGGGACCGTGTAGTTGACGCTCGAGCCGTGGTCGTCGCCGGCTTCGATGAGGAGCGTCTTGTGCCCGGCGAGGGCAAGGCGGGCGGCGAGCGGGCCCCCACCGGCGCCGGAGCCGACAACGATGTATTCGTATCCGGTGAGGTCGACGGCGTGTGCTAACGAGGCGCACACGGCCGAGAGGCCGAGGCCGATCCAGCGCTTGGGGACCATAGTGACTGGGGGTCAGGTCGGGCCGAGGGGGAAACGAATGTACGGCTGGGAGGCAACCACAGCTTGAAGAGAAGGACTCGACGCCCCCGGCGAGAGGGGGCTCGCCGTTTTATCAACATCTCGTCGACGCCGGGGAGGGCTCGGGAGCTCGAGGGGAGTCGCGTGGTGGAGGTGTCGTGCATGCCGAAATTAATTCCCCGGTCGGAGATGGAGAGATCGTCATTGAAGTTGGCGTTTGAACAAAGCCGGGACTGAAAGGGGGATGATCGACGCAGGTTTTCGTCCGGGTCGAGGTCCGGGTCCCTCAACCGAAACCGACGTCGCCGACGGTTCCACAGGGCCCGGGCATGCCCAAGACCGGTTTGTTGTTTCCCCAACGCGCGCGCGGATCGTCAGGAACATTGGATATCGGACACATGTGCCCCCCCTTCCATCGCCTCCATGTGTCCGACTTCTAAATTTACAGATTCACGTCCATGGCACCAGGTTTGCAACTTTCTGGTTCACTATCAATAAATTGGGATATTGAACACAATGACGACATTGTGAAAACAATGCTTCGCCAAGGAAGCCATTCCCGGATCTTATCCAGTATCTTTTTTCTTGGCTTGTCAAAACTGGGAGGGATCGACAGGGGGGCATCGCATCAAGATCGGGATTGCGGGGAAACTGCAATTTTACCTTTTTCTCAACGGCGCTGGGACTGGAGCAGAGTCTCCGTGGTAGCATTGGTGGTCTTGGGATGCTTTTACTTAGGTATGGCACTAATGAATCATGACTTTGCTCTGGACCGTCGAGATGGTGGTAAGGTTCGCGGAAGGGCAAGCCGGCGCCATCATCTGTTAACGAGGGGCGTCTATTGCATGCTATTGATATGGTCACGGTGCTTGTATGTCAAAATAAAACATTTCCAAAACCTCATGTTGCACTTGACTCCCACACAACGCTTTGCCCTCCCAAATCCTCCTTACATCTTCTTCAACCTTGTAACCGCTAGGAAAGATACATCACCCCCATCGTCGCCAAGTCCTCCGACTTGCTCCCGCCCTTGAGCACCGACCCCATCGGGTCGTCGTTGTACGTCCGGTAGTGCACCCTTCCATCATCACCCACATCGGTCCAGTGAAGAAACCAGTCCGCCCGCGGCCAGGCTTTGAAGATGGCAGCTGCAATGAGAAGGTGTGCTGCAAGTTCTTCAAGCGATCCGGGCCTGATAACATCATCTGTTCGGGTGCGCCTGTCAAGACGCGGGTCGTAGCGGTTCACAATGGCGCGACCAACATCATGATTCTGGAGGTGCGCCCAGAGATTGGGTCGTGTTTCGTGGAAGCTGCCGTCGTACTTTGACCCAAGACGGTTGCTGTTCCGACGGGCACCGGCGTAGGAACCGCCCCCTTTTTCCTTGAGTCTTTCTCGAAATGTGGCAGGGTCCGTCAGCGGCTTGATGTCGAGAAGACCGTGGTAGGGGCTGTTTTGGGGGGCCACGGTCCCGGGGGAGAATATAGGGGTATCCCAGCACTCCTCGAGGTACTTCTTGGTCTTATTGAGGAGGGCTGTGTCGCCGATGAGTTCGTCGAGTTGCTGGTAGAGTGCTGTTCTCTCGCGGCGCCCCAACCATACGATGGACATGTCCTGCCAGATCAAGAAGGCTTGGTTGGTGGGGAGAGGGCCGGCATTGTCCTGGTGGGACATTTCGGCGTAAATTGTCCATGTGAGGCAGTGCTCGAATGTGTCGGGTCTCCAGTTTGTCGTGTGGATGTCGAGCCGGTACGGTTCGCCTGGCTGCGCGGACAAGACCTTGTCTCCGGACGGGGACTGCCTCCACCGGACGATGCCTTCGGTGGAAAGTGACAGGATCTCGTCGGGGGCAAATCTCTCAAGAGATGGAAGAGCCACAAGTTCCGGTGCTGTGTCAAGTCCGGTCAACATGACGTTGTGCCAGGCCAACATCCGGTGCAGAGAGAACCCCAGCGGGCCGTTTCGCACCCGGGCAACATTGCCAGTGGTGGTGGGGATGACGTGCATCAGCACCTCCCCTTGGACATTTCGAAGGGTCAGGGCCGTCGAGATCTTGGTCTGGTTCAACAGGGCGTCCCTGAGCTTGTCGACGCCGTCGTGGCACCGCCCTCTCTTGTCACAAAGGTAAAAGCCCAAGCCCATGGCCAGGTTGACAAATATGGGCCACTTGCAACACACCAGAGGAGGGGGGCAGTGGAGATCAGACTCGACTGTGATTCTCCCCAGCAAAGCTCGATGCTCCCGGTTCGGTATGACTCCGTGGTAGAGAAGGCCCATCCACGATGCCGCCGGCCCTGACTCGGAGTATTCGAAATTGTAACCCGTCTTCTCTGGGCCGTGGATCCAGCGTCGTATTCGGCCTCGTGTCCCCGATGCTTCCTCGAAGTGCTGCTTGTGCCAATCTTCTGGTGGTACTTCTTCGGCCGCCTCGATGACGGGATCCAAGGAGAGAGTTTCATAGCCCAGAAGACTGCCGGCGTTCAAGTATAAGTCGGGATAGACAACGGAGACGGTCCCCGAGGCCGGGTCCATGATGATGGAAAAGTACGGGCGAATCTTCGAAGGGAGTGCCTTGACGAGGTGTCGGCGGATGATGAAGGCTTTTGCCATGTTCCATAACAGCGGCATCACGCCGAGGACAGCGAGAGGGACACCGATGAAGGTGATCTGTAACTGTCAGAATCAAGACCACCAGAGGGCTTGCAGCTAGATGTACTCACAATGTCTGCTGCCGTGTATTCCCCCATTTTGATCTTGTCGTGCGAGTTTCGGGTCGGAGAAAATGAAGGCCCTCGGGAGTCAGATGAGCCAAAGTTCGTCGGAACGCTGGTATATGTTTTGTCAGTATTCCCACCCGCCTTGAAGAGAGTCTTGGAGAGTCTGGGGCTTGCCTCGATCCAACTGACGTGTACAACAAGGTGTGTTGGGCCCCGCATTTACACTTTCCACCTGGAAGCCCAACGCCAACCAAAGCAAAGATCGGCACCCCATGTGGCTTGTGTCACCCCAAGACAGCTTCGGGATGGTATAGGGGCTGTTTGATTGGTGCCTTGTTGCTGGGACTGTTCGAGACTCGGAGACTCGTTGTTGGCACTGCCACTGGGGCGTCCAGGACCACACGTCCAATCACGGTCGAGATGTGAAGTTGATGTGAAGTTGGCGTTCAAGTTGAAGATACCTACTGCGGACGTGATGGGGATCTTTTCTGATGACGATGATGGAACAATCAGCACAGGCGCCAGAAGCAAATCAGACATGTCGACATACCATAGCAGACCCCGTGTCGTCCAAGCGGGGAAAAGGGGGGATGTTCGATGACTGGAAAGCTGTCATCGTGCCAGGACGATACAACGGCGATGGTGTGGAAGCTTAATTCCTTTTCGCTGGTGCATTCTATAGCATTGTTGTAGGAGATGAAGGGCCCGGGTAGCACAGGATATTGAACGGCAGTGGGAGATAGGGGATGGAAGTATCCCTGGGACATCGTGCCTGTTCGACCAGATCCAGTGCTGTGCCAAACTGGCAGCTACAAAGGACCAAAGTGCTGGCCCTCCTGCCCCGTAATCTCACACAAAATAGGAATTCGAAATCTTTTCCCCCAGAATTCGGCTCCCTTCCATCGCGACAGAGTTCGACCATCCGGTTTCATCACATCATCGCGCGCTTTCTCTGCAGCTCCTCGATCCCACCAGCTTTCTCGAGCCAGAATTTCCTCTCCCTCCCAACTTCCTTCTCCTCCGACCTTCTCGACCCCCCCAGCTTTTGCGGCCCCCTCTCGCCTCCTCGCCACACGCTCGAACTTCCTCGCACACCCGTTCGCCTTGAGCCCACCAGCCGGCACAATGGCACCAGAGGACCAGCCCCAGAGGCGCCTCAAGAAGAGGCCCAGCCTCCAGAACTGCCTCGAGTGGCTCTCGAGGCGCAGGTCGTTCGCCTCGCTGATGGGCGAAACCACCCTGGCAGCCAGCCAGGGTCGGGCGACCACCCCCATCCCCGAGGGTGACGTCCCGACCGAGGAGGACACCTCCTCAAACTCGGCCAGACCCGTCTGTGGAACCACTCCCCGCGCCGCCACCCCCCCTCCCAAGCTCGATGTGCCCATCAGCACATCGCCGATCGACTGGTGGTCGCCCACCATCCCCCCCTCCAAGCCCGCCGCCGCGCCCACCACCCCCCCTCCCCCCAAGCCCGCCGCCCACCGCCGCGCCACCTTCGTCCAGTACATGACGGAGGAGGGGCTCGCCGAGTTTCGCCGTCAAGCACGGCAAAACATCAACGAGCGTGCAGCCGCCGCCATTGCCGCTGCCGCCGCCGCCGTGGCCCTCCCCGGCCCCGACTATACCCCTGTGCCCGACTCTCCCATCGGGCCCAGCTCTCCCACCGATCCCGATGCTGCCGCAGCCGCCACCACCAGCATTGCCGCCGCCGCTTCCGGCTCTGCCGTCCCCGCTCCCGCCGCCGCTCCCGCCGCCTCTGGCATCGCCGGCCCCGGCCCCGTCACCACCCCTGACAATGGACGCTAGGTCCCACTGCCGCACTCGCAGCAGAAGTTTGGTAGTTTTTTTTGTTTGTATAATAGGTTTGTAGTTCCAAGACAGCAGCTAGAAAACCCGTTGCTTTGTCGACTTCTCTTTTCGTCTCCTGTGCCAGTGCCTGTCTGTCGACTTTGTACTTGCTAACGAATGTTATCATTGCCCTCCTAGATCAAGTACTACCCCAGTGCTTTCAGCAAGAACAGCAGCGTCCCGCAAGGACTTCTCTTTACAACAAGTATTCATTTCCCCCATTTAAACCAACCTCTCGTGTACGATCTGTCACTGACCATTATTCGTCCACTCAGGCTTCTTTCACTCGACAGCCCCAAGTCAGTCAACCCCGCTCGGCCCGGACATGCAATGCCATCTCACCCAACCGGAGCGGCAGCCATTCTCTGGGAATGCATATCGACGAGCCAATAGCCATCATGGAAGGCAACCAAGACAGAGGCACCCGACAGGGACGTGTAGAGGGTGGCATCTGTCCGAGCCGTCTCTGCCCCCAGATAAGAACACCACACCCCGGCCTCGAAAACCCCTCGAATCCCCTCAAGAACATACAACACCCAACTCCCCCTCTCGACCATCCCACCCAACATGGAAACCCTCAACCTCCTCCTCCTCCTCCTCCCCCTCTACCTCCTCTACCACCTCCTCCTCGCCCTCTACAACCTCTCCCCCCTGCACCCCCTCCACCGCTTCCCCGGCCCCCGCCTCGCCGCCGCCACCCCCCTCTACGAAGCCTACCACGAATTCCTCCTCGGCGGGCGCTACACGTCCCGCATCCGCGCCATGCACGCCCTCCACGGCCCCGTCGTGCGCATCAGCCCCGCCGAGCTGCACTGCGCCGACCCGGCCTTCGCCGACGCCATCTACCCGCCTGCCGGCGCGCGCCGCGTGCGCGACAAGTGGCAGCACCAGCTGAACACGGCGCCGCCGGGGCCGGTGACGGTGGCGGGGTTCGCTACGGTGGGGCATGAGCTGCATCGTGTGCGGAGGGGGGCGGTGGCACGGTTCTTTTCGCGGCGGGAGGTGGGCAGGGCCGAGGGGGAGGTGGTGGGGGTGGCGGGGGAGACGGTGGACAGGATGATGAGCGCGGAGGGGAAGGGGAGGTTTGACGTCAAGCAGGCGATGAATTGCTTTACGGCCGATGTGATTGGGAAGTTTGCGTTTGGGGAGGACTTGGGGTTTGTCTCTGCGGGGGGTGGGACGGTGTGGGAGCCGAATCTGGGGACGTGGGTGCAGTCGTTTATACGCACGGCGTACATGATGCGGCATGTGGGGGTGGTGAGGAGGCTGGCGATGTTGGCGCCGCTGCTGGCGGACTGGCTGGGGGAGGACATGAGGCGGGTGATGCACTTGCTCAGGGTGGTGGTGCCGGGGTTTGTGAAAAAGGCGATTGAGCATCCGGATGGGGACGGGAGGGTGTTTGCGCAGCTGGTGGAGGCGAATCCGGGGATTTTGGAGGATGACAAGGGCGGGTTGGGGGTGGATTGGATGGTTGGGGAGGGCTTCAACTTTCTGTTGGCTGGGACGGAGACAACGGCGGTTTGTTTACTTCCCCCCTGCGAGTACCCCTTTTGTGGGGCTGATGTTGGTCACAGGCGAATTTGACGGTGATTGTGTTTTGGCTGCTCGCCAAGCCGGAGATACACGCCCGTCTGATGGAGGAGCTGGGGGATCTGACGCCAGAGACGCTCCGGTGGACGGATCTGGAAAACCGGCCGTACATGTGGGCACTTGTGCACGAGTCCCTCCGGGTCATGCCCGGCATCACGGCCCGGACGGCCCGGATCGCCCGCGACGAAGACCTCGTGTACGAAAGTCAGGACGGCAAGGTGCAGTGGGTGATACCGCGGGGCACGCCCATCGGCATGTCTCCCATCATCAACCACCACGACAAGGAGCTGTTCCCGAACTCGGACGAGTTCGACCCGGACCGGTGGTTGGTGGACGGGCAGCGGAATTTTGCCCTGGCCAAGAACCTGATGGCCTTTGGGAAGGGAAGTCGGTCGTGCCTGGGCGAGAAGTGAGTTGTTCTCTTCCTCGATGACGTGGGATACTGACTTGCGTGGTGTAGCTTGGCGTACTGCGAGCTGTACATAATGACGGCCATGATGGCCATGCGGGTCATTCCCAGGGCGCGACTGTCTGGGACCACCGCCGAGGACCTTGCCTATGACCATGACATGTTTGTCCTGCAGAACAAGAAGGGCGGTCCTATTTCGGTTCATATCGAGGTTGTGGAGGCTTGAAGGGGGTGAGATGTCGGTTGTTTTCCGTTTTTGTCAACTCAACTCTCTCGAGTCCGGTGTATTTTCCAAGACCTCGGGGATAGGCTGAGACAAAGGCCTTCCAGAAGATACTGTGAGACATGTCGGTGGGTTTGTGCGACGGGGACATGTAGCCAAGTTCCTGTCTTCACCAACACCAGCGAATCAGCAAGCCGTCTTTTGTTTTGCTCTTCTTGAGAAATGACCCGTCGACTGTGACGGCATCAACGAGCCGGTGCCTCCTCCGTGCAACACCGGAACCCGGGCTTGTGTTGCCCCCTCGACAATGCAAAGACGTTGGCGTCCCCGGATTTATCGACGCCCCCAACAAAAAGGTAAGACAGCCCCGCGTCGAGGTGACATCCGAATACTGGCATAATGCGGCTCGGGATGCGCCGTCCCAGCAATACCCCCATCCCACGAACCCAAGGTGACGGGGCATGTACGACCTCAACGTCGACGACCTCCCCAATAGAGCCAACAGACGCCGCCGTGCTGATCCGTCTTAAGCCTAACTCCAGTGTCTGGCTTTTTCGCCGACTTTACCCCGCTTCCGGCGCCGTGCAAACATCTTGGAGGACTCCGAGGCTGCTCCGTCGCATCTTGGCAAGCCGAACCATGGTGGACGCTGCCAACAGTTTGCTGTTTGCGGAGCCTGGTGCGCGCCTCTCGGGATGTTGTCAAATGGCATGTCTCGAGACTTTCCTCGAACCCAGGGACGGCATATGCGGGCTTCAGTCTGTCCCCAACAGCGCAGTCACCTCGCGGCGCCTCATTGACTGCCGTGTAACACGTCGTCCGTTGGTAACAGCACCCAGTTCCGACGCAAGCTCAAGTACGATATAAAGGATGGCATCCGCCGTCGTTTTCTATATTTTTTCCCGCCAGGGTTGACGTTGGAGCACCTGCCGGACGGAACCATGAAATTCCTCCCTCTCCTCTGTGTCGTCGCCTCCTTGGCGTGGGCCCGCCCCTCGACCAGATACTGGGACTACCACGTCGACCACCACAGCATCTGCCTCTCCACCACCCGCTCCGCCGCCGCTCTCTTCTCCCACCTGGCCGCCAAACTCTCCCCCAACGCCACCATCCTCCTCCCCTCCAACCCCGACATGCGCACCACCCACCAGCGCTGGCAAGCCCACGCCCAACCGACCTACGCCGCCGTCGTCGAGGTCGCCACCGAGGACGACGTCGTCACCACGGTACCCCCCCTTTCCCTGTCCCCGGCTAGGTACTAGTAGGTATGTATGTCGTAAAACTGACACCCGCGACTCGTCCCCCAGGTCCGCTTCGCAAACACCCACTCCCTCCCCTTCCTCGCCGTCGACGGCGCCCACGGCGCCACCGCCGCCCTGTCCAAGATGCACCACGGCATCGCCATCAGCTTCGTCCGCATGAAGACGGTCACCCTGCTCCCCGGCGGGCGCCTCGCACGCCTCGACCCGGGCCTGACGAACGGGGACCTCGTCCGCGCGCTCTGGGCGCAGGGGAAGCAGACTTGTCCGCCCCCCCCCCTCCCTCCACCACATTCCACAAAAACTGACAAGCCCACCCAGCAACCGGCCGCGGCATGTGCCCCGGCGTCACGGGCATCGCGCTCGGCGGCGGGCACGGCGACCTGCAGGGGCTGTGGGGCCGCCCCGGGGACCAGATGGTGGAGGCGCGGGTGGTGCTGGCGGACGGGACGCGGGTGACGGTGTCGGAGCGGGAGAACGAGGAGCTGTGGTGGGCGATGAGGGGGGCGGGGCACAACTTTGGGATCGTCACGGCCATGACGTGGAGGGTGTACGAGCGGGTGGAGCGGTGGAGCAAGGTCGGGTTGGTGTTTGGGGGGGAGAGGCTGGAGGGGGTGTTTGCGCAGGCGAATGGGTTGCTGGGGCGGCAGCCGGGGGGGTTGACGGTGTATTACATCTTTTTGAGTGGCGGGGTGGGGGAGGAGGTGAGTTCTCTGTTGTTGAGGTGGGAGGGGGGGTGCTGACGTGGTGTAGGCTGTGGTGCAGATTGACTTTACCTTTGCCGGGGAGCTGTCGGAGCTGGACGGGTTTGCGGCGCCGTTTCGGGCGCTGGGACCGGTGTCGGATCAGAGCTGGGAGGGCAAGACGTACATGGAGATTAACAAGCTCGGAGGGAACGATGAGACCAGTGATCTGGTCTGTGGTATGTCCCCCAACCCCCTCTGGACGGAGGCTCGGTGGGGAGAGTGTTGGCTGACGCCCCCCCTCAGGCAAGGGCTACAACCGCCACATGTTCGGGTCGTACACAAAGCATCACAACATCACCGCCCTGCGCCGCGTCCACTACCTCTTCACCAACATCACCAACAAGTATCCGGGGCTGGGCAACCTCTCGGTGGTTTTCGTCGAGGGATACCCTCAGCAGGGCGCGCTCAAGGTCCCGGTGGACAGCACCGCCGTCCCGTACAGGGCCTATCCGCTGTTGACGTGAGTCCCGACGTGCTCTCGGTGCTGGGATGCAGAGCTGACAAGTCGATAGCGCCCCCCTCTTCACGTACACTGATCCCTCGTGGACAGACGACATTGTGGCGACGACCAAGGAGATCAAGCGCGTCCTGACCCAGGCCGAGGGGCCCAACGAACTGCCAAGGGGATATGTCAACTACGGCATTGGCGACGAGGAGTCGGAGGAGCTCTATGGGTACGACAAGTGGAGGCTGGAGAAGCTGAGAAGGCTCAAGCGCCGGTATGATCCGGATGGGAAGTTCGGCTTTTATGCACCGATCGATGCGTCTTTGGGGGTGTGGTGGTGTTGACTGAGAGTTTGGATGCCATCTTGGAATGGGACTTGGATATTTCGACAGCTGGAAAACACCACTGCAGTTCCAACCCCAGTGTGGGGGAGGAGACACTGGGCATCTGTGTGGCTTGCGATGTGTGCTGGGCAGCGATGAACACCAGCAAGGTTGGGGCACTTGTCTGTCTGTCCCGTCACGGCTGAGGTCTTGGTCATGTCAAAGATGGGAATCCATTCATCGAACTGCTGGAACTATGAGCTAGACGCAGGCCAATTCCATCCATCTCCCCATCCTCGTCGCCCTCATCCTCGTCCTCTTCATCCTCGTCGCCCTCGTTCTCCTGGTCCTCCTCGTCCTCTTCCTCCTCGGGACCCCCATCCACGCCCCAAACTCTAACTTGAACGCTATCTCGCACCGGGGCACAACTATGAGCTAGACGCAGGCCAATCCCATCCATCCCCATCCTCGCCGCCCTCGTCCTCGTCGCCCTCGTCCTCCTCATCCTCGCCGCCCTCGTCCTCGTCGCCCTCGTCCTCCTCATCCTCGTCGCCCTCGTCCTCCTCATCCTCCTCGTCGCTCTCGTCCTCCTCGTCCTCCTCGTCCTCCTCCTCCATCCGCCAACACCACCCCTCGTACCTGCATCATCAACCCTTCCTCCACCACAGTGCAGCAGTTTAGTGTCATGCTCAGGACCCTTCGGCTGACTGGGCTCCAAGGTCTCCTAGGGACCCTCGGCAACCCCCATCGACCAGCCGGCCGGCAGCGACCATGTATCCCACACCCTGTATTTGTCGGAATGCATGCCCGCGAGGACAGCACCACGGAGCAGTTTAACGTCATGCTCAGGACGCGTCGGCTTGGATGATGGCGGGGCTGGGTCGGTCTGGGGCCTGTGAGGAAGAAGGTGGTCAGCGTTGGAAGAAGATGTCGGGGTCAAGGAGGCAGAGGGTGGTGTGGCATACCTGATGAGTTTGTGCAATGCCCCTGGAAATGGCTGTGGGGTGTTGCAGGCCCATGGAGCAGTTTAACGTCTTGCTCAGGACACGTCGGCTTGGAGGGTGTCGAGGCTGGGTTGGGTTGGGGCCTGTGAAGAAGAGGTCAGCGTTGGAAGAAGTCAGGGATGGAGGGGGAGGGGACAGTGTGGCATACCTGATGACTTGATGCCATGTGCTTGGGAGTGTCTGTAGGGTGTCCCAGTCGCATCACTTGATCGATGTGGCGCGAGTGGGGTTGTATCGTCGCCGACACAGGCAGTCAAGTACTGCGATTGCTGCCATCTCGTGGAACGAAGTCGTCGGGGCGGGTGTTGTCCGAGCAGCCTCTATTCTGTGTGACAAGGCACTGGGGATGATGTCAGCTCAATGACCAAGGCAGTGATTGATCTTGACGGAAGTCAAGCACCTGCTTGGGAGAGGGGAAGCTCCAAGCAGGATTGGGGAGGATGTTTGTGACGGGGGTGGACGGAGTGTTTGATCCGACTGCTTGCCAGCCTGCAGAGAAGCGGGAGCAGTATAAAGGGGCAATGGAATTCCCTCTGTCCTCATGAGTGCTTCAATTCCATTCATGGAGTGAAGCCATCAAGGGACAAAGGGAGGTCCATCGACGAGGACCTGTGGAGGATGGTGCAAGGGGGGGATGAGATGAAAAGAGAATGTTTGTACCTTGGGGTATGATCATTGCCCGTGACGGTGTTGGTCTTGGAAGAGGGCGTTGATGGTGTTTTGGTCCTGATGGGAAGACCTGAGATGGAAGAGGAGGTGGAAGAGAAGGTTGTTTGAGGTTGTGGTTTGGGAAAGAATTTGAAAGCGAGGAGAAAAAAGAAGTTGTGCCTTTATACGTGCCCTCCCCCCGTGGCCCGAGCTCCATGCCCCAGTTTCCAAATCACGGGCAGGACCGGAATAATAACTGGCCGGAGGATATGTCATCAGGAAGGGCTGGTTTCCAGGGGGTAGCCTCCTCGTTGAGCGCTGAAGGGGGGGTGGTGCCCCCCTGGGACTTGGGAGACATGGACTCGAGGAGGCCCATCGTAGCTCCCTCCCTTCCAGGGGGCAGCTCTGTGGTATGGAAGCACACAGCTACTCCTGGAATCCCCATCTTGGGCTGGCTTCGTCTTCTGGATGTCAAGGAGCTGCGGACACAGCTGGAGGTCTGGTCAGCGTGACCATGGGTGCCACCGTCACCTGCAAGGACTCTTTGGATGGAAGCCGGTGCAGTCTTGTCATGGTGAATATCGATCTGGCAAAGTCCCAGTTATCCCTTGGCACAAGTTCCAGCCATCATTCCATGGGCCTTTGCCACAGCAGACCTCTTTGCCTTTCGTCGCCCTCGTTCTCCTTTTCACAACCCTTCCCCTCCGATCAACAAAGTGCGGCATTCTCTTCCCAGCATCTCTGTTCAAGTCCATCTCAACCCTCTCTCCGCCAGCACGGACACTACCACCTCTCGAGATCAGTCTTGAGAAGCCTCCTGGACCGGCACGTAGGCCTCCTCCCAAACTCCATCCCCTACGCAATATGGTTGTCGAAAGCCGTCCTCTGTTGTTGACGATGGATATCTTGCTAACTTCTACTCCTCGGCAGCTGCAGAAACCATGGCCAGAAGCAGGCCCGCTTGCCTGCCAGGCCAGTGGCCACAACCAAGTTTCGAATCCAAAGCGCGACAAGTGCGACAGTTGACGAACACAGTGCCGTTGCCTCCGAGCCCACAGCCAACTACAAGCTGAACACCACCGGGACCATGAACCCCATCCTTCAAGCCCACATCGCCATCATCGTCTTGACTACGGCCACAACAACTCGAACACGGCCGACAACAGCTCGAACACCACCATGACAGACACCGAGATTAGGTACTGCCAACAATAACTCGAACAATACCACGACCATGAACCCCATTCTTCAAGCCCAGATTGGCATGGTCTCAACTATGGCCACCGAGAACAACGAGGCCAATGCCATTGCCACCAACACCACCACATCTGTTGACACCGCCATAGCTAGCAACTCGGCTGTTGATGAGGAGCCTCGGGGACACTGGACTGTAGGGAGGCGGCATGGACGGCTCCGGCATCTTCAGTTACACGAATGGGAATCTCTGGCGACAACATCCCCTGGAGAAAGGGAGATCTGTGTGTTGCTTTCTGTGCTACTCGCTGGGCAATAGACAGCAAGCATAGTACTAGACAGCACGAATAATTCCTTCTTGTATCTTCGGCTTCCATCCCTGTGTCTGCGTCCACCACCATTTTTGCCCGAGTCACCATCGGCATCTGAATCTGGTTGGCAATTACAGTGTTCCTCAAAGACCCAGTTTGTTAGTGGATATCTTTCTGACTTCTTCTTGAGACCTACAGACTAAAGACCATGGTCAGACGCAGGCTAGGGTAGCCGGGCACAACCGACCTTTCATCACCCACGGCTGGGGAACTCCAGCCACGACGACGACGACGACGACGACGGCTGACCTGGGACACAACGCCATAGCCACCAAGCATACGGCGAACGAGAATACGACCGCCAATCCGATGCTTCGGTCGCAATTTGGCATGGTCTCGACCCCTGCGTCAATGAGAACCACTTGCGCCTCAACCCCTCCAGGCTGGGGCCAGTGTACCGCCATCCGAAGTACGGTCGAGTAGGAGCTTCAGGTTAATACTGCCCTGGTAGTCTCCCAGTATCTGCGTTTCCCGTCCATACGTGCCGTGGTATCCTCGAGGCCTGGCGGGGCATTCTGTCGCGGTCGTTGTCGCCTCTGACTGCGGCCCACCGGAACAACGCCGGTGCTGCGAACACCACGCCGACTGTCAACACCGCCACGGCGATGAGCCCGACCCTTTAGGCACAGACTATCATCTGAGAATATGGTGTTTCGGGCGGATGAATTGTCTGTTTTTGGGGGTAAATCCCGAGTGCACAATGACGTTTTTTGGAGAATGATTCCTTTTCTGACACATGTCCTTCTTCTCGCGGAATGGTTAAGGGATGGTTTGGTGTTAATCGGGCCGGCCGAGCAACCCGGCCGGTGTTGCCCAAGTGGGATTGATGGATGGGACAGCATTTCAACATCAGAGGCCCGGGGCCCTGGCACCTGGCGAGGTTCAGGGGCTGTCGCCTCCCGTCGTTCGCCGGCGGCGACAAATTCCAGGACTCCAGTGCGTTCCCTGCTTTTTGGCGTGTCTATTGGTTGGTGAATGCCTGGGAGCCACCTGGCGCAGTTATTTGCCAGTTCAAGTTGTCCAAATCCATGCCCTGCCTGCGGGTTTGAATTCTTTCCCATTCACTCTTCCATCGTGCCCCCTACCTACATCCACCGCCACCTTTGCTCTTCGAGTCCACCGACCACGTTTCCTGTCATCCAACAAACCACCAAACCAGCAAACCACAAGTCTGGACAGAAGGTACCTACCTACCTAGGTACCTACTACCAGACACAAGCCAAATCTCTCCACCCGGTGACAACCACCGTGCAAAAGGAGGTTTACCCGAGGTATGTCTGATCCCCCTTTCCCCCCTCGACGCTGAAAGTTCAAGTCCAAGATTTCCATCGGCGTCCCACTAACTTGACCATCAATTGCCTAGAGAGTCCACGAAGAACTACAATCATCATGGCAGACCAGGCCGGCTGGTTTATGAGCAACGCGGCCCTCGCTCTTATACATGATCGCGAGAACGCGATCGCTGCGGCCACCGCCACGGCCGCTGCTACCGCTGAGGCTGCGGCCACAGCTGCTGCCGCTACTGCCGCCGCCCAGGCTGCCGCCGGTGCTGCCGATGCCGCTGCAGCTATCGCCGCTGATGCCACTGCCGCCGCGACCGCTGCCGCGGCGGCAGCTGCCACCGCCGCGGCCGCCGCTGCAGAGTTCGATGCCCACAACTACGTGACCAGGGGTCCATTCCGGCTGCAACGAAGGGCTCGATTTCAACGACGGTCGGGGGGTAAACGAGACTACAAGAACATGGTGCCCTGGTGAGGATTCAACGATAACGACCCCCGGTGAAGAAATTGTGCTGCAGAGGCACATTCCCGGGGAGGGTATGTCTCGGAAGCTCATTGGGGTGGTATATCTCGTGGTTGTGCCGGAGTATTACAACGGTATTGATACGCCACATGGAACCCGGTATGAAAGCCTTGGTGTTGTGTTGGACAACCTGCTAACACACCGCGATGATGAAGAGGCGCAGGGCACGCGATTGTTCATTACTAGTATTTCCGACATCTTGAGTCGGCATCTAGATAGTAATGGACGACGCCGTTTGGGCAGATGAACATTTTCGAGACGTGCAATGGAATGGTGGTTTGGATGTTGACTCGGATGTCAAATACTGCAGCAACCATCCCGACATGTTTGTGGACAGCTGCCGAACCAATATTCCGTCTCTCTCTACCTCTGAGACTGGTTCCCCTATCATGAAGACAACTCCAACTCGGAGAATGGCCATCGGATGCCATCCACCCACTTGAACTTGACCAGAACTCGACCATTATGGAACAGAAATCTTCCACTTGGAGCCGGTAGGTGTAATCCCAGCTACTTGCAGTATCTCGCACCTGATCATGATCGCCTCGCTGTCTTCTATCCTGCCAGACTTTCCTGTAGGTCCCGTCCCTTCAAAACCGTCCCGGGGAGCGGCCGCCTCGATATGAGTGTCAGCATCAGACCAACGCCGAGAAAGCCGACTCCGGGATGCTACAAAAGAGTTGATACCCGGAAAGACAATTGAAGTTCAGGCAAACCTCCCCGCAACATCAATATGCCAAATGTGACGCTGATTGGGGAAGGACGGAGACTTGCCGCTGCATTCCGGGTCATCGTCACCCAGACGGTCCAAAAATACGCCATGGGAATCCGGCCCCCATTAGCCTGATATTGCGCCAACGCTCGCCACCGGCCATCGGAACAAGTCCAGCAATATACAATCACGCTGCCAAGCGGGACCTCACACGTCAACCTGTGCCTTTTCCCCGACTCCCATCACCCCACCCTCTGGTGTGATGATGCTTAAAAGAACCGCCTCCCTCCACCCCCGCCAGGGAACCCTCACCACCCCGACTCGCTGACAAGGTTCTCAGACCAGCAGCCACAATGCGTCTCCTCCACCTCACCACCGCGGCGGCGGCCCTCGCGTCGCCCGCCCTCGGCAGCATCGTCATCCTCCCCGGCGGCGCACCCAAGCCCTTCCAATCCCGGCGCGCCCCCGCCACCAACGCCCAAGCCTTCTTCAACGGCAGCGCCATCAACGAGTTCACCGGCACCTCCGCCAAGGTCCTCATGTCCTCCTTCGACCCCGCCACATCCACCAGCACCTACCCGTCGGGCGACTCGTTCGTCCGCGGCGCCATCCAAGCCTGGGGCGAGCACCTGCACCTCGTGATCCGCCCCGAGGAAGTCTGGTTCACCATCCTCGCGCAGCTCAACTTCTACATGAACGCCAACGCCGAATCCGTCCGCTCGCTCTTCGTCTCGCACGCCGGCCAGGAGACCATCAAGATCGAGGACTTCACCTGGCACGCCGTCCTCTCGCGCTTCTCGGGCGAGATCCAGGCGCGCGTCAAAACCCCGTGGCTCCTGTCCTTCGTGCACCCCAACTTCACCACCACCACCGACTCCGACCGCATGACGGCCAACATCCTCATGATGGGCCTGACCAAGGCCTTCTTCAAGTTCGAGGGCGGCATCATCTGCGGCCTGCCGTCCGTGACCCTCCTCGGCACCGAGGCCGACTGGGCCGCGCTCCTCGCGCGCCTCGACCGCCTCCCGGAGTTCGGCCCCGACCCCGCCGCGTACGCCGCCCGCCTGCGGCCCATCCTCACGCGCTTCGTGCGGTCGTTCGCCGCCCCCGACGCGCCGGAGACCAAGGCCTTTTGGAATAACATCGTCATCGCCCAGGAGGGCCGCATCTGCGGGTCCCCGCCCGTGTCCATCTCGGGGTGGATCACGGGCTTCTTCTACTGGCGCGACGACGGCGCGCCGTACGCGCGGCAGGCCGGCGGGGATCTGGTGCTGGACGGGGTGGCGTATCCGCTGCTGGACATGACCAAGCTGCCGGTGGGGTACGCGCGGGCGCCGTTTACGATGCTGGACTATAACGGGACGGCGCGGTTCGAGGCGTACGTGGCGGCGGGGACGATGGGCAAGGAGATTAAGGAGGGGTGGCCGGAGGGGTATGAGGCGGCGGTGAAGAGGGGGGGCGGGAAGGCGGTGCTGGGCGCGAGGAGCGGGCATGCGACGTTGAGGCCGTTGAGCTCGTGGGTGCTGTATGGGCCGGTGCCGCATGCGAAGGAGAGGGGGGGGTGGGTGGGGGAGGAGGATTTGAATGACGGGGTGACGAGCTTGAGGGGCGGGTTGCAGAGGGGGGAGTGTTTGGTTGGGAGTGGTCCGGGGGGGTCGAGTAGGGTTAGTTGAAGGGGGACGTGGCCTTGGCAGGGGGTATTTTGGATAGGGAAAACATGTTGATATTGGCAAAAATGAACAAGAGGTGTCTATTACTTGAAGTTTAAGAAGTATGAACTCGCAAGAAGGCAATGGTTGAGCAAGCCTTGGGTACACAGGGCAGAAATCCTGCTGCCTGCCAACCGTACCCGATGCCATGGTTCAAACGTGGGAACGTCCACTGGGATACTACAATGCGACATTGGATTCCCCGGAGCCAGTCTTGAAGGAACGGCGGTCGATGGCACTCGTTGTCCTTGCACTCCACCATCCTCGAAACATATCATCTGTCCCATCTGAGGGAGCACAGCGTCCGTTGACGTTGGACAAACACCTTGACCAACCAGCCCCTTTCCGCCACGCCGGCCTTCTGTCGTCCGTGTCCCCGTGGAACCGCCGGAACCGGCGTGCTGGAATCGCTTGACGGTGTAAGATTGGAAAGAGAACGCTATCGACGACGACTTGGTCGGAGGGTTTCAGCTGACCAGCTGCAGACAGTTAGCCCCGTCAACAGCAGACTCCCCGAGCGCCAAGCTGAAGATGTCTGCATGCAGTCAGCGATGCACTGGTATTCGGACCGGGACGAGCATGGAGAACAACTGCGTGCAGTTCATCCTTCGAGGTACGGATATGTTGACAAAAACTCCAACCTCGCACTCCAAGGAGGCTGACGCCGATCGACCTGCCGACCTCTGGAATCCTCCCCGTCTCCCCGTCTCCGGTGTCGTGGCACAGCATGCGCAGGATGGGCCGTTGTAGCTGCAGGTGTCCGGCGGCGCGAACGCCATTCCGCTGCCCGCAAGCCACGGCCCAGATCCGGATCCCACGTCGCCCTTTGATCCCGCACGGGCAGCACGTTGACTCTTGATCCCGCACGGGCAGCACGTTGTCTCTTGATCAGGCTGGATGTCGATATGAGGGTGGATTCTGGCACGTCCAGAGGCGGGCTGAAGGGTGGCATCGCGTCGCCCGGATGGAGCTTGGGAGCTCAGCCCTGAATTCTCAGAGCCTGGTCCCATCGCCGAGCCCACGGTCGATTCCTTCGCCGCCCGAGACGGAGAAGGATCCCGCTTGGGTGATGCCATGCCATGTCCACCTATGTCGCCATGTGTTCCGTGTGGTTCCCTCCCGACCTGCTTCAAAGGGGCGTTTTCGAGAGACGGGAGTCGTTGGCTGCCATCAATGGCCTCTGGGCGAGGTGGCGGTCCTCTTCTCGATGTAGGTGTACGGATTACTGGATGCGACGACAGAGTGCGAGTCGGAGGGTGTGCGGGAAATTGCCGTGGTTGGATCCGGGGAAGGGCGCCAAGGGCATCGTCCGTCCACCGAGATCCCCGCATTGGAACCCTGAATGACGGGTGACCCCCCCCCACGGTCCGCAGTGGGCGAACGCCTAGCACCGATTGCGCCTGGGAGGATCCTGCGAGGGACAAGAAGGTAAGCTCAGCCAGCCAACCGACACCCCATCTTTAGATTGCAACCGCGGAGAGGGAAACGCCTCGCATGGGAATTGGGGATTCGAATCGAGGGAGGAGGATGGAGGCGGTTCATAAAGACATGGCATGCCGCTCCCTCCCTCTCGCATTTCCATGTCTGACGTCGTCCTTTTTTTTTCTCTCTTATCCCACCACACTGCCGCATTCCTGGCCATTCCATCTCCCTCCCTATACTCCGTGGCAACAAAACAAGACGACATCATCCCTCGTCACCTTCCATCTTCTCTCCTACCACTCAACTCGACTCGACTTTTCGACGAGCACAAGCATCTCCCGCCTCGCACCTGTGCCACCAAAACAACCACCAACCAACCCTGGACGCAACGTCGTCGCGTCGCTGACACCACCACCCCCCCGGCCCCAAATCCCCGCAAACACCCGCCGCCCATCTCCCGTCATCGCCACCCACCATCTCCGCTTCCCCACACCCGAAACAAACAATCCCCACCGACGCGGGGACCCCAGACTCTCCCCTCCACCAAGACCAACAGGGCTGAATTCCATCACTCATCAAACAACATGGGGTGCATGCAAAGCTGCCTCTCGGGCAGCGCCAGCCACCGCCCGGCCACGGCCGCCTCCCAGGCTCCCCGTCCCAGCAACAACTACAGCGAAAAGCCTCCGATCGCCGCCATCGACGGGCGACGGCCGCCCACCGCGCAGCTTCCCGGCACGCACTCGGCGCGGCGCGGCGCCGATTGGAAGGGGGTTGATGACGGGGCGCGCAAGCCGTCGGCGCAGGGGTCGGATCTGACGGTGGTCGGGTCGGAGCCGGACCTGGGGGCGATGAAGGCCAAGGAGGAGGATGTGGATGACGACGAGAGGGAGAAGCGGGCGAGGGAGGCGAGGAGAAAGGCCGAGGCCGAGGAGCAAGAGAGGAGGGATTTCTTCCAGTTCATGTGACGGGGGGTTGTTTTTTTGGGCATGGGTTTCGGCGCAACGGATGGCTTTTTGGGAGCGCGGCGGCATTTGCATTCACAACACCGCAACAAGGGCATTGTCATGGCCTTGTGCATTTTCTTTCCTTTGTCGACGACATTTTGAGAGGACGGGCGGGACGGGACGGGGCGGTCATTGGACCTGACAGCGACGAGACAGAGGATACCTAACGGTCGCGATGATGCCAACGACGACGAGAGAATTGAACGTGGAGAAGTCAGATGACGACTGGACCTCAAATTTCCATCGGTGCAAAATCGCATCCTTCCGGATGCGGACGGCCCACGGGCCACGGGTGCCCCCCTGAGCCGGGAGGTGATGCCGCTGCAGGTGGACAACCTCCTTCATCTGCCTCGTCACATCCGTCAAGCTTCTGAACCAACCGACTTGAATTGTCCTCCCCGTCGGGCAAGCTGTCACGGTCGAGGGCCGCAATTGTTTGGTTGCCATCCCCAGCCGACGTCATGCCCACCCCTTCTTGACGGTAGGGTGACACAACATACAACCATCTCAACAACCCCTTCTTCATCCTCCCGACCAACACAGCAACCCCCTCGATCACCAGAGCCTCAAAGACGCGACTCGACGCGTCCATCCCCCTCCTCCCCTCTGCCCGACGTCCCCGCGACTGCGACCCTCGACGCGACATGAGCCTGGACCCAGACGCTAGCGACGCAGGGGCCGGAAGTTGGCAGTGGAGTTCGGCCCCACCGCTGTGGCTGCTGTCGACCTGTCAGAACAGAGGACAGGCTCGGGGTTAAGCCCCCCCCCCTCTGTGGATTGCGGGATCACGCGCCCCTGTTCGAGTGGCTTTCGTGGGGAGGCTGTGATGCTGGTCCCACTGGCTGAGGAACGGTGGAGTTTTTTGCGGTGATTTCTGGGGTTCGGGACCGAGAGAGGGAGGCACGTGGGAGGAGAGGTTGAGTGGGAATGTCGTGGGCTTGTGATGGTGGAGGTTGATGGTGAAGGTTACAGGCAATCCGGCGCTGGTTGGGTTGTTAGTGCGGGATTTCGGGAGCGCTCCCGACGTGGTGTTGGGGCCCTGAAATTATGCACTGGAGGCATGAATTTGTACAGCCAGGAGAGAGCTGGTCCCTTTGCTCTAACAAACAAGCCGGGTAGCGTCCGATTGTTATGTCGGGCAAATGGGGGACTGGGTGGCAGACTCCTGGGTGCGATGGGGATCGGGGCCAAGCTGGTTCAATTGGGAGTCCGCTCGAGAGCCGAGCGAGCAGGGAAAAGTTCCGATGGGTTGTTGTCTTCGACATGGAAGTTCTTGTGGATGCGTGTTGGGTCGGGTCGGTGGAAAAGGAGCGACAGCTGGCAGGGCCGTCGGCAGCTGGTGAACTCTGGACATTCTCCCCCTCGACCCAAACCACACCCCCTTTTCACAACAACAACAAGCAGCACAGAATGTTCTGCTTGCCTTCCATTGTCCAGAACAATTGACATGGACCCAGCCCTCGGTTTTTTTTCCAGCATCACCAACCCATTGACTTTGCGCCCCAGACCTAGCCATTGAAGAGAAGCATTGGGCAATTCCACTTTGCGGATTCGGGGACCCACGATCGGGCACCAACGAAAATGCAGTTTCACCGCCTGACAAAACTTTATGTCCTCGATCTCGATCACTCTGCAAGGCATGACCAGCAAAGGCAAAGAAATGATGCTCAAGTCCGCAAAGGTCAACGAAATGACAAGCGGAAGTCGACAGTCACCTGACGGCAGCGGGCGAGCGAAGAGACACAGAAGGGCGAGCCGACATAAAAGGGGGCCGCCTGCTGGGTGCAAGCTGGCGGCGCCAAGAGGGCGAGGGTGAGAGACGACAGACGAGGAGTCGAATCGGGGCGCGACGACGGGGCGTGTGCATCGCGACAATTGGCAAGAAGCAGGAGGCAATCACTTGCCCCAGGATTCAGTCTGAAAAGCCAGATGCTTGGAATAGGGGCTGCTCAAGCCGAGATGACGGTGCCGTGTGCCGATCACCGAATACCGACCAACGATGTCCAGCTGGTCCTCACAGATTTCATGGTCGGACTCGACGTGGCATAGAGGTCGGAATGAGAAGTCATCTCTCGGAAGGATACGAATTCAGGCTGACGGATCATGTTGGACAATTGACGAGTCTCGTGATGCCAGTTGGCGAGGGCATCTCGGCTCGGGCGTGGTGTTGGGCAGTGCTTCAATGCTTGGCCGCCATTCGCTCCGACGCCGTTGGGCACGGAGAGGTAGTCTCAGAAGCTCAGACCCGTGGCGGTACAGATGCCCGCCTACATTTTTAACCAATCAAAAACGCCGGGACATCTCACCACCGAAGGGTCTAAGGTCACACGGGGCATTTTAGCTTCGATTAACCTTTTTTTTTTTTTATCATATCCTACAGCGCATAGCCAGACAGTTACAGCGCTATACCGCCTAAATTTTTTTTCTACGCCTTAACTATCTTAATCCCCAGCCCCGTATCTATATACAACCCCCGTAATTAATCCCTTATATAACTTATCGTTTATATATTTAACTAAGACTCCTTATTACGACTTCTTTAGTTAAGTAAGCTAGTCTAAAGCTATAAAACTACTATAGATAGCCCTTATACCCCCCCTCGTAATACCGTTATATCCTTACCGTTATTACCCTCTCGTCGTCGACGATATAGCTACGACTAGATACCGATATAACGTAACTTTAACCTAACCTCCGAGTTATCTATTATATTTACTTCCGATATCGAGTCCGATTCGTCCGGCTCCGACTATAAAGTCGAGACGGATACTAAGAAAGTAGACTTTACCGTATAAGCTTACTTAGCTAAGACGGCTTTATATCTAAAGGATATCTATAAATAGATATAGAATATATAGGAGCGGAACTATATTTAGGACCGCTTATATTTATATAACTCTAAGGGGGTAAAGTATAATCTTTACTACTTTCTTCGGACGGTATATAGTAATACTATCTCTCGATTAGGGGTCTAGTTCCCGTAACGTACTAGCGTTACCTTTAGGGCGAAAAAGCTCGTTCGTACTTTTAAGAACCCGGTCGTCTAAAGTTACCTAAAAACCTAGGATATCTTTATATAATTTAGAGAGTACGTACTAGTATCTATAATTATACCTCCTCTTCGGGAAGAGCTAGTAGCCTTATCTCGGAATATCCTACTCTTCGGTAGCTTCGAGTTCCCGGCCGTCGATAAGACTAACCCCCTTACTACTATTAAAGAGATAATTCGCGGGGAGTATATACGAGAGAAGCTTAAGGGGGTTTAGGGACTAATATTTAACGTTACTCCTACCTTATCTAGCGTATTACTTAGGTTAATCGAGTATTAACGATTATACGAGCCGTCTAGTACCCGTATTAGTAGTTGTATCGCCGTAGACTAGGATCGAGCCGTTATAATCCTTATTATTATTATAAGTAGCTATATACCTAGGGTAAGTAACTTTTTCCTTAAAGTTATAGGGATATACCTTAACTCGTCTAGTATTCCCCGCCGTATATATAAGACTCTTTATTCCCTCGGTATCGCCTTCGTATATAAGCCGATACGAAGTACGAAGCGCGAGTTCGTTAAAGACGTAAAGGTATATTTTACTTATTATCCTATATTATATATTATTAACGATATTAGTAGGACTAACTCCTTTAGGTAGTTAAAGACCCTAGGCTTATTATCGCTTAGGATAACTTTAACTTCCTCGATAAAGTTCAGGCAGCCGTTAAAGGTAAGAAAAACATTATAAGGAACCTAATAACTTATCTCCTCTTTTCTACGCCCGACGTACCCGGACCGTTTCGTCGTAACTAGTACCGGCTAGGCGTTAAGTTTAAGTATAAGTAGATATTAAACTACCTCGTACCCCGCCCGTCTTTCCTACTAGATACTATTAGTTCGGTAGTTACCTCCGGGTTTAAAGGCTTCTTCCTAGCCGCCGATAATTCTACCCCGTCTCCGTTTTACTTAGTTAAGTTCCCTATAGTAACGCGTTATATTACTAATAAGATATATATCTTATAAACGCCGTCGATATTAAAGAACGAAGGCGAGATTTCTAACGTTTATCGACTTTACGACTCCCTATTCCGGATATACCTTAGTATAATAAACGATAAGTTCGACCTAGATAAGTTATTCCTCGTATACGGCGACTATTTAACAACTACCCTTAACTAGCGTATTATATCTAGTTAGCGCGAAACGACGGATACCTATAATCGGAAGGATTAGATCCTACTAGTACCTACGTTATTCTATATCTAGCTAAATCTAATTCGACTAGTCTAGCGTATATTCTGGCCGATAATAATATAGGATAGGGATAGCCTCGGTCGATAACGGAAGATATCCGCTAATAAGTACGAGTTCTTCGATAGTATACGCCTTTTTAAAGACGCCTTCCATTTATATATACTAGCCTTTGCAATCGCTAGGCTAGTAGAGCAAGGGCGTATCGACCCTATACGTATTAACAAACCTAACGTAATAGCCGTAATCCAGGGGGTCGGTACGTCCGCGTTTGTTAATATACTCGTCGGTATTCGTACGTAATTATTTACCCGGGGTATACTTATAGGATACGACGATAACATTATAAAGGCCGATATATACGTCGACCGCTAGTATCGTAATATTTGTCGATACCTTAATATTATATCTATTCTTTTAGTATTAATATAAGCTATCCGTTACGGGGACTATAGCGTTATACGAGGGGTTGTACCCCTCCTCCCCGTACTTTTTTTTAAAGGGAAGGGGATCTAGTATAGGCTTAAGATAACGTACTTCGCCTAGCTACTACGCGATAAGGTCTACGATAAAGAGCTTAGTAATACTATTCTACGGTATAGGCTTATCGAGGCAACTACGAATAGCTTATATACTAAACCTATCGACCTCGCTATTAAGTATACTAACGTAGTTAGTACCCTTTATATTAAGTATAATAAGAACTTTACCTATAACGTCGACGTTATATTCTATAAGCTATCCGCTATTAGTAGTATCGTCGCTACCGTCCGTAGCTCGGTTAAATAGTCGTTCGGGCGCTATATACTAGGCGACTATACTTCGCCTAAGACGTTTAACGATATAGTCGAGTAGTTAACGGTTATCTATAATAATAGGTAAGTATCCGGGCTAACCCCCCCCTTATAGCCTAACGCGCCTATAAATCCTAAGAAGCGAGGGGTAGTTAACTAGACCGAAGAGTTTATCGCCCCCGAGGTATTCTTATAAGATATTAACGAGTTATTTAAGCGGAAGGTTAATAACTTTAATAAGAAGTTCGTTCATACTAGCCTAGTTATTACAACCTTACCGGATATCGCGATATCAACTAAAGATAGGTCTGTAGAGGTATTTAGTTAGTAGGGCTATATAAAAGAGGAAGGTAGGAATTAGTCGGATTCGACCGACGACGATATATAAAATCACGGTAATAATAAAGTCGGTAGTAAATCGTATATATACTACCTATAATCCTATACTAGCCCCTACCCCCCCCCCGTAAAAGGGTAGGTAGGGGTAGAAAGTAGTACTTTTTTTTAGTATTTCTATTTTCGTAACTATAACTATCCCGTAAACTATCGCTATAACTATTTTCTAATATCGTACAAGTAATTATAAGGTACCGCTAAACTACGAGAACCTAGGTATATACCCCTAAATACCCCTAAATACCTACTAACTACTACGTTAAATCCTATACTACTACCTATTACTAAATCCTCCCGAGGCCGTATTCTAGGAGTATACTCCTATACCTCCTACCCTACCTATCTAATTACTTAGAGGTTTTCTTACCCCCCTTTCCCGGTATCTTAATATTCTCGAGCTTAGACTTATCGAATATAGGAGTACCGGATCGTCTCGATATACGAGCCGGTATAGTCGGTTCCCGGGTAGCTTTCTTAATCTTAACCCGCCTACCTTTAGTAGCTAGGGTAGCCGTTAGTATAGGTTTAATCGGGGCGGTATCCTCTATATCCGATAACGGCGGTAGGGAGAGCTCGTCGTCGTCGTCTATATTACCCGTATTAGGCGGCGGGGTAGCCTTTAGGGAGGGCTTAGGGGAGGGCTCCGGGGTAGCCTCCGGGGAGGGCTTAAGGGTAGGCTTAGGGGTAGCCTTCGGGGAGGGCTTAAGGGTAGCCTCCGGAGAGGGTTTAGAAGTAGGCTCCGGGGTAGCCTCCGGGGAGGGCTTAGGGGTCGCCTCCGGGGAGGGCTTAGGGGTAGGCTCCGGGATAGCTTCCGGGGAGGGCTTAGGGGTAGGCTCCGGGGAGGGCTTAGGGGTAAGCTCCGGGGTAGGCTCCGGGGAGAGCTTAAGGGTAGGCTCCGGGGAAGGCTCCGGTATGGTATCCGATAAGGGCTTAGGCATAGTTAGGCTAGGCGTAGGCTAAGTAGGTTTCGGTCCGTTATTTAAGCCTATCTCTTACTTAATAGAGATACCGGTATCTATACTTATAAAGTCTTAACCGAGTAAAACATCCTTTATTATCGACGAGTCGGTATACTACTACCTAATACTAGGATTAATAATACCTAGTCGTACCTACGCCGAGAGCTTACCGGATACTTCCGCCCGCTTTATTTAGTTATAGGCCCTTTTTCGGGAAATAGTAAACCTATCTAGGGTTCGGTTACTAGTACCCCTAAACTCGGCGTCGAGCTCTACCTCCTCGATAGTATCGGGATCCGTATCCCGTAAACTATTCTCGGTAGCGCGCCGTATATTATCCTACTTAAAGTTATCCTACTTAAAGAAGCGACCCTTAGCCTTATCCTATAATACTTTATCGTACCTATATAAAGCCTTACTTAGGGATCCGGGAGCGTAATCGTTAAACGGCTTTTTAGGCTTACGGGGTAATAGCTTAATACGCCTTAAGCGGATTAACTTATCGAGGACCGATATCGGCGGTTTAGGCTCCTTTAAGCTACCGAATAAGTCGTCCTCGTTATTCTAGGCGTATACGTCCGGAAGACTAGTATCGCTTATATCTACATTATCCTTAACCGCTAGCTCCTTTACTTTCTAGGTATATACGTCCAGGTCGCCCGATACCCCGGATATATAGGTATCGGGCCTCGTAGTAGCCTTACTATCGGACGAGTTATCGTTACCGGGCTCGACGAACTCTTTAAACTTAGGGGCGAGCTTTTTATCTTTCTCCTAGTAACGATATTATCGACGGGGTTTCTTCGACGGCGTATCCTCGGGCCCGTTACCGTCGGTAGGACGCTTCTTTAGTAATATATTAAGCGGGGTATCGTCTATTATACCGAACTCGTTAAGCCTCGCCTCCTTAAAGCGCTTAGCTACTACCTTAGCCTCTCCGAAGGGTACTTTCGTATACCGTTCGACGGCCGCTTTATTTAGTTTACCTAAGTACTTAGTCGCGAATTTTACTACCTTCTCCTACGTTTACTTTCCGAAGTCGTATAATACTCGTAAAGTAGCTAGCTCGTCTACCGTAACCTTATCGTAGTAGGCGTTTATCTAAGTCGGCCTAAGTAGAACCAGGCTATCGTAAACTAGTATATAGTCCTTAAAGGCCCTATCCGTCCTACCGTAATTTACCGGTAAGTCGACGAGGTCCGTCTAACTTAAGATTCCGATAAGGACTTAGGAGTAGAAGTTTCCTATTACCTAAGCCTTAAGTCCTTTATAGTCTTCGATATCCTAGGGCGGCTCGGTATACTAAACGAAACCGTTAAAGTCTATCGTAAATATAATATAATAGATCTTATAACTCTCGAGTAAGAGGGCTATCGGGTACTTAATAAAGTAGCGGACGTAGGCTATAACTTCTATAATATACTAGGTTTATTAGCGGTAATCTAGGAGTATATACCTAAGTTAAAGGTAGGATAAGGCGGCGTACCTTTCGTATTATACGCTCTTCTATCCAGTTATTTAATATACTAGTAATACGGATAAAGTACTACTTAACTATATTTTTCTAGCCTAGGCGGTACAGGCGGCTTATCGCTTACTAAAGGGTAGCGACGTTCTAGACTATTATCCTAATAATACTATTCGAGCAGGCTGTATAGTAATTTAGTCCTATACTCGATATCTATATACTAAGCACGAGAAACTAAAGGGGATACGATAGATCGTTAAACTTATTTAGGATATTAGAAGCCTTTATCCCTATCCCGGCGTAAATCCAGTTAGCCTAGAAACCGGCGGCTCGGAGCATAGCTAGTATAATACTAGTAGTAATATTAGTATTATTATCCCGCGGGTATAGGCGTAGTAATCTAGGAGTATATACCCGGTCTAACCGAACTTATAGGGCGTATACTCCCAGATTTCCTAGGTAGGGGGGGGGGGTTAGTATAACTTACTATTATATCCAGGGTATGTTAACTATAAAGATAGCCTTCTCCCCTACCCTCGCCTATTAATTTACCTTGTAAAGATAATATACCAGGAATAGTAATTTATTTACGGAGAACGCTAGTCGAGGGTACTAGTCCTTACTACAAAGTCGATCGCCGTCGTCCTAATCTAGTATAAGCTATGTATAACTAATCCTACCGTCCTAGGTATTATTACAGATATTACGGATTATCTCTACTAGTAGCGCTATTACCCTTTTACCCTTATCCCGGTTAGCCTATATCTAGGCCGGCCGGAACTATTTACCGATATTAAGCGCGGGGAGGTTATCTATTAGCTTAGTAGTAGTATTAGTACCGTCGTCCCCTATCTTTTCCGCCTCCCGTATAACTATCGATAGCTCGTATTTTAATACGTTACCGATAGTATTGTCGACGAGGTAAAGTCGGTAACCGTTTAGGTAGAATAAAGCTTATACCCCGAGCCGAATCCCCTAGAAGTCGATAATTAGCGTAGGCCCGTCCCTAAAGTCTATACCAGGGGTTTACTAGCCTATAAAAGCCTCGAACTACGCTAAAGTATATATAACGGGGCGGCGCTACCTAGAAGATAGCCCCTTAATACCCTTATATTTTACCTCTAGGATTACATTAATACGCGCCGTAATATCCTTTTAGTACCGCCGGTACCGGATATTAATACCGATAATTATATTAGCCGGGAGCGCCCCCCTAGGCGAGAATGTTAACCTATTTAAGGATAATACTAGGAGTAGGATAACTAAGCTTATCGGTCGTTTAACTATAAATATATTATTTACCTTAATAAGAGTAAAGATAACGTAGGCTAGGCTTTCCGCGCTGATTTTCGACTAAAGGGCAGGGTAGAGAAACTACTACTTTAGGCCGTTAACCTTATATATCGTCTTTAACTCCGTAATAACCGTATTATCCTTAGAATACGTCTATATAAAGAGGACGCCGTCTCGGGTATATTCCGGCTCTAGCCCTTTAATAATGTTTATATCGCTAATCCTCTCTACTAGGTCGGGTTCTATCTACCGGTATATACGGCTAGTGTTGAAAATCTACTAATTTAGCCCCTATAGGTCCTCGACTCGGTTTTAGGCTATAGTTGTAGTACAGAGACCGATTTTATACTTTAGGATAACCTGGACGAGCCGTTATACCCGAGTCCGTCGGTTTCGTAACGAGGCTACCTTATCGATATAAACGGCCCGTTACTTAAAGTCCTTAGCGAGCGTAAAGTATAAGATATACTTAATATTATTACGGTCTTCGTTATCGTCTCTATCACCCTCTCCGAGGTTATCTCCGGCTAGATCAGGCTTAGAGGCGGCTCTAGCGGTACTAGGGCCGGTATCTTTAGGTTTTATAGCCTCTTTAGTAGCCTACCTATTAAAAGTTAGTCTTATGGACGGGGATTTGGGCGTATCTACCTAGGTTATAAAGTAGTTCCTATTCTAGGAGTATACGCCCGTATACTTACAGCGGGGTATATACCCCTAGAGTACTAGGGGGGGGGACGTACTTTAGGTTACGGGATAAGAATAAACTATAGGTAAAGTTAAACTAGAATGTTACTTCTATAGATATCGTCGGGTCGAAATACTTAGTAATAGACTTAGGTAGTAGCGCGCGGATTTTAGTATTATAATAAGCCCGAACCTTGCTTACGATGTCGGCCGGTATACCGTAGTAGTCGCGGATCTATACCTAGTTCTCTACCTTATTAACTATTACCGGCTCGGTATATACTAACCGCCGGGCGAAGGTATTCGCCGTTATAATAACGATTGTTAAGATATTCTCCGGGTTTTTCTTATCCGTATTTAACGCCCTATATTTATAGTCGAGGTTTACTTTTAAGAGGAATGTAACATTATTTGTTATTAGGAAGTTATCTTAGTTCCCGAAAAAAACGAAAATCCTAAATATAGGAAAATTGTTTAGGATTTCTATTATAGTCTGGATAACTAGCGAGCTAGGCGTTATAAGTAGTATTAGACTAAAATCGTAGTCCCTATCTAGGTTAGCCGCGACCTTTGTAAAAGCGTTATAGTAGTCGAGTAGGATCGTTAGTAAATATGTAATAGTTTTACCGATACCGACGTCGCTCGTATTTAGAAACCTATAGAACGGGGACTTCTCTAGTAGGTAATAGGTATATACGTTTATAGATAGTAAGGTTAGCTTATTTTATAGGGAATCTAGGTATATACTCCTAGCTAGGGGATAACTAGGCGTATACGCCTAGGTCCTAGCTCCGGGGTAACTTACTAATTAGTTAATAAGGAAGGAGATATTTTCTACTCGCGGCGTTAAGGTCCTAGTCCCCCTACGTAAACCGATTACTAACGAGGCCGTAATCGTATTTTTCGATAGGAGGCTTATCCGGGTAGCGGTTAAAGGTATCTTAATTATCCTCGGCGACCGAGCTATCTTTAGGGAGTTTATTTAGTAGCTTAAGGCTAGATAGGAATAACTACGGTTAGGATCTCCGGGATACCCTATTCTTAAATAGGTGGGATTCGCTTAGAATTAACTTCCGTATCCGAGAGCCTAACTCCCCTAGGTAGGTATAGTAGTTCGTTATATCTATATTCGTATCCGCGCCTATACGGGCCTCGAGAGCCTTCCGGTTCGTGCCTAACGCTAGCTATAGTTACGTATTTATTCTAGATTTACGCTCCTTGTCGGCCCGTAGTACCGCTTTTATCTTATCGTAATCGGCCTATAGCTAGGCTAAATAGGTTATATACCGGAAGTAATTCGGCAACGCCTTCCCGATATCGTTATCGGGCTATCGCTCTTCTAGTATCTCGAATTTACCGAGTTAGGGGTCGTACAGCGATACGTAAAGTTGTTAGATAATAGTAGAATTTAAGATCTCCGTTACCTAGCTCGATACTTTATATCGGCGATTTTACGCCGTAATTAGTTCGATCCGGCGCTCGAGCGGCGCTAACAGGTCTACCCCTACCCTAAGGCGTTAGAAAAACTTAGCTTAGCTTATTATAGGCTTATCGCCCCGAGCGAGCTAAATCCCTACCCTAGCCTTAATAGCCGACGCGGCTTATTTAGCGGAGTCGTTCTTAGTCGTCTATAACGTTATATCGACGTTACTAGGCTTATCGAAGAAGCGTATAAGGGGTATTTTCGACTCCTCCTTCTTATCCGGTAACGTATCTAATATAATCCCCGTCTTAGGCTTCTTTCGATAGGCGAGAAAGTAGTAAAAGTATAGTCTAGCCTGTAACTAATTATTTAGGGAGTACCTAAACTATATATCCTTATTCGTAACCGGATATACCTTATACCTATGCGGTAAGTCTAGACTAAACCCCTTCCGGGTATTCCGGAGGTATACTAATAGGTAGTATATAATCGTCGCTTCGACCGAGACCTAATACTTCTACTTATTAGTAATATACTTCTACTTATATATATCGCCGACGCGGATAATAGCCGGCTTAATATCTATACTAGGATTAGTAGACGTAACCTTATCTAGGAACTTTTTCGTCGCTACGGTAGTATAGTATCTCTTTACAAACTCGAGTAAGTTATAGGCCTTATTCTTCAGCTTTTTATCGAAGACGTTACGATACTATAGGTATAGCTCGCCGTTATTAGTCGTCCGTTTCTTAGGGAGGTCTCCGTTTATACCCTTAAGGAAATATACTAATTTACCGAGCGTTAAAGTACCTATTATTAGATTAACGTAGTCTCGTAACCTAGGTATATACGTCCAGGGCTATATAGGCTAGGATCTTAGGCGTATACTCCTATAACTAAGGAGTATTAGGAACTTATATTCGGTATTAGTATAGTAGTTTATAGTAAGTCGAGTCTCGTATATTAAGGCGACTTAAATATCCTCCGCGCCCTAAAGGGCGGTTACGTCCCCGCCGACTAAGACGTATACAAGGGTTTAGGCATCCCCTATCCTCCCCGCCTCGATCTTATATAGTTTAGGTTAGGTTAGTACTTACTTAGCTACTAGCTAGTTTAACCCGATTTCGCCGCGAACTTTCCGGGCGAATAGGGGCTAAGATATATCGTATACCTCCGCGGACGCTTTAGCGTCGGGCGCCCCTATTCCCGGTTTAGTCGACTACCTTAGGCCTATAGCCTGTATAATAGATTTTATATCGCCTATCGGCTAGTTATACTCGGAAAGTAATTTTAAGTAAAACCTAAGGACGGCGTTAGTATCGTATAACTAAGCGACGACCCGACTATCGTAAAAGCCGGTATAGCCGGTAAGCCGGAGATTAGTTAAAACCCGACCTAATCTACCGGTAACGGCTAAAGCGGTACGGTACTTTACGGAAAAGACGATCTCCTTATCGTCCTCGGGAAGCTACTAGTATTCGATAAGAGGTATAATATTAAGGAGTAGGTCGGGTATATCGGTTATCTTTTAGTTTATCGTAAACGGGATAGTCTTACTCTACGGCTAGGCCGTTTAGATATACGCCCCGGCGTATATAAAATCCCGAGTCTCGTACGTAAAGGTCCTAAACTCGCTAATTATAGTATTCTTACTAGTCGGCTATTAGCCGTCTCCACTCGGCGTATCGTCGCCGGCGGACGCCTTCGGCTTCCGAGTCTTCTTTAGCGGTATTCTAGGTATATAGGCCCAGGTTCTAAATATAGTTAGTAAATATATACTAACTATTACCGAGTACGGCGCTTACTATAGATAGGTAGTAATCTAGAACTATATACCTAGGCTAGATATACGTAGTAGGTCTGGTAACTAGGTGTATATACCTAGATTAGTCGGAGTTACGTATTACGATAGTAGGGTACGTAAACCGGGAAATTAGTATAGGTCGAGTATATCCGTACGGACCGATAGGTACGATTTGGAAATCGAGGGCGTATAGTAGGATATTTATTTCTACGAACTAAGTAGTTACTATAACCTAGGAGTATACGTCTACAGATTCTAATAGTAAGTCTAGCAATCTAGGTATATATATCTATAGGATACGGAGGGTTAAGAACCTAGGCGTATTATAAAGGATATACCTAGATAGTATAGTAGGGTATCGAGGGTCGGAAGTAGTTAGGGAGAGGTTTGTTCGGCCCGAAAAATCCTACGCTAAGCTTTTATATACTAGGGGTTATCCGGGGCGTATACTCCTAGAATAAAAAAATTACCGATATACTTTTTACCTTATATTTTTTTTCTGAAATTCTCTAGAGATCCAGGCATATATACCTAGAATACCGTTGGTAGTTAACCGCGGATTACGTAACTTATATAACCTTACGAATCTTAGGGTATATATACCTAGGTTAGGCCAGGTCCTCGCCCTAGCTAATCTCGTAAATTTTAAGGTATATATACCTAGGTTAAGCCAGGTCCTCGCCCTTTTACGTATAGTTGTAGCCTTAGTAGTTAACTTAGTTAATAAGGGAAAGGCCGTCGCCCGGTGCCCGTAAATAATAGTAAGAGAGACTACGTAATATTAGCTCGGTTAATAACCTAGCTAATAAGGGAAAGGCCGTCGCCTAGTGCCTATAAATAATAGTAAGAGAGACTACGTAATATTAGCTCGGTCGATATACTGACAGGTATATAGGGAAGGGAGGTTTCCATTAGCTAGTTTAGCCTTAACCGTACGGAGTATACTAAAACGTACGGACGAGCCTAAGGCCTAGACCTAAGGGATTTAGACTTAGAGAGATTCTTCTAATTTAAATATTAATACCGACCGACTATTACGAGCCTCCGCTTCGTCTACTACTTTCGTATATCCTAATATTTCGCCTATCGACTAACTTACGAGATCCCTATATATAATTATATCTAACGTTAATACTCTTATAACTACTTCCGCTAGATCGTATCTAGGTAGTATAGGATCTATACTACGACTTAGAAGCGCTATAACCCTAACGTTACCTACTTTAAGTATAAGTCCGAGGTATCCTATAGTACGTAGTAAATAATACTAAGTACTCTTATTACGGTAATAAACTAATACTACTTAATAAGCGAGTATATACCTAAAGTATATCCCGCCTAGGAGAATATAATTAAACGCCCTACTAGGTAATATTTACGATAAACTAACGGTCCCGCTGTAATCTCTCGGACGCGACTCGCCCCCCTCCGCTAACTTCGCTCCCACCCTTCTATACAACACTACTAAAGTAAATCATCGTACTACGATATTAGAATATTATTCTTACCCGCTTTAGTACGCTAGGGGTAGGGATATTATTCTCTCGATATACGCGATATCCGACCCGGGTTTCCTTAGCGGTAGCTAGCCCCGACGATAGCTTATTAAACGGGGAAGATTAATACCAACATCGGTAAGTTATATAGACCGAAAACGACAGCCTATACCAGTTACTTACTCTTCTTACTACTAGGTTATACTAATCTAATATCGACCTACTTTCCGAGCAATATCTAATATCGGAATACTATAGATAGTATCCTAAGTAATATTTATTCTCGGATCTACCTCGATAAGTATATCGTCCGGATACTAGATAACTAGTCTACTACCCCTATATTAAAGCCTCCTTCTTACGCTTTAGACCCTAAAGAACCTTATAGGTATACTTAACGCGTTCTTCCTGGTCGGGGACTTTAGCTTACATCTAGTCTAAGCTCTCTTAAATAGTCTAGTAGCCGTTATTAAGATGCTAGGGCTGGATACCGTCGACGAAGAACTTATATTTTTATACCTTAGTCGAGGTATTTAGAAACTAGCGTACGTTATCCTAGGAGAGTACGGTAAGGGGGTTATCGACCTATAGGATGTAGAACTCGAACTACTATTACCTATAAGACTTTATACGTATACTATCCCTAGGTACGTTATATAGCCCGAGAGCTACCGATTAACTAAGTTACTTATACTCCTTACTAGAGATACGAACTAGCGATACGATATCGGCTTATTTCCCCTAGCGATACCTAACTTTGGAATACTATATACTACAGCTTTAGTAATATCTATCCCCGTATATATTTCGGTAACTATATTATCCTAATATTAAAGGAATAGCTAATTAATCCGCTATTTCCTACCCGTCCTGATACGGGAGGACTAGATACGTTTTATAGCCTACGGTTTACTTAATATCGAGGCGTATATATCTAGATCCGGGAGAATTCTACCGCTTAGCCGGTGGCTTTGCCCCGATAGACTCTTTCCGGCGTTTAGCGGATACGGACCGTATATTCCGTATCGGCGTAGTTAATAATATAGTAGGGGTACTGCGAGGGGTAAGGGTAAGATAACCGAGGCGGCTTTTAAGACTAGTAGTTAGGGTATTATCTATAGACGAATATAGCGTATCCGTAGGAGATAGTTTAAGACCGGTTTAACCTCGTATCTCTATACCGGGTACGTTAGGTGTACTAGGTATTAGTTATTATATATTAGGTTTAACTTAAGGTTTAGGAAGTAGTAACCTAACGGGTATATAACTAGCTCGCCCCCCGCCGCGACCGGCTTACCTACCTCGGGCGCGGTTCGGGGGACGCCCTATTCTACTACCCCTAGTAGGTATATCGCCCGCTTACGGCGTATTTAGGACGATAGGGCTAGTATCGAGTTTAATAGGTATTACAGCTACTAGCGGTAGGAGTATTAAGGTCGGGACTACGGGGATTAGGGTCGGGGTCGGGAGTATTAGAAGTATTGAGGTCGGGGGTATAGATATTAGTATATAAGAGATCTTATCGAGTACCTACGATACAATACTACGGGTAGCCCGAATAGCCGCCTACCTATATTCGAGTATTACGTAGCCGTTAATTAAGGCCTTAAGTAATATATCTTTATCTATATCCTACCTCGACTAGTTCGTAACGTCGGGATAAACCGCTATAAGGTTATATATAGTAGTTAAGAACGTCTATCCTCGCCTTATTATATAGAGGGAAATATCGATCCGGAGTCGCTCCGTTATAAATATAGATAGGCCGAGGGATATATAGATATCCGGGTATTCTATATATAACCGGCGAACGTTTTATCTAGCGAAATAGTTAAGGTTACTTAGGATTAGGTATACCTTAACTCCCTTACCCGGTCGTATAGGCGGGTCTAGTAGGATACGAATAACTAGTAAAGTACCGATTACTAGTAAATATTAGTTATAATATTCTACCTTTAAAACCTAGGATAGTTATACTTCCTAGAGAAGTACTAAGGCGGTCGCCTAGAAATAACCGTTATTTAGGAAACTTTATATATCCGGATAGGCCTTCTATAACTTATCGCGACGAGTAAGTACTACCTTAAACTAGGAAAGCTTCTCGGTCTCCGGGTCGAATATTCCTATTAGCTTCTCCCGAACTTTCTTATACTTAACGTCCGGGTTAACTAGTCCGTCGTTATAACTAGGTCGGACGACGTTATATACGGTATCTATAACGAATATCGACTAAGAGAAAAGCGTATATATAGAGCTTAAAACGCTAGCGGTATTATCGATATTATCGGCGGCTATAACTAAGGTATATAGCGGGCTTAGGTTAGCGACCTAGCTAAGGAGGTAGGATCGACCGACGGGTAGTCGTCGAGACTAGTTTACCGTATCGGTAACGGGGGCGGGGTATACGGCGGCGGTATTAGCCGTATTTACCCGAGGTTTCCCTATTTAGTCGAGCTAAATAGTAGGTGTAAAAAAAAACGTAATAGACTTCGTCTTCCCGTCTCGACCGGTACGACCGAACCGTTATTATACGTCGGAGACTTCGACAAACTTAGGTATCCCGTACTAAATAACGCGTTTAATATTAGGTAAGTTTATACCTATACCTAGCGATACGGTCGCGAGTATAATACGAATAGTAGAGTTAGGCTAATAAAATATATTATAGATCCTTACCTGCTCCTTTTTACGGATATCGGCGTTATACTTTACAATCGTCGCGCGCGTAAACTCGATATTACCGGCTTAGACTTTAATATCGGGACGATAGTCGCGGCTACTATCGCTATCGCTACCGCTACCGCTACCGTTACCGCTATCGCTATTACTACCGCTATCGCTATCGTTACCGCTCTCGCTACCGTTACCGCTGTCGCTAGTATTATCGGACCTATCGATACGTATCGTATCGTTACTAACTCCGCTCCGTACGCTAGACGGAGTATTACGCCTAGCACGCTACGCCCGTCGGTCTACTCGTTACTAGGCTTAACGCTTACGCTAGGTAGCCCGTTACTTCTATTATAGTAGAGCTCGTTAATAAGTAGTCCTATATACTAGCGTATCGATAAGGTACCCGCGCGCCTTAATAAGTTAGTTCTTATTATCGATATATATAATCGCCTTAAGTATCCTGTAAGTTATCGTAGTAGTTTAGACGCTATTAGTACCGGTTATCGTAGTTTCCTTCGGCTACTTATCGAGAAAGTATTCTAACCGGTAGTACTTCTTAGACTATTTATATCCGATAGGCCAGACTATAAGTATAATCTCCGGCCGATCGACTAATACCCGAATAACCCTTACGTCGGGCCGGAACGCGAGTCGTTTCCGAATAGCCCCCTCGTCTCGCTCGGTAATAGTAGCCGAGTATACAAACTACGGGATAGTATTAGAAATAATAGTTCGAAGTTTACCTAGGTATATATATACTGGCTGGAAATCCTCCTATTATTTAATTATATAGTACTCGTTGATACCGACGAATACTATACGAGTATTAAACTTAGATAATCGGAGGATATCGAGGAAGAATTCGTCTATAACTTATTCCGGGCCTATAATAACGTAAGTAAACGTACTACCTAGGATACCCTTTTTAAGTTCGGTCGACTAATATAATTATTAGTACGTTCTAATAAATAGAGAGAAGGTAGTATATACCTTTCGGATAGAAGCGTCGATAACTAATAGGTTTATACCTAGGTATATCTTAATAATATTATACTACTTTACTACGAGTCGGACTAAGGGAATAATCTAAATAGTAACTAGGCCTAGTAATAAGATATATACTACCTGGAAGACGATACTCTTACTATACTTAGTACGGGTAACGAGTATAGTATCGCTATAGCGGTAAACGATCCGCCTAATAAACTCGAGTTAACCGTCTCGAAGTACCCGGTATTCCCGTCTACTATATTACTACCTAGGACTTACTAACTCTTCTTTAGGCTATCCTCTACTACCGACGGGCTAGGTTCCTAGTAGCTAATTTAATAACTTCTTAGTAACGATAATAATCAGCTCGTTACGCTAGATATTATTATCGTCCTCTTTCGTATATTTTATAAGCCCCTTAACTAAGTTTTTAGAATTTTAGCCTAGAATAACCCCTCGGAGACGATCTAATTACTCCCGAACGGTAAGAGGTAGTTCGACTAGACTAAACTCTAGCGAATATATATAGGAGTCGGATATATTAACGGAGGAAGAAGGTAGGCTGGAGTATTAGTCGGGATATTAACTTAGGGGTATCGGGGACGGTTAAATGGCTTAGTAAAGAGTATAAAGTTTTACCTTTTAGTTAATATTACTTCGAGGATAACGAGTATAGGGAAACGGATATAACGACGAGGATATGTAGGACGAGGCGATCCTTAGAGTATATATAGGATACTAAAGTATATTATAGGTAGTCGATAAGATAGGGGGTATAGGTTACTATCGTCGGGCTAGGTTAAGCTAAGACGGCGGTATAAAATGTTTATCGAATTACTATATAATAGTAATAAGGTAGTTATAGAAAAAAAATATATAAGTAGAATTAGCTCGTACTTAAGATTATGGGAAAAGTAGTTGTAAGCGTAATCTAGGAGTATACGCCTGGTACTAGTAGGCGCTGTATTTTACGGTATTTACTGTTACGGGGGAACTAAGGTTATTCGAAGCCTAAAATCCCCGTATATCCTTAGACTGGTATACGAAGCGAAGCGGCGGCCGACCTATATATGTACAGACTATTTTGTAGCCGTAGGGCGTAGCCCTACCTGTAGGTAGTGGCGCTGGTTCGCGGTGTGCCAGTCTGAGAACTGAGACTACGGAGAGGGCTGGGGAGAAGAGGTATGCTGGAACGGCGGGACCCAGCCTGCCGGCGCCGGCTTCTGTCGGATTGGATATTTCTGCCCTGTGGCCTCTGGAATTACCCCCGTGTAACTAGATCTTGGCGCCTTGGCAGGTGCCCCACCCTATGGGGGATGGGGTATCCTGCCCTCGCCTACTTCTACCGTTCCAGAGCTCTCGCTCTTCTTGGATACTTAATTCTATATACGATTACGCCTACTTTTCCACAATTAATAGTCTAACTACCGTAAAAGCCTTACGTTAAACAGCGATAACAAGCTAATTACGACTATCTTAACAACCCCGATTTACCTCTAATAACCGAATTACACCTATAGATCGCCTATATATATATAACTATACCTGTAAAGCCGAAACGCGTATACCGCTATTAACTACTTTATCCGATATCTTCCTACCTATAAAGGCCGAGCCCTATAGTACTTATAAGTACTACCTTACTAGTACTAAGTTCCTCCGAGTTAGTATTATAAAGTCTACGATCTAGGCCGTTACTACTACCGTTACGGGCGTAAAATATAATACCCCGGAGGACTAGCCGGAGTAGTTAAACGCCTTCTGAGCTATAGCTACGAGCTCTAATATCTAACGCTTTATCGACCCGGCCTCGGCCGACTAGATACCTAAGGAACCTATAAAGCCTCGCCTCGCCTCCGGTAAATACCGTATAAAGACGCCTTACCTAGTAGGTATCTCCTTAGCTATACTATAAAGGTATACCCTAGCCCCCGAGCTAGAACCTATTATAAAGGGAATCCTTAGTAACCTTTCGGAGCTTAGTAAAGTCTTTAAGGCGGATTAGGACTACGATTAGTTAAAATATAAAGCCGACCTAGCCGAGTACTAGCCTATCCGTACTACTCGTACGTAGCTTAATATGTAGATTTAAAATATAGTTTACTCGGACTACCGTAAGTTTATTAAGGACCTTATAGGTCTTTATAAGATATATATAGTACTTAAGGCTTATTATACGCCCTATAAAAACGTTATTTACCGGAAGGTCCGTACGGAGTATAAGGTTTATATCTTAGACTTTAAGAAATACGAGAATAAGATAACTATATAGATTACTAGGTAGAAGTTTATTATAGACGAGGGCGTAAGGTAGAACCTTTCCGAGGTTTAAGATAGTAAGTTGTAGTTTTAAGACTTAATAAAAGCCTTAATCTACTCTAATATAGGTAAAAGCGTCGCCGACGGGTACCTCCTATCGGTATAAAGGGAGGTTTATACCGGTATTATTATATACTAAGACCTTATAGTTACCTTAGCTACCTACTTCGCTACGGAGAAGTAAAGCTCCTACCCCCCGAAGGCGGCGTTCCCTACCTTCTAGGGAGAGGACGACGAAGAAGAACCTAAGAGTAGGAGCTTTAAGGACGAGAATAAAGGCCGCGGAGGCTATAAAGGGCGCGGATAAGGTTAAGGGCGCGGCTATAGTAGTTATACCTAAGGAAACTAAGACTATTACGAATCCTTATAATAAGGATTATCTCGTAGTAGAAGTCTATTTACCCCGTCCGGCTTTAAAGACTACGGCCGAGCCGTTAACGAAGAGTAACCGCTTTATAAGAAGGTTAGGGTCGACTCGAAGAAGTACGACTACTATTTTAAGTTTTACGATACCTTTAACTACTAGTATCTCTTCCTTACGAAGTTAAATATCCCTAGCTTCGTAATAAACCCTGTTAAGAAGGAAGTCCTCGACGATAGGCTACTTACTAATAAGGCGGCTAAGGTATAAGTCGACGCCGTAATCCTCGCGGTATAAGAACGTAGGGATTAACTCTCCTAGAGATATAGAAAGTCTACGTTAGCGGCGCTTTTAGTAGGCGCGCCTAACGTTTTCGTTATAGGACCGACCTACCCTCTCTAACGAAGCGTTATCCTTAATTCCGGCGCGTTAATATATATCTTTAATAACCGCTTATCACAGCGTAAGGGTAGCGTACCATGGGGGTTAGGTTGGATAACTGTTGTTCGACGAGGGGTCGGAAGTCTAGGGCGCGAGGGCCGCGAAAGGTAAGCTCTCGAGGCGTAGGCCAACTCCCGACCACGTAACCTGGCGTTACCTAACCTAGGTTACATAACTATATAACTATAGATACTATAACTAAGGAGTAGGTAAAGCCTGTAATACTTACCTCCCCTCCTCGGTAATTACGCCTTTACGCGGATACTTACAAGTAGCAGCCAAAGGCGTAATTAAGCCCCGTCTTCCCTTCTTAGGCGTACGGAGCGCCGCGGTACGGGCGGGGGCGCGGGTAGGCGCGCGGAGGAACTCGTCTCCGGCGCGAAGATACTTATACTCGGCTTCTTTTTCTTTAGCTACGTAGGGGGCTTTCCTTTTCCTAGGTTTACTTCGTAGAACTCCTATAAGTCGTCGTCGTAGCCCTTTAAATCGCTAGCTGGTTACTACGTTAGTTAATCGTAGCCGACCTATTTAACGAGGTAGTTTTATCGGCCGTTATCGGCTTAGCCGTAGTTAAGGATCCTCTCGAAGGTATACTACTATTCTTTATAGAATTCGTCGGTCCGTACTATTTAATAGCCTTAGTTTACGCGGACTTATTACTCTACCGCGTTTTAGCCGGGGATTTTACCCGGTACTTATCGGCGGACGAGCTATATATAGAAGGTATTATTAACCTTTATATTAGTAGGGAGTTATAGCTAAACTATATATAAGGAGGCCTTAGTAATCTTAAACGGGCCCTCCTACCTAGGGGTGAGTTTCTCCGAAGGGCGGCCGGTAAAGATATTCCTTATATCGAGTATTACTTATTTACCGGTTTTATACTTCGGGGCGTCGGTCCGCTTAGTATTAACGTTACGCTCGTATTAGTCTTAGGCTTAACGTAAGAGGGTACTAACTTAGTTTAGTACGTTTTAGAAATAGTAGGCGATTTCTATTACTTTAAAGAACTCCTAGCGTTAGTAGGCGGAATAGTCGAGGGGGTAGGGGGTTACCGGCTTTACGTTAATCCGGGGGTTAAATCCGTAGTTAACGTAAAAGGGGCTTACTCCTATAGTCTCGGAGACCGTATTATTACTAGCGAATTCGGTAAAGGGAAGCTAATTAGCCTAGTCGTCTTAGGACTACGAGATATAAGAGCGGAGATACTTCTTTAGCTTAACGTTAATCCTTTCGGTTTAGCCGTTAGTCTGTAGGTAGAACGCCGACGAGGGGCGGAGGGTAATACCGAGGCGCGTTAATAAAGCGCGTTAAAACGTTAAGACGAACTAGCTACCCCGGTCGGAGACGATAGTCTCCGGGTAGCCGTAAAGGCTATAGACTCGTTATAGGAAGGCGTCTATTAGTTCTTCTACTTCTAGGGTCTCGGTAGCGATAAAGTACCGTATTTTAGTTAGTTTATCGACGACTATAGCGACGTACTAGTAGATACGGCCCCGCCTAATATAGGGCGGTAGAAAGGTAATATAGTCGACGGAGATATCCCGTTATAGGGAGAGAGGTAGGGGGAGAGGCTTAAGGAATCCGACGGGCTTAGATCGAAAGGGCTTCGTTTTAGTATAGATAAGATATCCCTTATAGAACTCCCTTATAGAGGTTACGAGGCCCGACTACTAGTATCGGCGGTTTATTAGGTTTAGTATCTTAGTTCGGCCGGGATAGCCGGTAAGTATAAACGCGTATATCCTATAAATTAGTTATAGTTATAAGTCGTAGTCCTTAGGGTTTATAATTAGGCGGTCCTTGTAATAGGCCTAGCCTTATACTAGTTTATACTTATTAAAAGGTATCCGGAGGAGGTCTTTAAGGGGCGTTAGCTATCCTTTATTATTCTCGGGGTCTTTTAAAGTTACTGTAACTTCGTTAAGTAGGGTAGACTTCTCGTAACTGTCGGCGATAAGGTCGTCGATATACTTTAAGGTATCTAGGGCGTAAAGCTAAAGGTCTACCTTTATAGCGAGAGGGTACTCGTTACCGACGTCGGCGGCCGTAAGGACGAGGCTTACGTAGTCTTCGTATATACTAGGGTCGAACTTATAAGGGTTTATTAAAGGCCGGTTACGGGCGCGGAGGCGGTCGTCGGTTTCGTCGATCGGTATATCTTCCGGCTTCCTACTAAGGGCGTCCGGTATAGTAGCTAACGTACCGAGGCGGTACTAGATCCGGAAGTTAAATCTCGAGAGGAACTCCGACTACCTTATATAACGTAGGGTAAGTTACTTAGTTATTACAAAGGTTTATAAGTTCTTATAGTCTGTAATAATATCGAAGGTATTACGGGTCCTTTTAAGCTTTAGGCGTTACTCCTCGAGTACTTTAATAATAGCTAGAAGCTCTTTATTGTAGATATCGTAGTTATACTCCTACGTTAAGTACTTAGCGGAGAAGTAGGCGATTAAGTAAGACTCCCTATCGTCTTTAATTTAGAAGAGGGTATTGCTGGTACTTTAGTTAGAGGCGTCGACCTTTACTACTGTTCGGCGGTTCTAGTCGAATATATAAAGGGCGGGGGCTATAAAAAACGCTATTTTAAAGGACTCGAAAGAGCTTTAGTATTCGTTAGTCTATTACTAGGGGCGGTCCTTCTTAATTAGTTCGTAGAGGTACTTAGTTAAGCCGGAGAAGCTACGGATAAATCGTCGATAGAAGTTAGCGAAGCCTAGGAAGCGTTATAGCTACCGCTTTATTATTAGTAGCTCTTAGGTTATTATTACCGCTACTTTTTCGGGGTTTATCTTAATACCCCCTAGGGTAATAATAAGCCTTAGATATTTAGTCCGGGTAATATAGAATTCGCTCTTAAAGAGGTCGATTTAAAGGCCTACTTCGGCGAGGCGTTTAAGGACTTCCCTAACGTACTTAATATAGTCCTCGAGGTTATTAGAGTAGATAAGGATATCGTCGAGGTAAGTGGTAGCGTACTCGTTAAGGATATCGTAGAGTATATTATTAATATATCTCTAGAAAGTAGCTAGGGCTCCGTAAAGGCCGAATAGGGTAATAAGGGACTCGTAGAAGCCGAATCTTATAATAAAAACTATTTTCTATTCTTCCCTTACGGCGATCCTAACTTTATTAAACGCCGAGATAATATCTACCTTTATATAGATCTTAGCATTATAGATAACGTCGAGGGTCTTACGGATTAGCGGTAGTAGGTACTAGTTCTTAATAGTAATATTATTAATCCCGCGATAGTTTTAGTAAATCCGGACGCCTCCGCCGGGCTTCCTTACGAGGAGGAGGGGGGCTATTATAGCTAACGTAAATAGGCGGATATTTCCCTTAGCTAGGTTATTATTAAGCTATCTCTTAATAACGGCGAGCTTTATAAGGGATATAGGTTTATTTCGGCTATATAGGAGCGGGGCTCTTAGCGTTAGCTTAATCTTATAGTTGTAGGAGTAGTATAGGGGAAGGTTCTCCGCTTCCTATAGTCGGGCGACGTAAAGGAGGTCGTAATATTTAGCAGGTATCTTCTTCCTTATTTCGTTATCTATAAGGGAGGCTTTATTTAGCTTTACGAAGAACTAGGCGGCGTCCTCGTCGTTAATCCGGCTTAACGTCTCGGTATCCTTACTTAAAGTAATAGGGTTAGCGAAGATATAGTCGACGAAGTCGTAGTAGGGCTCGGAAAGTACGGACTTCTAATAGGCTATATCCCTTTCGCCCCGTATAAATTCCTTAAAGGCGCCCTCCGTTAACTTTAGGAGTATAAAGGGTTACGCGTCGGCGTAGATCTTAGCGATAGCTACGTTTAGCTTACCTATAGTAGTCCGTATAATTTTAACGTCCTTTTAACGTAAGAGGAGGAAGAAATTAAGGGCGTTAAGGAAGCGGATATCGTTAGGGTCGATAGGTTCTAAGGCGCCGCTATCCTTTTTAATAAAGAAGCGTTAGATAGGGACGTATTTCTTCGTAGGAATCCGTATCGTACCGGCGTACCTAGCGTTCTAGGGGATTATCTTAGGGGGCGGGGGGGGCGGCGGGGGCCTAGCGTAGGCCCGCTTAGCTTACTATTACCTAAAGCGGGCGGCTTTTTTATAGGCGATATAGCGGAGGTTAACGTCGTAGGGATCGTCTTCCTCCTTAAGGTCTTTTACGGTTAGCGGTCTATAGTTAGTATAGGGTAGTACTTTTATAGCGTAGGGGGCGAGTACTAAGGCGTCGCGGGGGAGGTAGGTTAGGCTATAGTTCGTAAAGGTTAGGTTTAGTATATCCTAGTTAATAACGGGATTATACTACTAGAGTTAAGGGATCCCTAGTATAACTAGGTATTCCTTAGCGAGGGGCGTAACGAAGAGGGAGATAGTTTCCTTATAGGCTCCGATTTAAAGGTTAAGGGTTACCGTACTTCGGATCTAGTCGTACAACTAGCCGTCGGCGAGGAATAAAGGTTTAGTATAGGGAAGGGGGTCGGTAGGGATATAGTAAAGGTTTACGAAACCGTTATTAATAAAGGCCTTTCCTATATAGCCGGAGTTTACTAAGCTAATATAGTATACTTTACGCTCGGAGAAGGAAAAGTAGGAGGATAATAAGATTAACTTCTTCTATTACCTAAGGGTACTAATTACGAGTCTATTTATTTAGGTCCTCCGCGTCCTTTATCCTTCTCCGATTACCCTTTTAGTACGATTTAGCGGGGAGGGTGCTTTTTTCCTTAGTAGTCCTTAACGGTAAGGTCGTCCTAGATCTCGCCCTTAACGAACCTAAAAGGGTAATTATAGTTAAAGGGGATAGCGTAGAAGTCGTACTAGGTAGAGGGGAAAGGCTACTACTAGTTAGGGTCCGTCGCTATAGATCGGACGTAGGTAGCGCTGTATTACTAGGGGCGGGGGAACTACTACTACGGGTACTACTACGGGTACTAGGGCTAGGCGGGGTAGGGAGCTAAGTAGCCGTAGCTACGGCCTATACCGGCGCTACCGTATAAAGCGCCGAAGCCTCCGTATACGCCGCGACCGCCGCCGTAGAAGGTACCTCTACCTTAGGCACCTTTACGGGCTAGGGCGTTAATAATAACGGTACGGTTTACTAGGGTATAATAGGCTACGATATAGCCGGCGCCTTTATATCTTTTATAGAAGCCGTTATTAATTCGGTATTAGAGTTCGGCTAGGGATAGGCGTTAGGGGCTATTAACGCGAGCGTTAAAAAGATCTATCGCGTCGGGGTCCTTCTTAGGAGTTAAGGAATCCTTATTACCGTTACCGGAGCCGGAGTTACCGGGCTTATTACTGTACGACTTAGAGAGGAACTTATCGTATTTAATATTCTTAGCGAGTTACGAGATAATCTTAAGCTAGCCGGGCTAATCGTCTCTATTAGGCTGTAGAACCTAGGAGATAAAAGCCTTACGGATACGGCCGTTTACCTTATCGTAAATAAAGCGGATATAGGTAGTATCGTTAATCTTAGCGCGGTTCGTAAAGGAGACGAACTTAGTAATAAAGTTTGTAAAGTTAGAGAAGTCGTCCTTCTAGGCGAGGAGGGTAAGCTTTTTCTCGGCGTTTACGGTAATATCGAAGTTACGGTAGGTAGCGTCGAGGACTTTTAGGAGTTCGGCGCTAAAGGGCTACTTCTATTAGGTAGGGTCCCCCTTATTATTAAGGACGGTATTAAGGCCGGTTTAGATACTTTAGTAGGTAGAGCCGGAGAGTAGGCCGGTAATATAAAGGATTTTTTAAAACTCCGAGGGGAATTCTTAGGAGTCCTAGGCCTATCGGATCTTAATCTTAGAACGTTAGTTCTCGTAGGTAGTATTACGCTTTATTACGTCTTTATCGTTAATATCGAATACCTCGGGGTCTTTAGCGAAGGACTTTTTAAAGGTTATAGTAATACTACGGTTATTTAAGGCGGCGGCTATAGCCTAGGACTAAGTATTAACCTACGTTTAGAGATCGTTATAATAGGAGTAGAGGCGTAGGTTCTCGGCCGCCTTAAGGGCGTTAGCGGTACGGAGGTTACTAAGGGCGTCGTATATCGAGGCGATTATATATTCGGTTATCGACTAGGCTTTTTATACTACCGAGCTAAGGACTATATCGGCGAGGTAGTCGCGGATAAAGAACGACTAATCGTAGACGGCGGGGACGTTCGTATACTCGGCGACTATAAAGGCTATTATAGGGTAGCCGGTAACGATTAGGATCTTCGTAACCTTTTCCGTAATAAGGCCGGGGTTATCGAGTTTATACTTAGATTAGGCCGGGGGGGGGAAGATAGTTTAGCTATCCTTACCCTTCTGTTAGAAGGGGCCGGGGTTAGCTATAGTAATAAGGTTAAACGTTAAATAAAAAGTAGAAGCGAAAGTAGTAAGGTTAGAAAGAAAGGGTATCTCTACCTATAGTCTTACTTACTTAACGGGGTACGAATATTACTATAATGGATCGTATAGAATAAAGGAAAGGTTCGCTATTAACGTCGGGGATCGGTTAATTAGCGCGGGGTTAGTCGGGGGCGAGGGTACGAATATAAGGATTTTCGCGGTCGGGGATCGAGGATTTTTAAGGTCGAGGATCGGGGAACGAGGCGGAGGTTATGTAATTTAGCGTAGGGTTTGTTAGATTAATCGAGGCGAAGATGAGAGGCTATTCGTAGATGGTAAGGCTATAGGAATAGGTCGAATAAACTATTACGGCGTAAGGGTAGCGTACTATAGGGGTTAGGTTAGATAACTGTTGTTCGACGAGGGGTTGGAAGTCTAGGGCGCGAGGGCCGCGAGAGGTAAGCTCTCGAGGCGTAGGCTAACTCCCGACTACGTAACCTGGCGTTACCTGACCTAGGTTATATGACTATATAACTATGGATACTATGACTAAGGAGTAGGTAAAGCCTGTAATACCGCTCGCGCTTTCTTAACTATACGCCGGCGCCCCGTAGCGATTATATATTCGCTAAAGATATATATATATAGATCTACGGCTACGGTAAGGTCCCCCTCGAGGTATATAGATTAACTAGTAAGACTTTAATACTTCGTAATATTGCTTATTATAAGGGATTTACTTATAATGTAGTATCCCTCCGTTAGCTATATAAGCGAGGGTTTAAGTAGTACTCCGACCGCCTCGCCTTACTTAAGTCCGATAGCTCGGAATACTACGATTTAAAGGACCTTTACGGCTAATTTATAATCTAGTACGAACCGTTAAAGTACCCCGTAGTATACGTAGGAGGACCTTCTAGGGGCGTCTTTACCTACTAGGTTTATAAAAAGCTATTCTTTAGCTCGGTAAGCCTTTAGTATAGTAGATTCGGCTACCCCGGCTTATCTACGCTTTCGTACTTACTAGTTAATATTAACGGCGTTAAGCTATAGGAGCCTATAACGGTTAACTATCTTAAGTATAGTATTTCTAAGGCCTATAGAATCGTTAGTTACGATCCTCGCCTAATCCCCTTATATATAAGGGATATATAAGTAATTAACTTCCTCGACTACTACCCTAATAAGAAGGGGTATAACTCCGTAATACTATTTACGGAAAGGGTATTAAACTCCGTATTCGCTACTTTCTTTACTAACCGGCGATACGAGGATAGCCTTATCCTTACCCTAAAGGTATTCCTTAAGAAGATAAAGACTTAGTACGGAATTAAGCCCCGTAAGATCTAAGCTAATAACGAGTTAAGCTCTTCTAAAGCTATTATAGTTTTCTAAGCCTTTACAGGCATCGCCTTTAATCCCTCGGCTACCGATATATAAGCCTAGAACGGTAACGCCGAGAGATTAAGGGGTATAATTAAGACGAAGACTAAAGCTATAAGGGTATCCGTACGTTTTCCTCGTAACCTATAGGTAAAGATTTATACCGCCGTAGTATACCTATATAATAAAACGCCTCTTAAAAAGTATAACTAGGCCTCTTTATACGAGGTCTTTTATACGGATCTCGCTTACCGCGACGGTATTCCGAACCCCGTTCGTAAGTTATTACTCTCCTATCTACGTAACTATAGGTACCGCGCCTACGTTATAATATCCGACGCCCTTAAGTAGGAGAACCGTTTTAATAAGCTAACCCTTACGGCGTAAATTAGGTATCTTATCGGCTATAACTTTACGAATATTTTCCGCGTATAAAACCCTAAGGTTAGTAAAGTAGTAAGGATAAGGGACGTAACCTTTAACGAAGAGGAATTCCTCGATAGGTTTAAGGAGTTATTTAAGGATAAGTTCCTCTCCGTTACTAACGAAGAGATAGAGACTCTACTTAAGTCTTATAAGGTATAGTCCTTTATATTTACTTTATTTAGTAACCCTACTACTTTAGCTCTCGAAGAAGACGAGGAAGTAATAGATTCTAAGCTTTACGAGTTATCTATAGCTTTTAAAGACCTTAGCTTTAACGCCGAGTATAAGGGTTTATCGTAGGAGGCTTATAAGATTAATTACCTTATTAGGACTACTATCCTAGAACTATTACTAACTTTAGAAGTAACCCCTCCGTTAGCTAAGGTAATCCTTACGGCGGCCTTCTATTTCCTATAAAGCTTTAAGGACTACCCCGGAGAAAGTTAACTTACTTACTAAGAGATAAAGTAATACGGGGCTTTCCCTTTTTTCTACTATACGGAGCTAAACAATTTACGTTTAAAGCTTATAGATAGGGCTTTCTAGGCTACCTTTAACGCCGGAAGAACCGTAATCTTAATCGCTTTAAACGTTAAAGACGCCTTTTCTAAGGAAACGCTCCGCTATAAGTTAAACTACTCGAGATTAAGCTTTTATAGGAAATATTAAAGTAAGCGCCGGCTAGCTACCTTAAAGCGCCGCCTAGCTACCGATAATAAGCTACCTTTTAACGAAGAAGACGACTCGGTTTAGAGCTATAATTCCGTCTTCTCCTTCTCGGTCTAAGGCTGTAAAGAGGTAATCTCTAAGTACGAGATAAAGCCCTCCTTAAAGGTAAGTACCTCGGTCTAAGGCTATAGTACTTCTATATCTTCCCCGGCCTAAGGCCGGAGCGAAGATATTCCCCGTATAGACCGCCGTAACGATAGTAAGCCTTAACCCGTTTCTATAACTCTTACTAATAAAAAGGACCTTTATTAGAAGAACCTCCCCCTAACGCCGGCGAACTACCGCGAATATTAAGTCTACTTACTCCGTTAATAGTTTAAGAAAATAATAAACGATTATATAGGGAGTTATAAGGAGATAAGGTTATAGGAAAGGTATTATAAGAAAAAGGCTAAAGGTTAATAAGTACTAGATTATATATAAGTATATACCTATAAGTTTAGTAAGAATAGGCGCCTCGTTAAGGTTAAGGTACGGCTTATAGTCCGTAGGGATTAGTAAGTTAAGAAAGGCGTAGAAAATAACTACGTCTCGATATTCGCCGGTAAGTTATTCCGTACCCTTATAATAATTACCGCGCGTTTCGACCTTAACCTTATATAATTCGATATCGTAAATACCTTCGTATACGCCGACCTACTCTACGAAGTATATATACGGATACCCCTTAAGTACGACGACGGGAGTAGGAATACCCTCCTCCTACTTAAGAAAACCTTATACGGTTTATATAAAAGCCCTTTCCTTTAGTAAAAGTACTTTATAATATACCTTAAGGGCGATAGGTTTAAACTAATACCCTATAAGCCTTATTACTAGATTAAGGGCGGCGTAATCGTTTTCTTCTATATCGACGATATCGTTATCGCCTATAGGCTTTAGTATACCGAAGCTACCTATACTATTACGAACGTTATCCGTAAGAAGTACGCCCTTTAAGATAGTAAGCCTCTCTAATAGTTTCTAGGGATTGTAGTCTTACGAGATAAAGCCGTTAAGAAGATCTAGCTTAGCTAGTACGATTACCTTTTAAAGATAAATAACCTCCTCGTTAAGGCTCTAAGGTACCGCGTTACTCCGATAGCTACGACTAAACTTCTCCCCTACGAAAGGAAGGCTAGCTACTTAAGTACTAATTCTTACTAACGTAAAGTTAATACCCTTCTATACGCCGCCGTAATTATACGACTAGACGTTATATTTACTATATCTCGCCTTACTCGATTTAATCTTAACCCCGGCCCCGAGTACTATTACGCTACGGACCGTATAATTAACTACTTCTTAACGACGAAGACCTTTACTTTATAGCTAGGGGGTAGCGAGGATTTTACTACTTAAAGCGACGCCTTATTCGTAAATAATACGTTAAATCGTTATAGTTCCTAAGCCTTTATTATAAAGCTATTTAGCGGTATAGTCGGCTAGCGAGCGAATAAGTAGGATACCGTTACTACCTTTACTACGGAGGTAAAGCTCCTTACTCTTACCTAGGTAACTAAGAAAGCTATATTTACTATAAGACTCCTTAAGGAATTAAAGGTTAAGCTTAACGATAAAGCTATCTAACTATTCTATAATAATACTTAAACTATAGGCTTAGTAACTAAGGAAGTTACTACTTTACAAACTAAGTTACGGTATATAGATATCTATAATTACTAGTTATATAAAGCCTATTAAAAAGGGCTTATTAACGTAACGTACGTACTATCGAAAGAGATAGTTACCGATAGTTTAACGAAGGTACTTAACGTAGATAGCTTCGTATAGTTTAGAAAGATAGTAAGCGTTATAAACGCGAAGGAGTACCTAGAATAAAGGAAGATCCCTATACTTACAAAGGGTTTAGTAGAAGGCTTAAAAGATTACTTTAACGGCGGATTCTATACGGTAGAATAGGGCCGGTAGAGGGGGTATAGGCACAGGTACAGGTATAGGTACGGGGTACGTAGAGGAATACGGAGCGATTTGGATATATGTATACGGAGGAAAATACTAAGGATTCGCCGAGATAGGCGATTAGGGATAGATCTTCGGCTTTAGCCAGCGCTAGGGCGCCAGCGTAGCTAAGGGGGTATGTCGGATTAGATATTTCTGCCCTGTAGCCTCTGGAATTGCCCCCGTGTAACTAGATCTTGGCGCCTTGGCAGGTGCCCCACCCTATGGGGGATGGGGTATCCTACCCTCGCCCACTTCCACCGTTCCAGAGCTCTCGCTCTTCTTGGACACTCAATTCTACACACGATTACGCCTACTTTTCCACAGCTTCCCTTCGCGAGACGGGTGCATGCTTGATATCGAGTGTTGTGGAGAAGAAGTGCGATGCCGTGGCCAGTGGCGGAGGAGAGAAAATAGGCGGACGGAAGAAAATGCGCTGGTTGCGGTTCCGGGCGGGGATGGTGCTGTAGCCGTTGGCCTATAGCGGCTCGGCGGGGGCCGACATGGCGCCAATTGGGTCACGCTTGGGCGCTGGCCGCAGAAGGTTGGCGACGGATGCTGCCACGTCAAACAACGAGTCCACTCCATCTCCATCCAACTCACAGCACCAAGACTCCCACCACCCCAAGACGGCGAACAGCCGACAGCCTTCGATCGATCAACATGACACACGCTGATGGGCTGGCACGCCCAAAGCGCCCCCGAGAGCCCAATCGACGCCCTCGACCACGGTGGCCGCACCACTCCGACCACCCCCCGGGGACCCTCCGGAGCCACATGTCCCCAGCCGCCATGCACGCCGGCCTGAGGCGGACAGGCGGCCAGGCGGGGACGAGATGCAGGACCACGAAGTCCGCCGTATATAGTCGATGCCCGGCCGACCAACCTCGAGTCGTCCCTCTGTCTCGTCCGATCCACTCACCTCGCCCTTCCACCGGAAACAGCACAAGCAGAACCTAGCACACGCACCGCCCGCGTTGCACCCTGTCCTCGCATTCGACGCCAGATCATCGTCCTACACGATAGCGTCACCAACAGCCCCCTCTGACCGCCCTCGACACCGGGCCGTCACCGACTCTTGGCCGCCCACACCAGACCCCCTCAAAACCTCGCCCGTCCCCTCGCGCGGACGGACTCCCACTGCCCAAGCTGGCTGCTTCTAGGCCCGACATCCTGGGCACCCACACGGAGCCCCTCCTGGCTCTGTTCTCCGGCTCCGGCGCCGGCGCACCCCCGGCCTCGCCGCCTCCACACAACGACTTTGACGGGCTCAGCGACACCACCACCACCATGGGTTCCCACTCCGAGGCCGACCCCACGCACGCCGTGGACGGCCTCGTCCGCGCCATCCGCGACCTGACGTCGGATCCCAACTACAAGCTCGTCGCCGATGTCTTCTCCGAGTTCCTCTTCCTCAAGGACCACAACCACCGGCTGTCCATGTCGCACCGTGAGACCATGGAGGAGTACCGCAAGTTCCGCAATGAGCTCGAGGATGCCAAGGCAAAGATCGAAAAGCAAAAAGCAGACCTCGAGGGCGTCGTCCAGGAAAAGGCCAAGGAGATCATGCAGCTGTCGGCCGCCCGTGCCAGCCTCGAGGGCGATCTCGAGGACACACACGCCATGCTCGAGCAGCAAAGGATGGCTGCCTTTGAAGCCCACGAGGCCGCCGCCAAGGAGCTCGCCGAGCTGCAGGCGGCCCGCGAGGCGGCCATTGCCGCGCTGCAGGCGTCCAAGGAGGAGGAGCTGGCGGCGCTGCAGAAAACCAAGGAGGACGAGTTGGCGGCGCTGCAGAAAACCAAGGAAGAAGAGTTGGCGGCACTCCAAACCTCCAAGGTGGAGGAGCTGGCTTCTCTGCAGACGTCCAAGGAAGAGGAGCTCGCTGCCCTGCAACGATCAAAGGAGGAGGAGCTTGCTGCGCTTCAGACGTCCAAGGAGCTCGCCATTGTCGACCTCACCACGCTCAAGGACGGCGAGATCGCCGAGCTGACGGCCGTCAAGGATGGTGAGATTGCTGAGCTGGAAGCCGCCAAGTCTGCCGTCGAGGAGGCTAAGCGACTCGCCGAAGAAGCTGCTGCCGCCGCCGCCGCCCAAGCCGCCGAGGATATTGCTGCGCTCGAGGACGCCAAGAAGGGTCTCGAGCAGGTCAAGGCCGACCACGAGGTCGAAATCACTGGCCTCAGGGACAATGTCGCGTCTCTCGAGGAGGCCAAGGCAACGCTGGAGCAGATCAAGGCAGACTACGAGGCCGAGATTGCCAGCCTCAACGAGCGCATCGCCTCCCTCGAGACGCAGAAGCAGCAAGTCGAGGAATCGCTTGCCGCCGCCAACGCTGAGATCACGACGCTCAACGAGACGGTCACGCAAAAGATCACCGACATCGAGAGCCTGCAGGAGTCGCTGCGCATCGCTGAGGAGCAAATCGCTTCCCTCCAAGCCACGGTCGAGGAGCGCAACGCTGAGATTGACAACCTCCACGGCAAGCTCAAAGCCGAAAATGAACGTGCCGAAAACGCACTCGCCGTGGGCGAAGACCTCCAAGCCCGCCTCGAAGACACCGAGGCCGCCCTCCAAGACACGGAAAACCGCCTCGTCGACCTCGAGCAGTACCGCGTCATCCTCAGCGACGAGAACGAAGACGTCTAGTAAGCCCCCCATCCCTCCCATCCACCCCCACTGACTGACCCCCGTATCCACAGCGTCAACGTTCTCGACACAATCTGGACCAACATCGTCACCCTCGTCGAGTCGACCTTCCGCCCCGACATCGACCACGCCATCCTCCAGGACGCCTCGTGCTGGACCAACCTCCGCTCCTCCCCCTACCTCAAGCACGCCACGCAGCTCCAGATCCCCCTCCCGCAGAGCAACTCCCCAGCCGCCAAGGGCATGCGCATCTCGGCCGTCCTCGCCGTCCTGTCCCGCGCCCTGCACCGCCACATCTTCCGCCCCGCCTACCTCCCCCTCGACGACGCCACCGACGCCGTCGGCGCCGAAACCCCGCTGATCGCGTTCCTCCGCCTCCTCGAGGACGAGGACCCCGCGCGCGAGGCGCACATGCGCGCCACGCTGCTGGCCATGCTGCCCGAGCAGCAGCGCGAGCTGGGGACGCGGCGGGTGCAGACGGTGGTGCGCGAGGTGTCGTGGCTGGTGCAGCACCTGCTGTCGGCGGTGCAGTTTGCCGAGTTTGTGAGCGGGCTCGAGGCGGCGTGCCGGCTGGCGCGCGAGCAGTGGATGCGCATCCAGGGCGCCGTCATCAAGATCGAGCCGTACTTTGGGCCGCCGTACGACGACTTTGACTGGCAGGTGCTGGAGCTGCCCGAGTTTGGGGTGAATGGGGGCGGGGTGGAGGAGGAGGAGGAGTACGGGCCCCCCGGGGGCGGGGCGAGCAGTGACGGGATGGGGAGCGTCAATGGCGCCGAGGAGGACGGGCAGCAGCAGGGCGAGGACGGGCCGCTGGAGACGGTCGATGGGGATGCCGAGGGGAATGGACACCAGTCGCCGCATGCCGGGGGGGTGGAGGGCGGAGGCGCGTCGATCCAGGGCGGGGATGACGGGTACGAAGACGTCGAGACGGGCACGGTCAACAGCGAGGAGGACGACGGCGAGATTCAGCCCGAGGAGATCCTGCTGGTCGTCTGGCCGAGCATGTGCTCGGTCGAGGGCGGCGATCTCGTGTCCATCACGCAGGGCCTGGTCATCTCCAAGGAGCAGGCGCGCCCGGCGCTCGAGGAGGTCCGGTCCCGCGCGCGCATGATTGCCCGCCCGGGGTCGCGGAGGGCGAGGACGCTGTCGATGCAGGCGGGGCACAGCACGCAGAGCAGGACGAGCAGCCCGGGCCCAAAGGGGCTGAAGATGGCGGTTTTTGGGGGCGCCCAGCTGTCGCAGGTGTCGGCGGCGCCGTCGGGGGAAGGTCAGGGCGGGGAGGCGGCTCCCGAGGATGGGTGAGGGGGGTGGTGAGGAGGTGGCAGCTGGGCTTGAGGAGGGGGGCGGGGCGTGAGGAGGGGGGGTTGTAATGTGTACACGATGGGCTGGCTTGTCCTTGGGTGTTCTCTCTCGGGGTTCTTTAGGTTGTCAGGCGCGGGTTTGGTTCGGCTGGCATGGAATGACTTGCGACTAGGTTTCTGTCTTTTTCTTTGCGGCATTGCAGGAAGTCAAGGGTTGGAAAGTACATTACATTGCATACGGCAGAGCAGGGCGAGGAGTCTGGGAATTAGGAATGCTTCTGATGGATAATACATGTAATCATGATGCAATGATGATGATAATTATTCGGCTGTAAGGCTTCGGCCGCCTTTTTTGCTGGCCGGTCGCTACGCATCTACGACTTATTCGGACTCGTCTACTCCCCATGGCTGCTGTTCGTTAACGGTAATTTGCGTATATCGAATCAGCTGCGCTTCAGGGGATTCTTCTTTTTCTTCTTCGTCGACATCCTCAACCTCGCCCTCATCGTCATCGTCGTCATCGTCGTCGTCGTCGTCGTCGTCGTCCTCCTCGTCTTCCTCCTCGTCCTCGTCCTCCTCGTCGTCTTCATCTTCCTCCTCCTCGGCTTCTTCATCCTCTTGCCCGACACCCTCCTGGTCCTGCGAGTCCACCCTCTGGTGGTAGTCTGCGAAATCTTCGGTATATCGCCTCAGCATCGCTTCGGGAGAGTCTTCTTCGGGCTCCTCGTCTTTGTCTTCTCCCTCCTCCTCTGTATTCCGCCCTCTCAGTTCTTCCGCCTCCTCGTCTTTGTCTTCTCCCTGCTCCTCTGTATTCTGCCGTCTCAGTCCTTCCGCCTCCTCCGCCTCCTCTCTCGCCCTGTCTGCAGTGATCTGCGCCAAGATTTGGTGGAGTTCCACGTCCATCCCAGGCAAGGCCACCTGCGCGGCCCCCTCCACCTCGCCCGCGCCGTTGTCGTCGTCGTCGCTGCCCTTGTCCGTCTTCAGCGTCTCCAACTCATCGGCAATCTCCTCTAGCGATTCCCTCCAAGCCTCCATCTTTTCGAGAAGCTTCTCCTGTTCCGCCAGCTCCTCCGCCCTCCGTCTGACAATTTTCTCTACCTCTGCGAGAAGCCTCTGCTCCTCAATTAGGTCCTGCTCCCTCCGTTCGACGATCTCCTCCACCCTCTCGATGGCCTCCTCAATCTGCTCACGCAGAGTTTGCTCGTCGTCCATGAGGCTGCACCTGAGGCACCAGTCATCGCAGGGGACGGGCTCGGGGGTGACGGGCTCGGGAACGTCGCAGTATACGTTCTCTCCGTATTTTTCCTTCATTTCTTCACATTGCGCCATTATGATGACGACGGGCTCGCCGACTACATGCAGCCCGCGGCGGCACATCCGCACTTCGGTGGTGACCTCTTTGCACATTGTGGGGTGAAGTTTGAGGCGGCGTGGGCGATTTACTTCCTGGGGAGCTTCTGGCAGTTGATGAGGAGAACGGGGGCAGTTCCGTTATTCAAAGCTGAGGGCCTCTCCCACCGGAGCGAGCACCGGAGCGCAGCGGAGGTTGCGAGCGCAGGTCGGGAAGGCCCGATGCTTTGACATATATCTGGACTGTTAAAGCATCTCTACACTCTGATTAGTCGCATCAATTAGCGCCGTTTTACCTATCGGACATTTGTGTAATTGCGATAGCGTGTAGCCTCTTACAAGCGGCGTAATTAAATCGCGAGAGCAGTCGTGGCGATTAATTACTTAATCGAGTTGTAATTAAATCGCGAAGGTAGTCGTAGTGTTTTGGCGTAGTAATCGCGGATCTAGTGACGATAGAGTAACGTAATAGCGTAACTTACCCGTATAGGCTACCTAGCGTAACTTACCCGTATAGACTACCTAGCGTGTATAGACTATACTACGCCCCGAATACTACCTAAAATATAGTCGCCGATAAAGAATAACGGAAGGTATGTAAATATGTAGACTATACGCGCCGCCGTTAAATACCTCGCGTCGCCCTAAGATTTCTTTCTCTCTTCCTCTCTCTCCTTAATACTACCTTTCCGCCTTTCTACTACTACTACTATTCTTACTACTACTACTACTCCTACTGGTAAGTTTAATCCTTTCTATCTCTATCTTTAACTTTAATTTTAATCGCTTCTTTAGCCTCGATTTCTATCGTCTAATACCTCGCTAGCTATCTCCGTTACTCGCCTCGCTCGCCTCGCTCGCCTTACTCGCTATCTCTAACCCCGCGATCTCGGACCCCGCTAACTATCTCCCTCTTACAAGTACTACTATACTCGACGAGGAAGATCTAGCTAATCGATAGCGTCTTTGTAACACTAGTAAGCTCCCCCCCTCTATCTTTATCTCTAACCCTACGCTAACTATCTCTCTTACAGTTACCGCCGCCTAGGCCGCCCCCAGCCTACCGAAGAGGGGGACGCAGATCTCGAGTCTACGTTCTTATTTAATTATCGCGGCGCCGCTCGACCGATAAGAGCCCGGAAGTAAAGGCGATCCGATCTTACCCCGGCCGGGCCGCCCCTAGCCTACTAAAGAGGGGGATGGATAACTATTATAATATTAGAAGTATTAGTAAACGCTTCTTAACTCGAAAATAAGCGAGTATTATAAGTAAGCTCCCCTCCCCCTCTATCATTTCTATCTCTAACCCTACGCTAACTATCTCTCTTATAGTTACCGCCTCCGCCGACTTACTAATAACTTTAAAGTACCTCCCTATTAAACCTAGTCGCTAAATAACGTTATCGATAAGGACTCTCGGAAAGGTACCCCGGTTAAGGACCTAACTTTTAAATCCTCTATTAAGTAGGAAACGCTAGGAGTTAAAGGAGGTAAGAAGTATAAGGTTAGAGGCGAGGATTAAGATTAAGAAGATTCGGACCTATATTTACTACCTATACCTTAATTAAAAGATATAAGAAATCGCTACTCTAATTAAACTACCTCGAGTAACTACCTTTCCCTACTACTTTAGCGAACTACTTTACTAACTTTTTTCTTTAATAGGCTACCCCGTAATCTAATCTCCTATAATAACAAAAATCGTACCTTTTCGCGCTCCGTTAAGTCTGTAAGAAACAACTACCTCTTACTACCTCTTACTATAAGGTATATCTTCTTCCCTCTCGCCCTCGACTCCTCGACTCTCTCTCGGTAGTTCTGTTCCGCTATAGTTATTTCTAATTCGGAGACTGTATCTAGGGCTTTAGTCGTAGAGGAATAGAAGAGATATCTAACCGCCGGAAAGAGAGGACGATTACTAACCCTTTCTTTTTAACCAGAATCTAACTTCTAACTTCCACTCCAACCCTACGATCCCCTAATAATAACAAAAATCGTACCTCTTCGGCTTTATTAAGTCTATAAGCACCCACCCCCTACTACCTCTTACCTACTACAAGGTATATCTTCCCCCGTCCTCTCTAGCTTAGGAACCTAGACTTCTTCTTTATCCTGTTTTCTAGTACCGCTATCCGGGCCCTTTCCGTCTCCTAGTGAAGGCTCGGTTACGCCGGCTGGAAGTCTATAAGACGAGGAACTAGGAGAGGCGATTACTAACCTTTTTTAATTAAAATCCGACTTCCGCTTCGACCCTATAATCTACTAGTAACCGCGAAAATCGCACCTTTTCCTCCAAGTAAATAACCTCGCCCCGCTCCGGCTCCGGTATATTAAGTCTTTTACAAATAACTACCCTACCGCCTATAAGGTATATCCTCTCCCCTCTCCTCTTCTACCTCTTTTACCTCTAACCTCTCTTAACTAGAAACTAAGACTTCTACCTCGACCCCGTACCTCGTAAACTACTAAGGTAAGTATTACCCGTACTAGTACTATTACCGTCTCTAATTTCTACTCCTTACTTTCCCCCTACTATCTCTATCTTTCTTTTAGGTAAGTAGATATTTGTATATACGCGGAAGGATAAGGGCGTAAATACAAAGTAAGACGTATTAGTCCCTATAAATACGGTCCTTACGCGTTCCTACTCCCTATAAGGAAATAGGTAAGACTTCGAATAATTCCGGCGGTAGCGCGGTAGTAGTACGCGGTGGATCGCCGTTTATATACGCGTATTTACTTACTTAAGGGGTGGATAGGCTAGATAGGCTCTTTTTCGATACTAACTAAGTTAATATAGGTTCGAGCCTGTACGACTAAGAAATCCTACGAGGAACTAAGTCGCCTCCGAGGTATTAAGTATATTCCTACGGGAGTTAAGGGCCCCCGTAGCGTTAAGGAAATTCCCCCGGGAGTTAAGGTATAAAGTTATATTAAGTAGGGAAAACGGATATAAGGATATTAAAGAGCTAGGATAGTAAGGATATCTCCGCTATATCTACTATAACGCCCCCGCCTCCGCCCGGCGACTACGGCGGTAGTATACCTCTAAGTAGCAGACTAACTAAGAAGTATATCGGCTATAGTACTATTCTTCTACTCGACTAGTTCGTTAACCTAAAGAAGGTATCGGCACCCCTTACGGCGAAGTATCTCGACTATCGTTAGGCTTATAATAAGGTATACCTCTACCTCCTTCTTAATATCCGTACAGCCTAGACTAATAAAATTAAAGTAACAAGTTTTCGAATACTATCTATAATACTATTAATATACTCTACGGTAGGAAGAATAAACGTTAAGTTAACGACGTAGAGCTATCCCCGGTACCTATCCTCGCTCGATAGAGATCTAGAAGGGCGCCTATAGCCGGGTTATTCGATCGCCTTTTTTAGGTTACTACCCCTTAGATCTAGCCTTTAAATCTTAATCCGTTTACTTCTAGTCCTAGTATTTAGAACGCCCTAGACCTCGATTTCTACGGACGACTTATATAGCCTTTACAGTAGTAGTTTTACTAGTAACCGTTTCCGCCTCCGCCGCCGTCCTAGCAATAACCCCCTTAGTAGTATTTACCCCGATAGTTATAGCTATAGTAGTAACCCTAGCGGTAGCGTTAGTCGGCCTGTAAGGTTACCTCGCGCGTTATATCTTACGTTAGTAACTTTAAAAGACGTAGTATTAGTCGTTTTCTACTTCGCGGCTGTCACAGGCTTTGCCTACTCCTTAGTTATAGTATCCATAGTTATATAGTTATATGACCTGGGTCAGGTAACGCCAGGTTACGTAGTCGGGAGTTAGCCTACGCCTCGAGAGCTTACCTCTCGCGGCCCTCGCGCCCTAGACTTCCGACCCCTCGTTAAATAATAGTTATCCAACCTAACCTCTATAGTATACTACCCTTACACCATAATAGTTTATTCGACCTATTCCTATAGCCTTACTATCTACGAATAGCCTCTCGTCTTCGCCTCGATTAATCTAACGAACCCCGTACCGAATTACGCGACCTCCGCCTCGTTCCCCGATCTTCGACCTTAAAAATCCTCGATCCCCGACCGCGAAAATCCTTACATTCGTACCCTCGCCCCCGACTAACCCTACGCTAATTAACCGATCCCCGATATTAATAGTAAACCCTCCCTTCGTTCTATATAATCTATTACGGTAATATTCGTACCCCGTTAAGTAAGTAAGACTATAGGTAAAGATACCCTCTCTTTCTAACCTTACTACTTTTACTTTTACTCTTTATTTAGCGTTTAACCTTATTACTATAGCTAACCCCGGCCCCTTCTAGTAGAAGGGTAAGGATAGCTAGACTATCTTCCCCCCCTTAGCCTAATCTAAGTATAAACTCGATAACCCCGGCCTTATTACGGAGAAGGTTACGAAGATCTTAATCGCTACCGACTACTCCGCGACGGCCTCCGTAATCGCCGAATACGCGAACGTCCCCGCCGTTTACGACTAGTCGCTCTTTATCCGTAACTACCTCGCCGATATAGTCCTCGGCTCGGTAGTATAGAAGGCCTAGTCGATAACCGAGTATATAATCGCCTCGATGTACGACGCCCTTAGTAACCTCCGTACCGTTAACGTCCTCGAGGCGGCCGAGAACCTATATCTCCGCTCCTACTGTAACGATCTCTAAGCGTAGGTTAATACTTAGTCCTAGGCTATAACCGCCGCCCTAAATAACCGTGGCGTTACCGTAACCTTTAAGAAGTCCTTTGCTAAAGACCCTAAGGCGTTCGATATTAGCGATAAGAATATAATAAAACGTAATACTACTTACGAGAACTAGTATTCTAAGATTAAGATCCGATAGGCCTAGGACTTCTAGGAATTCCCTTTAAAATTCTAGAAGATTCTTTATATCGCCGGCCTACTCTCTAGCTCTACCTATTAAAGTATCTAGACCGGCTTCGATACTATCCTTAATAATAAGGGGGACCTTACCTAGTAGAAGTAGCTCTTTAACGCCGAGCTCCTAAAAGTCCTCGACGTTACCTACTATAACTTCGACGTTACCGTAGACGCCGAGAAGAAGCTTACCCTCCTTACCTAGAAGGACGACTTCTCTAACTTTATAGACTTTATTACCGAGTTCGTCTCCCTCGCGGACTATACTAAGATTAACGATACTACCCGCGTTCGCTTTATCCGCGATAAGGTAAACGGCCGTATCCGTAAGGCTTTTATCTCCTAGGTTTTATAGCTTAATAAAGACGATTAGCCCGGCTAGCTTAAGATTATCTTGTAACTCGCTAAGAATATTAAATACGACGAGTTCCTCTTTAAGTCGTATAGTAATAAGCCCGGCGGCTCCGGTTCTGGTAACGGTAATAAGGATTCCTCGGCTCTTAAGAAGGACTCCGACGCGATAGATCTCTTTAGCGCTCGTATTAGTAGCCCTTAATACCTATCCCTGGCTAAACTTTAATACCGAATTAATAACGGCTTTTATAAGAGATACGGAGGCGCCGGCTATATTATAGCTTACTATATCCTAGCGGACCGTACCGCTATTATTAACGCCTTAACTTATAAAGGTACTTAAGGTAAAGGTACCTCCTATAGCGGCGGTCGCGGCGTATACGGAGGCTTCGGCGCCCCGTACGGCGGCGCCGGTATAGGCTATAGCTACGGCTACCTAGCTTCCTACCCCGCCTAGCCCTAGTACCCGTAGTAGTACCCGTAGTAGTAGTTCCCCCGCCCCTAGTAATACGGCGTTACCTACGTCCGATCTATAGCGACGGACCCTAACTAGTAGTAGCCTTTCCCCCCCGCCTAGTATAACTTCTACGCTATCTCCTTTAACTATAATTACCCTTTTAGGTTCGTTAAAGGCGAGATTTAAGATAACCCCGCCGTTAAGGACTACTAGGGAAAAGAGTACCCTCCTTACTAAATTACGCTAGGAGGGTAATCGGAGAAGGATAAAGGACGTAAAGGACCTAAATAGATAGACTTGTAATTAGTACTTTTAGGTAATAGAAGAAGTTAATCTTATTATCCTCCTACCTCTCCTTCTCCGAGCGTAAAGTATACTATACTAGCCTAATAAACTCCGGCTGTATAGGGAAGGCCTTTATTAATAACGGTTTCGTAAACCTTTACTATATCCCTACCGACCCCCTCCCCTATACTAAACCTTTATTCCTCGCCGACGGCTAGTTATACGACTAGATCCGAAGTACGGTAACCCTCGACCTTTAAATCGGAGCCTATAAGGAAACTATCTCCTTCTTTATTATACCCCTCGCTAAGGAATACCTAGTTATACTAGGGATCCCTTAGCTCTAGTAGTATAATCCCGTCGTTAGCTAGGATATACTAAACCTAACCTTTACGAACTACGGCCTAACCTACCTCCCCTATAATACTTTAGTACTCGCCCCCTACGCTATAGAAATACTACCCCGTACTAACTATAAACCGTTAACCGTAGAAGACCTTAAGGAGGAAGACGATCCCTACGACGTTAACCTCCGCTATATCGCCTATAGAAGAGCCGCCCGCTCTAGGTAATAATAGGCTAGGTAGGCCTACGCTAGGCCCCTACCGCCCCCCCCGCTTCCTAAGATAATCCTTTAAAACGTTAAGCGCGCCGGTATAATACGGATCCCTACGAAGAAATACGTCCCTATTTAACGCTTCTTTATCGAAAAGGATAGTAGCGCCCTAGAACCTATCGACCCTAACGATATCCGCTTCCTTAGTACCCTTAATTTCTTTCTCCTTTTACGCTAAAAGGGCGTTAAGACTATATAGACTACTATAAGCGAGCTAGACGTAGCTATTACTAAGATCTACGCCGATATATAACCCTTTATACTTTTAGAGCTAACGGAGGGCGCCTTTAAGGAACTTATACGGGGCGAAAGGGATATAGCCTATTAAAAGTCCGTACTCCCCGAGCCCTACTACGACTTCGTCGACTATATCTTCGCTAACCCTATTACTCTAGGTAAGGATACCGAGACGCTAAGCCGGATTAACGACGAGGACGCCGCCTAGTTCTTCGTAAAGCTAGATAAGGCCCCCTTTACAGATAACGAAATAAGAAAAAAGATACCCGTTAAATATTACGACCTCTTTTACGTCGCCCGACCGTAGGAAGCGGAGAACCTTCTCCTATACCGCTCCTACGACTATAAGATCGAGCTAACGTTAGGAGCCCCGCTCCTATATAGCCGAAATAAACCTATATCCCTCGTAAAACTTACCGTTATTAAGAGATAGCTCGATAATAACTTAGCTAAGGGAAATATCCGCCTATCTACGTTAGCTATAGTAGCCCCCCTCCTTTTCGTAAGGAAGCCCGGCGGAGGTATCCGGATTTACTAAGACTATCGCGGGATTAATAATATTACTATTAAGAACCGGTACCTACTACCGCTAATCCGCGAAACCCTCGACGTTATCTATAACGCTAAGATTTATACGAAAGTAGACGTTATCTTAGCGTTTAATAAAGTTAGGATCGCCGTAAGGGAAGAATAAAAAACAGCCTTTATTATAAGGTTCGGCCTCTACGAGTCCCTCGTTACCCTATTCGGCCTTTACGGAGCCCCGGCTACTTTCTAGAGATATATTAACGACGTACTCTACGATATCCTTAACGAGTACGCTACCGTTTACCTCGACGATATCCTTATCTATTTTAATAACCTTAAGGATTATATTAAATACATTAGGGAAGTCCTTAGACGCCTTACTAAGGTAGGCTTCTAAATCGACCTCTCTAAGAGCGAATTCTATATTACCCGGATTAAATACCTAGGGCTTATTATTACCCTAGGGGGTATCGAGATAGACCTTAAAAAAGTAGCGGTAATAATAACTTAAAAGCCGTTAATAATAAGGCGGTAGCTATAACGCTTCCTAGGCTTCGCTAACTTTTATCGACGATTTATCCGTAGCTTCTCCGGCTTAACTAAGTACCTTTACGAATTAACTAAAAAGGACCGCTTCTAGTAATAGACTAACGAATATTAAAGCTTTTTCGAGTCCCTTAAAATAACGTTTTCTATAGCCTCCGCCCTTTATATATTCGATTAGAACCGCCGAACGGTAGTAAAGGTCGACACCTTTAACTAAAGTACCGGCGGTACCTTCCTCTAAGTCGGAGACGATAGGGAGTCCTACCTAGTCGCCTACTTCTCCGCTAAGTACTTAGTATAGGAGTATAATTACGATATCTACGATAAGGAGTTCCTAGCTATTATTAAAGTACTCGAGAAGTAGCGCCCGGAGCTCGAAGGAACTTGTAATATCTTCGATATTATTATAAACTATAAGAACCTATAGACCTTCGTAATAATTAAGTAACTTACCCCGCGTTATATAAGGTAGTCGGAGTTCCTCTCGAGATTTAACTTCCGGATCCGGTACCGCCCTAGTACGCTAGCTATTATACCGGACGCCCTTAATAGGAAGCCGGAGGATATACCGATCGACGAAACCGACGACCGCCTCCGCGCCTATAACCGGCCTTTAATAGACCCTTATAAGTTCGACCCTAGTATATACGAAGACTACGTAAGCCTTATTCTCGCGGCCGCCGATATCGGTAACGAGTATCCTCTCGCTACGGAGGTAAACCTTTAGCTCTATACCCTAGATACCTTAAAGTATATCGACGACCTTATCGCCGATAGCTACGAGAAGTCTACCCTACTTAACGAAGTTATAGTAACCCTAAGAGACCCCGAGAATAATAAAGGATAGCCGACGCCCCTTAAAGACCTCCTCCGGATACCTTTTAACGAGTATAAACTAGTATAAGGCTAGGCCTATTATAGGGACCGCTTAATTATAAACCCCGAGGACTACGACCTATAGCTGTAACTAATCTATAAGATATACGCGTCTACGCCTACCGGCTACTCTAGCCGAACTAAGATACTAAACCTAATAAACCGCCGATACTAGTAGCCGGGCTTCGTAACTTCCGTAAGGGAGTTCTATAAGGGATACCTTATCTACGTTAAAACGAAGCCCTCTCGATCTAAGCCTATCGGATTCCTTAAGCCTCTCCCCCTACCTTTCTCCTTATAGTAAGATATCTCCGTTAACTATATTACCCCTTTACCGCCCTATACTAGGCGGGGCTATACCTACTAATACGTCGCCGTAGTCGTCGATAGACTAACTAAGATACGGTACTTTATCGCTACCGAGACCCTAGAAGCGGAAAAACTAATAAATACCTTCCTATAACGAGTCTATAGCCTCTATAGCTACCCGGAGACTATTATCTCCGACTAAGGTAGCTAGTTTATCTTAACGTTCTAGCGCGCTTTATTAGTACGCCTCGGTATTACCCTCCGCCCCTCGTCGGCGTTCTACCTATAGACTAATAGCTAGACCGAAAGGATTAACGCCGAGCTAGAGAAGTATCTCTACTCCTATATCTCGTAGTCCTAAGACGACTAGGCCGATTAGCTTCCCCTCGCCGAATTCGCCGGTAATAATACGGTCTCCGAGACTATAGGAGTAAGCCCCTTCTACGCTAACTACGGATTTAACCTCCGGATCGACGTAGAGCCGGTAACCCCCTACCCCCCCGACTATTCCGCCTACTAACGTTAGGAGTTCTTTAAAGTAATAAAGATCGCCTATTATTTCTAGAGTATACTAGACTAAGTTAGTACCCTTTTACGCTAAGCTTAAGACCGATACGAGCGTAACGCTAATACTAAGCGGACCGACGCCTTAAAGTATAAGGCCGGCGAATAAGTAATACTCGATATAAGGAATATCTCTACCGGCCGCCCCTTAGAGAAACTCGCCCCTAGGTAAGAGGGCCCGTTTAAGATTACTAAGGCCTTCTTATATGTAATTTAACTATAACTCCCCGCTAATATAAAGGTTAATAATACCTTCTACGTATAGCTCGTCCGCCGATAGGTACCGGGTAGAATTTCCGGCTAAGACGCGGTAGAGTAGTAAGTCCGCGTAAACTAAGGCCGCTAGATAGTACGGACCGACGAATTTTATAAAGAATAGTAATATACCTTTAAGAGAATCCTCGACTACGGCTAAGCCGATAACGGCCGATAAAACTACCTTATTAAATAAGTCGGCTACGATTAACTAACGTAGTAACTAGCTAGCGATTTAAAGGGCTACGACGACGACTTATAAGAGTTTTACGAAGCGAACCTAGGAAAAGGAAAGCCCCCCGCGTAACTAAAGAAAAAGAAGCCGAGTATAAGTATCTCCGCGCCGGAGACGAGTTCCTCCGTACGCCTACCCGCGCCCCCGCCCGTACCGCGGCGTTCCGTACGCCTAAGAAGGGAAGACGGGGCTTGATTACGCCTTTAGCTACTACTTATAAGTATCCGCGTAAAGGCGTAATTACCGAGGAGGGGAGGTAAGTGTTATAGGCTTTGCCTGCTCCTTAGTTATAGTGTCTATAGTTATATAGTTATATAACCTGGGTTAGGTAACGCCAGGTTACGTAGTCGGGAGTTGGCCTACGCCTCGAGAGCTTACCTCTCGCGGCCCTCGCGCCCTAGACTTCCGACCCCTCGTCGAACAACAGTTATCCAACCTAACCCCTATGGTACGCTACCCTTGCGCCGTGATAGCGGCTAAGACTCTTAAAACTCCCCCGGTACGGCTACGGCTTATACTATATAGACCGTAATTAGGCGTAGGTACCGTATTAAACGCCGTAGTAGTAAAGAACTATCTATTACCCTATCGCTAGATACTTTTCGGCGTACTTAAGATAGCCCGTCCCCCGCTAGCTAGCTATCTTATCTATCTTAGCTATCGTAGCTATTGTAGCTATCGCAGCTAATATAACTATCGCGCCTATTCCCTTTCCGCTTAGGTTATACCCCGCCCCCGTACCCTAATATCTTCTTTTACCGGACCTACGGCGTATATAAATACGTCTAGCTAATACGTATCGTTAATAACGTTAAGTAGTATATCTACTACACCGAGCTATATAGTAAGCTCCGCTATATAAAGTTATAGGCCTACGTTCGTTACGGCTATAAGTATCTACGCTACGAGTTTCGCGATAATTCCGGCGCTTTAACTCTCGAGTACTAAATATATTTATTCGCTTCCTAGTATAAGCCCTTCCTAAGCTTTCTAAATCGCTAACCCTTACTATCGGGTCTTAGTAACTATATAAACTTCCTAAACTTACTTAGAAGCTAGTAGTAGTACGAGCCGGAGTCGACTATCTCGCTATCGAACCCTAGCCGTAAGCTACTACCCCTTAGCCGTAACTAAGCTATTAGGTATATTATCGAAGCTAGGCCTACCGAAGGTACTAATCTTACTAATTTAAATAGACCTAACCTACTATTCTAGGGCGATACTAATATACGTAGCGTAACTACCGAAGATAAGGTACTAATAACTAACTTCCTTTACGCTATCGATAAGGAAGAAATAAAAGAATATTTACGTTACCGCCGCCGTTAGTTCGATATACGCCTCGATCCAGATATCTATACGAGGTACCGTAACGCCGACGATAAGAAGAGGCCGGAGGATTTATATCTCTAAAGTACTAATAACGCCCTCGACTTTAAAGATATCCCCGCCTACCTCCCTAAGCTATTGTAGCTCGAGGAGATACTAATTATAAGGGTTTACGTATATATAGAAGTTATATCCGTAAAGGGCGCTTAGTAAAAGTATAAAGGGTATATCGTTAGCTTTCTCCGAGATATTAGTAAGATTTATAACTAGTTACCGCTCCTCCTTAAAGACGTTAACTTACTTATACTTCGGCCGGTTAACGCTACGAATTAGCCTTATATTATACGGTAATTTAAGTATAACTTTTATATTAACTAGTACTACGTTCGATAGTAGCTGGAGTTCCTTATCGCTAACTACCCTAGCTATATAGATATTACTATCTCGGATATAAATCTCTCGTAGCTTCCGCTTAATAGAGATACGATAGATTAGCTCCCCCGTTATATAGGCCTAAAGGTTAACTTATTTACTCTTATTAACCCCGAGGACGATCTCTCTAACTTTCTAAAGGTAGTTACGCTACCGAATCTTATAGCCGACTAAAACTAGCTAAACGCCTTCCGCTAGTAACTAGATAGTAGTACTAGCTTTACTTCCTAGCCTATCTAGCCTATCTAACCTATATAACCTATTCCGCCGGCCTAGCCGTATATTAAAGACGCCCCCTTCCGTAGTACGCCCCTAAGCGAATTTAACTACTTATAAGCCCTACTTTCGCTAGCCTTTCTGACTCTCTACCCTTACGGAGCCGCCGACTTTATTACCGCCCGCTAACATACTATTAAGTATAAGGAATATATCTAATACGCGATAAGATAGTACGACGGTCGATTCGCTAAGTATAAGCGTTTTCGTTTCGTAACCTATAATACTCTTATATAGTATTAAGTTAATAATAAGAGCCGTTTCTACATTAAGTATAAGCCTAACGCCCCTATAGATATAGAGATACTCCGTAACGCTTTCGCTAATAATAATAATAAGTCTAAGGCTTTCCTAAAGTCTATTATAAAGTTTTTAGATACTGTAGTCGGTATATAGCCCTACTAGAACGGTAAGTAAAAAGGCCTAGAATCCTTCGTCTATTAGCTCGGTATACCGGCCCTTTTTTATACCTTTTCGCCTACCGATTACTACTAGAGATTACTTACTAAGTATATACCGGAATTCGCTAGATAGTAATAGGCTCCGGAGCGGGAGCGCCTAGGTATCTTATATACTAATCTTCGCGATAATCCCTATATCGCCGCCTAGTACTTCTATATGCGATTTAAGGCTTTCCGTAAGTACGTTCTAGTACTTAAGTTTAACGTTACGGACTACTAGTATTACTTTAAGTAGTAGGCTCGTAGCTCCCCTTACGACTACGGCCTGTATTAGTCTAACGGTACCCTTATCCCTAAGATGGAATTTAAGGTTAGTCGCCTTACCTTTACTCTCTTCTAGGGTAATTATATCTCTACGTTAAACGTCTATCTAGACCGTTAGATTAGTCGCCTTAATAAGGCTAATCCTCTAGTCGTAAAGATAGGAGTTAATATATAGCCTACCTTCGTAACGTTATCGAGTATAATTAATAAGGTCTAGAGATATACCTATACGGAGATATACTATCTATATACTAAGAAGCTACTAGTTATCGTCCCCCCTAGTATAGTTCCGCCCCTTAAAAAGGAGTACCGATTTTACTTCCCTAAGCCTTATTACGAAGAGCCGTAGCTAATTAAGTACCCTAGGTATACCTACTTTCTGTACGATAGCGCTTACAACGACGTAAGGCTTAATAACTTTAACCCCGCTATTATACTCGCCTAGTTAGCTAATATAAATATCGCTCCTTATATAAGTATTAAGGCTATATTATAATATATCGCTAAATACTACTTAAAGGCGGAGACTAAGTCTAAGTCCTATAAGGACCTAGTAACGGAGATCTTGCCTTATATATCTACTCGGAACTATATACTCTCCTTTATATCTAAAATTATAAATAAACTACTTTCGGAGCGCGATATCTCCGCCTAGGAGGTTTGTTACTATCTCTACGGACTACCGCTTTCCGAGGGTTTACGCTAGGTTTAGTTAGTCGATTACCGCCCTACTAACGTAACTCCTAGGTAGGCCGTAGTTAATAAAAATAACACTATTACCGACGTAGTTAGTATATATAAGAAGTATTTATAGCGCGCCGGCTTCGAGGATCTTACCTACTACGACTTCCTTTATAATATTAACTAAGGTAGTTATAACTAGACTAGGCGCGCTATCTCTCGCGTACTAAATTATTTCTCTCGCTATAAGCTATCCGGGGATACTTTAGAGGATTATAGCCGGGTTAAACTAATACTTAGCTACGCTTATCGCTCTCCGCTAGAGCTACTAGTAATCGACGATACCGCTTTTAATAATTATACTAAGGCCTACTAGTACTACTATAACGTTTACGTATACCCTAACGACTATTACGGCGAGCCTTTCCCCCTTACTCTAGAGGACGAATTCGAAGATAAGGTCTACGAGGATAAGATCGCCCCTACCGAGTAGGAGGAATTCGCCTACGCGTTACTAAATCGCCTTATTAAGGCTAAAGATATAGATCTTCTTAGCTAGCGCCCCTAGGATTTACTTATAGATTAGACGTCTTACGTTAGTTACTATTATAGGCTACTTACTTTATCGCTTAACTTTTAGAAGAACTACGCTACCGATTAGGTAATTACTAGTAATACCGGTAGTATTCCCGACTATAGCCCCGCCGCTATAAGGGGTCTTAACCTAGAGTAACGCCTTCTATTCGACTAGTTCGTTAACTACTACTAGTTAACCCTTAATAGCCTTAACCCCTCTTAACTATTACTATAGGTCGACGGCCGTAGTAGTACTAGTAAGAGTTACGTTATCCGACTACTATCTACTCGGCTAGACTTTATAGCTCGCTCCGCCGGAAAGCCCCTTATCGTAGTACGCGCTACGCCGACTAGAGTAGTAGTAAATAGTATTAACGGTAGTACCGTATACTTACTCCTCTAGCTCCCCGTTACTAAGGGAGAGCTAATACCCCTTACCGGTAGCGCTTTATCCGCTTTATAAGCTCGCCTTCGTTAATATTACTACTTTATTATCGACGAAAAGAGTATAATTAGCCTCCGCGTACTAAAGTAAATCGACGACCGTCTCCGCTAGGCCTTTCCGGAGTAGAACGGTAAGTTCTTTAAAGGCCGTAGTATCTTCTTAATTAGGGACTTCTTCTAGTTACCGCCAGTCCTCGATAAAGCTCTATACAATTAAGATCCTAGCGATAAGCGTTCTATCGTAGATAACGCTAATAAAGCTACCTACGAGGAATTTAAAGTATCTCTAAAGCTAAAGGAGGTCCGCCGCTAATATAGCGCGGCTTAGTAACCTTTCCGTACGGCTCTCGACGGCCTTTATAATAATAATCCGACTATTACTAACTAGCGTTTACTTTATATACGTTTATAGTCTATACTCCTCTTCGCCGAAGTAGCTACCTTTAATAACGCGCTTTATATCTATCCGACTAACTCCGCCGTTACCGAGTATAACGTTACGTATCTAGAGTAGCTTCTACAGCCCTACTTTATATATAAAGCTAATAACGTTAAACCTAAGGTATCGGAAACTAAGGCTGCTAGCGTAGGTAATCTATTTAATAAGGTCCCCCTTATTATCGACGCGTAGGTTATACTTCTTAATAACGTATAGACGGAGGTAGGCTTTATTAACAGCGCCTATAGTATTATCATCGACCTTATATAGGCTCCGGCTACTAACCCTTATAGTAGTACGGCCCCCTTCGTTATTATAATTAGATTCGATAGCTATAGTAGCCCCGACGTATTAAGCGGTATAGTCGAGGCCCCTAAGGGCGTAGATCTTACTAGTATTATACCGATCTTTAGGGCTACGAGAGACTTCCTACGTAGTATAGCCGAGTATACTCGTATATAGTTTCCGCTTATTATCGTATACGTTATTACGGTCTATAAAAGCCAGGGCGCTATACTCGATAGAGCCGTTATAGATATCTCCGGCCGTAAGTTCCAAACTGGCCTTACTTATATAGTAGTATCGCGAGTTAAGACCCTCGAGGGTATTATATTCGACGCCCCTTTCGACCTTAACGTTATTCGCGTATACGTACCCGTAGGCTAGAAGGGTAATAAGACCGTTACGTAGCGTAATAAGGATATCGAGGCGTATAAGAGTAAGAACTAGTATATCTATCCTACTATTACCGCTTCTATTACCGCTCCTGTTATTACGGTTCCTATAGTTACCGCTCTTACAGTTATAGCTCTTACGGTTACGGGACCTACGGCGTAAAGGCGTAAAGGTAGTAGTGGAATTAATAGGGTAGATAGGGCAGATGGGGTAGATAGACCTATTGTATAGGAATTAACTGTATTTGTAAAAGGCTCTGGAAGTGCTGTTTTTAGTACTTAAAATTAATGTCTAACTTAAACAGATTCGCCGGCGACTGCGGTAACTGCTCCGACTACGACTTCTACTCCGACTGCGCCGTCTGTACCTTCTATACCTTCTATACTTGTAGTAACTACGACTACTCTGTCTGCTCCGGCTGTAACTACTCCGACTACGCCGTCTGTACCTTCTGTACCTTCTGTACCTACGGTAACTATAGTAGTAACTGCTCCGTTATCGCTACGAGGGGTAAAGTAAGCGAGATCGTTACCTATTACTCCTACGCTACGAGGGGGATCCCTCGTATAGCGGTAGCGGAGTTATAGCGGTATAGCTATATCGTCGCCCTCAGCTTTAACACTTTCGTCGCGTATGGGACGTAACTAGTATAACTACAGGAGGCTGACTCTTGGTTATCGTCGTAAGCTGCTACAGGCACTGGGACTCTGTATATCATAACATGGGATTCGTACGTAACTACAACATTTTGGGCAACTTTGCATCTCATGATATGCGCTCATGGGATATCGGACAACCACGTAGTATGATAGGAACAGTGATCTGTATAGGTAGTATGTTGATCCAATACAAGCGTCGGGCGTGCATTTCACCTAGGTACCGTAGTAGGAAATCCTACAAGGGATCAAGGCTTATTAAACTTGTACAAAGGCGATAAACCTTATTAATACTAACTAAGCTTTTTCGATTAAAGACGCTTATCAACTTAAAGAGGCTTATTAGCTTAAAGAGGCTTGTCAGGTAATCTAACTAATTAGATTACTTAGATAGGGGGGGGTTCTGGAAATGTTACATTTTAGCGTATAACCTACTATAACTACTATAGTCGGACTTTTAGCCCTTTAGGGGGCTTTAGCGGTTATATACTAAAGACTACTAAAGCCCTTTTTTAATATCGGTATATACTAAATTTTATTTCTAGTAGTCCTTAACGTATAACCGCTAAAGCCTACCTAAGAAATTATATCGTTATCGTTTAGTAGTCCTATACTAGGACTATAAAGTATTAGTATCGCCGTCGTTAAATAAAGCTATCGCTAATTAAACTACTACTTTACTATAATATAATTTAGGGAATTTATTTAAAGGTATATTATAGTAGACTAATCTACTTATTCCTCCTCTATTAGTATCCCCTAGTTATAGAAAGAAGTCTTATACTAGCCGTACTCCTTTACTACTATCCGAGAGATTAACTCCCTTAGAGACGTTTAAGTACTTATAATAGGCCTCGGTATCGGAACGACGTATATATCGTAGCGGTATCGGAAAAGATATTTTAATAGATTACTCCGTTATCCTATTATCCTATTATTACGTATTATATATATCCGTTCTATAATACCGTAAGGCGGGAATTTATAACGAGAGTCCTATAATACTATAAGGTAGGGGAATCTATAATAAGAGAGGCGTTTATAAAGAAAAAACCGGGGAGAATCGTTAATTAGAACGGAAGTTACTAAGGTAAGCTATAAGTACTACTACTTCTCCTAGAAGTAGCTTATACGATTAAGAGCGTCGCGCTCCGAGTATATACGTAACGGAGACTAGTCGCTTTTATCGTTATCCTTACTATAACTAATACTACTATCGATAATATAACTAGAATAATCGATAGTATCGCCGCTAGTATTAACGTTATCGCGGCTAGTATTTAAATCTATAATAGAATCGTTAAAAAAAGTAAAAGGAGACTAGTATCCTATATAACTATAACGACCCTTAATAGTTTAACTAGTACTAGGGGTAAAGCTATTACTATTTATCAGGACTTAACGCGGGGCTAACCGCGCGGGGCGACCAGACGGCGTATAAAGGGCGCGGGCGGTAGCCTTAGGCCACTACCCCGCGCTACGGCACGCTTAAAGGTAACGACGTAGTCGTCTACCGTATCCGGACAACTTAAAGCAACTACTACGGTACAATAATAAGGATACCAGAACGGTACAGGCCCAAGTACCGCTTCCAGGCCTTAATACCAGCTTATAATACGAAGGACGAAGAAAGGTAAGATAGCTAAGGAAGGAAAAGATAAAGGGGGTAAGTTACTCTATAAAGGAAGGGAAGTACCCTTAAATAGGCTCGTCTATAAAGAGGGACTATCGGAGGAACTTAGAAGTAACGAGGAAGGGGAGGGGATACTAGGAACCCTTTAAGAGAAGTATAAATAAGGGATAGCTAACTCTTTTCTAAAGGGGGAGGTTAGAGTTTAATTTATTATCTTACATAATTATTACTTATATACCCTGTCTTTATTAGTCCTAGCTACTTTAACGTATATATTTTCCTTCTACCTTATATATTAAACTCTTTACCTTACTTATAGAAGTCGGATTAGTAGGATAGTTAAGATATATTGTTAAGTAGCTACCCTTAAGTAAAGTATAAACTCCTTTACTAATAATATTATCGATAACGATATTAATATTTTATTAGTCTTAACTACCCTTAATAATAGCTCGGTAACTACGTCTTCCTACTTACTTAACCTAGGCTATATCTAACGTAAATAGAAGATAGCCGAGAAAAGGACTAAGTAAAGTATTTATAAAGACTCGGATATCGACTAAAATAACTTTATAAGTAACGTACGTAAAGACTTAATAGTACCTATTAATATTTATTATATTTTAATTAACCTTAACTATAAAGAAGACTTCGATAAAAATACTATATAGGTTAAAAGCGAGTAACCCTCGCCTAACTCGTTAACCTTTTCCGATAAAGACCTTCTCGTTAATATATATAGGCGTACCGAAGTAGCTAAACGTTAACTTAGAAAGGCTTAGGATTAACTTAAACTTAAACGACTTAATTACCGCTTACGGATTACTATTAAAGCCTTAATAAAAGTTATAAGGGGTTTATTAGGAACCTTAAAGGAAGAGGAAGCCGTTACCGAGACTATAGATAATATTATTAAACCTACTCCTAAGCGACTTACTATCCCTATTAAACTAGCTATCCTAACTACTATTATTAACGGTCTCTCGGCCCCCTTTACGGCCGCCGTCGCTAGTCCGGAGACGCCTATTACCGCGACTATTACTATAAGGGCTACCTTTAAACCCCGTTAAAACGCCCCTTTTAAAGCCCCTACTTTTATCTACCTTACCTATATAAGGTAAAACTTTACTACCCTCCGTAATTTCCTTTACGATTATAAGATTAACTTCCGTATTTATACTAACTTATATTTTAGTAAAGACCGAGTTATATATATAGTAAGCTACCTTAAAAGGGCTTTAAAGAACGCCTAGGTAAAATATATATATAAGTAGTAATACTAACCTAGCTTTAACCTTAACCTTATACCTTAGTAAGAATTTATCGACTTTCTAAAGATAAAGCTATTAAATCCCCGGACTTATATTCTCTCGGCTACTAATAAGCTCGAAAAGGCCTTTTAAAAGCCTAACGAAACCGTAGCCGACTTCTAAGATTAATACTTTAATTTAAAGGCTAAGCTTAGACGCTTTAAAAATAATAAACTACGCGTAGTATAGCTCTTAAACCGCTTCCGCTTAAAGATCTATTAAGTAATCGAAGTTTAAAAGGATATCCCCGAGACCTAGTAGTAGCTTATAAGCCTCGCTTATTATATAGAGGAAAGTTAAAGGGGCGTATCCTAAACCCCTAGATTCTCTAATAAAAGATATAGTTAAAGGGGTAATAAAAGCTAACTCTTTAACGTAACTAGTATAAATACCGTTTACCCTACCTATACTAATAGTAATACGAGGAATTAAGATACGCGTCGTTAGTAAAAGTAGCCTTAAAGCTAAACTTTAGTATGTAATACCCTTACATCTATATAGCCCTAGCCTCGGAATAAAGCCGGAGTTACTTACTATAACTATAAGTAAATTAGATACTACGCTAACGAATACCCTACCCCTAAGCCGTATATAGCTAGCTTTAGCTCCTAACGAATATTAGGAGTATACTATAATTATAACTAGCCCGGCTATATCGCGCCTAACTACCCTATTATCGTATACCGGAAGTACTAGTAAAAGGAGTATACCGTAGCTAAGTATCCTATAAGCGGTATTAATACCTTACTAGTTTCTAAGAAGGAGAGCTAAGGGCGCGGGGAAGCTACTTTAATAGAGGAAAATAACCTATAAATTAACCTATAATATCGAGTCTTCTACGACTAATACCCCTATAAGGTATTTATCGATAACGGCTTATAAGTAAGTATTATAAACGTAGCTATATTAAAGAAGCTCCTATAACTCTACTTATATAATCCGCCTAAAGAGGGTATATTTATTACCCCTAGACCTACCCTTTAAGGTATCGCCGAATCTACTATAGAAAGCCTTAGACTAGTCGAGCTAAACGTACATACTACGGATTACTAAGGTATCTAGCGTAAGGTACTTATAACCTTCGTATTAGCTAAGACCGATGTTTTCGATATTATACTCGGTATACCTTAATTAAAGCTAGTTAATCTAGTTATTAACTAGCGAATAGGCGAGTAACGCTACCGCCTCCGTACCGGCGACCTTTTTACTTATAATAATAATAAGGCGTTTAAATACGCCTATTATATAGTAGCCTTACTTATTAAGCCTACTATCTACGCCTTAATACCTTAGCCCGAGGGAGGAATAAATTTAAATCCTAAAAGTAATAAGAAGGTAGATAAAGAAATAACTAAGGCTAAGCTCCTTAACTACTACTAAAAGTATAAGGACTTATTCGTTTATAAAAACGCTCCCCGTATAGATCGAGGGAAGATAATCGAGTACCTTATCGAGCTTATCGACGGAGTAACCCCGCCGTAGGAGCCTATCTATATATTAAACCGAGACGAGCTAAAAGTAATACGTAAGTAGCTTATAAAAGCCGAGAGCTTAAGATAGATCCGCCCGTCTACTAGCCCTTACGGAGTAACGGTCCTCTTTATACCTAAGAAGAAGACCTTAGTCTAGTAAGCGTAGCGAGAAAGTAAGGGGGAGAAACGCCTTATACGGCTTATTATAAACTACTATAAACTTAATAGTATTACTAAGAAGAACTATACTACTTTACCCCTAGTAAGGGAGATATTTAATCGCCTCGCCGGAGTTAAGATCTTTACTAAACTAAACCTTAAGAATACCTATTACTAGATTCGAATCCGAAAAAGCGATAAAGAGAAGATAACGTTTTATATACGCTATAGCTACTTTAAGTTTACAGTACTCCTTATAGGCCTAGCCGGCTCGTTAAGGACCTTTTAAACCTATATTAACTAAGCGTTCGTAGGGTTAACGGATATAATTTACGTAATTTATCTAGACGATATCCTAATCTATAACCCCGATAAGACCTTATATATTAAGTATATTAAGTAAGTCCTTAAGCGGCTTAAGTACTAGGACCTTTATACTAACGCGAAGAAATATAAGTTCTATATTACTAAAGTTAATTTCCTTAGCTTTATTATTACCTTCTTAGGAGTAGCGATAAAGGATAATAAGATCGCCGTTATTAACGAGTAACTAAACCTCTAGACTATCTAAGATATACGGATATTCCTTAGCTTTATAGGGTTTTATAAGCGCTTTATTACTATATACTTAAAGGTTATAAGCCCCTTAATAAACCTCCTAAAAACCGCCGGTAATTAACTTTTCCAGATAAATAATAAAGTAATAACTACCTTTTAAGCCCTAAAAAAACGCTTTATAAGTAAGCCTATCCTCCGATATTTTAAGCCGGCTTTATAAACGAGAGTTAAGACGGATACTTTTAAGAGAGTAGTTAAAGTAATACTATTATAACTATATAACGATAGGAAATAGTACTTAGTTACCTACCGATCCTAGAAAATAACCTTAGAAAAAATACGTTAAGTAGTTAGCGATTAGGAACTACTTACCGTTATTAACGCTTTTATATACTAGCGATACTACCTTATAAGTACTACCTTCTTAATAGTAGTCTTAACTAACTACTTAAACTTAGAATTCTTAAAGATTAAAAAGAAACCTACCCCTCGGTAGCTATACTAAAACGACGAGCTTTTTAAATACGATTTCGTAATTAAGTATTACGTTAACGTTTTAAACCCTATAAATAAGCTTTTATATAAGCTAAACTATATAAGGAATAACGATATCTTTACTTAAAAGGATTAAGGGACTTACCTACTATTTAACTAAATCGAGTAAGTAGTTAAAGAAGGGGAAACCTATACGAGGGAGGGTAAACTTAAGGATATCGTAGTTATAATATTTATAAGTAATACTAATAAAAGGTACCTACTACTTAAGTAGCTCGAATAAGCTATAAAGGGAGGATCTTTATACTTTAAGAAGTAAAACCCTTAGGGAGTAATAGTAATAATTATCTAAGGAACGAGACTTTAAAAGGTTAGTAAGAGCCGCTTAAACGCCTACTTAGTAATAAAGCTCCGAGAACGGCGAGCTTAGGGAGTAAGTAAGCTAGTAGAAATCGAGGAACCGCCTATTTACTAAAAATAAACCTATACGAACCCTTACGATAAAGCTTCCTTAAAGGCGTTATAAGGCTTAAGGAAAGGTCGGAGTAACGGTTAAGGGAAGTAAGAGGGTATTATTAAGCGCTAGGAGTACTAGGGAGCTAATAAACTAGATATAGCTTTAACTCCGCTAGCCCGATACGCGAATACGTACGTTACTTTAACTCTTAAGTACCGCTTAAAGGTTAATAGGCTTACGAGTACGCCCTTTAAGGATAACGGTAACGACCGATAATACCTTAAGCTAATAGGATTAGAGAAGGATAGCGAGGGATATAAACCTAGGCTTCGAGCTAAATATACGTAATAACGAAGGCTATTAGGCGAGGAAGACCGCGAGGAAGCTAATCTTAAATAGGTATTAAAGACGGAGTATCGCTCTAGTTTAAAGCCTACGGCCGCTAGCGGAATATAAAAGGATAACTCGACCTTAGTAAGGGAGTTAGAAAGTTCCTAACCTAGGGAGGGAAACGGTATAGGAGAGTAGGTAAAGTATAATAAACTATAGTTTATTATCGAAAAGGCTATTAATAAACGCTTAAATACCCCGTTAACGAATACTATAAGGAAGGCGTAGTAGAAAGACACTACGCTTTAGTAAACCTAGAGTAACTATAAGGGATAGTAGTAGGATAAGTAAACTTAGGACGATAAGGGTACTATCTTTTACTACGGCCGTATATTCGTCCTTAAATCCGTAAGGTAAGCGGTCCTATAAAGCTATTATAATATAACGACGGTAGGGTATTTCGGAGTTAATAAGATATAACGGGCTATCGCTAAATACTAAGCCTGGCTAGGCTTAACTCGAGAAGTATATAACTATATTAACGCCTATAACTTATACTAAAGAATAAAGGTAAGGAGGTATAAACCCTATAGCTTCCTAACGCTTTTACCGATACTAATAAACCCCTAGGAAGATATTACGGTCGACTTTATTATAGGTTTACTAGATATATACGATCCCTATATAGGCCGGATTTATAACATTATCCTAGTTATCGTAGATAAGCTTACTAAGTACGCCTACTATTACGTTATAAGTAAGCGCCTTAACGTTAACGAGTTCGTAAACGTTATATTCTACGATATTTATAAGGATTTCGGACTACCTATTATTATTACTTTAGATAGGGGAAGCCTTTTTATAAATAAGTTTTAATTAACTTTATATATATACTTAGATATTATACGTTATCTAAGTACCGCTTATTATTCCTAGATAAATAGGTAAACGGAGCGGTAAAACTAAGTACTTAAGTACTACTTACGAGTATTTTATAGCCGCGAATAAGCCGATTAGGGGGAGAGGTTAATCCTAACGGAATCCGTTTATAATAACGTATAGTACTCGGTTATTAATACTACGCCGGCGAAGCTTCTTTTTAAATTCTAGCCTAAAATACTTATAAACCTAACCCTTAAGTACTAATACTAAGTCCCTAAAGCGTATAACCGGCTCGAAGGTATAAAATAAGCGAGAATTTAAACTCGAGAAGCTTTTTTAAAAGCTAATTAAACTATAGCTAAGTATTATAATAAAGGCTAAATAAAAGTAACGTTCGAAGCCGGATAATAGGTATAGCTTTCGGCTAAGTACTTCCGTTAACGCCGCCTTAGCGGGAAAATCTCGGATAAATTTATAGGCCCTTTTAAAATAGTAAAGCTTATAGGCGATAAAGGAATAGCTTATAAGTTAAACTTACTTAAAAGATATTAAATCTACGATATATTCTCTATCTTATTCCTTAAACCCTTTAAAGGTAACTTAGATAAGGCCTTTAAGTACTTAATAAAGGTAAATATTAAGAATAACGAGTAGGAGTAAAAGGTAGAAGAAATCCTAATATATAAGGGTACCGTAAGTAAGAGATACTACTTTATTCGTTAAACGGACTATAGTAGTAAAGAAGACTTATAAAAGTTAACGGTAAACTTAAGTAACGGGGATATAGTATATAAGTATAAAGAAAAGATTAAAATAACTTAGTTTAAAAAGGATTCGGCGAAAAGGAAACGAATAGTTTAATAATACGGTAAGGTATAAGTAACGGAGAAGGCGTTCGGGGGATAGGAGTTTAAGTATTATTATTAGAATTATTTCTATTAAAATTTCTAGTCTTAGTTAACGTTTTTAAAATTATAATATAGGAGTATAGCTAAGGTAGCTATCCCTAGTAGTAAATACGAAAATTATAAAATAATTATAGTATTAAAAATAGTAAAGTATAGTAGAAAATTAACGAAATTACCGCGATAACTACCCCTTTATATACCTTATATATACCTAGCTATAGCTTATCCCGAGTTTATAATATTTCCGATATTTCCTAAAGCTTTCCCGTTAGATCTTAGCCGTAATTTAAGCCTATCCTAAGTACCGCTTACGTTATACCTATAGACGCCCGCTTAATAAAAACTAGTAAAAGAGTTTTACCGCCTAGACTATAGTTAATAACTAAGCCGGGTACTTATAGCTATAGGGTAAACTATTAGTAATATTCGAGTATAACGGAAGTAGGGTAGGTATATACTAGAAATTACTTAAACTTAAAACCTTTACGGTTAGAAGTAATAGGAGAGAGGAACTAAAATATAAGTTAATAATCGAACGTATCGAACTAGTAACTTAAGGAATACTTATAAGTACGGTTATAATCTTCTTTATACGACGACTATTAAGGCGAATCTCTTCTAAAACGTCGGTATTAGTAGGACTTTACTCGATAGTATCCTCGTTACTATAGAAGGGCGTTAAGGGATTAGCGACTACGCTATATATAGCGACATACTTCTTATAGGCGTAGATAGCTTAGTTATAAAGGATAACGACCTAGGTAACGATACTAGTAACCTTAGATATAGGAGTAGTTTTCTAATAGGCCTAAAGCTAGATAATACGCCTAAAGAAAGATATAACGATAGGACTAAGTAGTTATAATATAAGTTAAAATAAGCCTTAAGGATACGGCTTTAAAGGAAAGGGATATATACTAGCTAATAGTTATAGGAAACTTTAACGTAATATATATACCGTATACTAAGACTAGCCTACTTATAGTAATAGTAAACGATATCCTTACGAATCTCGCGGTAATAGGTAGTATAGATAAGGTTAGAAAGTAAGCCGCGAATAAGCTTACTAGCTAGGAAAGGAGTTAGGATATAAGCGTTACCCGGGAATACCCTATTCGTATCCCCGCCGTTAAAAGATATAAGCTAAAAGCGAAAGGTATCGTTATTTTCGCCCTAGAAATATAAGGAGTTAGTAATACCGAAGTAGTAAGAGGAGTAAACTCGGATTATATATTTAACCTAAAGGGGTAGTATCGTTATTAGAGTTTTATAATAAAAGGTATAAGTAACTAGTAAGTTATAAAATCGAAGCTAGGAATATACGGTAAAAGTAATACGCTTATAAGGAGGATAGTTATAACTTTAACTAGATAAGGTCTTAAGGGTTTTCTTAACGGATTAGCCTATATTAAAGCTACGAATAAACGGGTTAGTAAGAGCTAAAAGTAAAGAGATAAGGAGGAGAGAACCTACGAGTAGGCGTAAGGTATAGGGAGTAGGAGCCGAAGGCGAGTAAAGAAGCTAAGAGAATATAAGTTAGTAGTAACTCGAGGGAAAAAGGAAAAAGGAGAAGGCTTACTAGGCGTAGGAAGCGGACGGTATACGAGGAGGTAAAAAGCTTAAGTACTAGAGAAGAGACGGGTTAATAACTAAAGAAGAATAAATGTTAGTAACGGAGGTAGTAATAAAATAATACTAACTACAACGAGAGTAGTAATAAAGTAGTATTAGTAGTAAAAATAGTAGTAATAGTAGTAATAAGGCTAACTAAGTAGTAGGAAGGGAAGGGTAGTATTAACGGAGTAAGTAGTACCGTTAACTAAGCGTAGTAAGTAATAGTAAAGCTAGACTATTTAAAGTAACGATCGTTAAGTAAGGAAGAGGAGGGGGAAAAGCTAGAAGTAGCGAGAAGGTAAGGAATATATACTAGAATTATAAGGCGGCGTAGGGGTAGATAAAGAATACTATAAGATTATAAAGGTAATATTAAATAAAGAGGGTAGAGTAGAGGTAGAGGGGGAGTAAGGCTTACGTAAAGCGCGAGGTAGTTAAAGAGAGAAAGAAAGATAAAAGGAAAAGATAGGAAGGGATAGAAGTTTATATACGAACCCTACGCCGTTAAATTCTAAGGGTACCTTATAGTAAATAGGTAAGGTAAGTACCCTAGAAGTAACGATAAATAAAAATAAAAGGCCTAACGAAGGTAAATAGGCGTTAAAGCGTCTACTAAACGTAATATTAAGTAACTTATACGAATAAGGGATATAAAAGTACCCTTAACGTAAGATAAATAAGTAAAGGTATACCCTTAACTTACTTACTTACCCCGAGTAAGTAAGAAGGATAACCCCCCTTAACGATTATCCCCGGGGTACCTTTAGAAAGAGGGACGCCTTAGCGATCGGGTAAAAGTAACGGAAGTAATTAGGACTATAGTACTAGCGGCGTTTAAAAGTAAAGGGCCGCGAGACTATAAAGAAGATAACCTTTAAATCCTACCTCTAAATAGTAGCGATAATTAACCTTATAAGGATAGACTAAGTAATAAATATATAGGGAAACTCTAGGCTATACTACGAGAAACCTTTAAATACTATAACGGAACCCCTTTAATATAACGGCGAGTACTTCCTACGTAAAGAGTTCTTATTAAGTCGTAATATAGGAAGGTATTAAAGGATAATATCTATAGAATTAACGACTAAGGAATATACCCGGGCCGGTAATTTACCTACCTTAGTAAGGAAGGGCGTTATTTATAAAAATCTAGATAAAAGCTATTAAAGTTAGTAAGGCTTATAACCCCTTATCGAAGCCTAGACTTAATATATATAGTAAAGGGAGATAGCCTATAAAAGGCTTCCCTAGGACTAATAAACCCTTTAGTTAAGTAGTAACTTTAAAACGTAGGAGGCGGAAAAGTAGTATAAGTAACCTTTATCCCTCCTCGCTAAAGCGAGAAGGTATAGAAGGTATAAAGAGAAAAGGCGTAGCTAAGTAATATAAACCTAATTACTAAAGTAGGAGAACCCGACCTTATAAGAGTATAGCTAAGTAACTTAACCCTTATTATAGATAATAAAGAGTACGATATAAGACGGCGAGCCGGAGGGGCCTAGCGAAAGTATAGCGAAGGCCTCGTACTACCCGCTTTAAAAAGGGGCTATATAAGACTATAACGAGGAGGCGCCTATTAATATAAAGCCGAGGAGGAGTAATAAAAACTAAGAGTATAGCGAAAATAATATTAGCGTTACTACCGAGATAAGCTCCCCTATATAGGGAACTTTAAGGTTTATACTACTACCCTAAACGTCGAGGGTTTAATAATACCCTTCCGTACTACCGCGAAAGTATAGTAAGGGTAACGTTCTCTATACTAGTAGGAAACGCTCGTTAATAACTATAGTAAGGGAAGAACTTACGGTACCTATAGGAAACGCTCGTTAGTAGCTATAACGAGGGAAAAGCTCTCTATACTAATAAAACTACCTAAGTTCCGCTTTACGGTAAAGGTAACGCCCTCTCTACTTATAAGAGGCGCTTAATAATATTTTAAACTTCGAAGCTACTTACCTATATAACCGCTAAAACGTAGCCGCGAATATATAACGGTAACTAAAGCCCTAAGGATAAAGCCTATAAAGAAGGAGGATTATATTAGGACTTAACGTAGGACTAACCGCGTAGGGCGACTAGATAGTATATAAAAGGCGTAGGCGGTAGCCTTAAGCTACTACCCCGTACTACGGTATATTTAAAAGTAGCGATATAGTTATCTACTATATCCGGATAACCTAAAGTAATTACTATAGTATAATAATAAGGATACTAGAACGGTACGGGCCTAAGTACCGCTTCCGGGCCTTAATACTAACTTATAATACGAAGGACGAAGAAAGGTAAGATAGCTAGGGAAGGAAAAGATAAAGGGGGTAAGTTACTTTATAAAGGAAGGGAGGTACCCTTAAGTAGGCTTATCTACGAAGGGGGATTATCGGAGGAACTTAGGAGTAGCGAGGAAGGGGAGGGGATACTAGGAACCCTTTAAGAGAAGTATAAATAGGGGATAGCCGACCCCTTTCTAGAGGGGGAGGCTAGAGTTTAATTTACTATCTTACGTAGTTATTACTCGCGCGCCCTGTCTTTACTAGTCCTGGCTATTTTAACGTATATATTTTCCTTCTACCTTATACTATTACTACTACCGTAACTGCGACTATTATTACTATAGCTACGACTATAACCTATATAACTAATTAATAATCCGCGCTTAGAGCTAATACTATAGCTACTCTTTACCGTCGTAGCTATCTTATAGTACTTAACGCTTTTATCGTCGTCGGCCGTTATATTATTACCAGCCGTATCTCCGGCGGGGTTAATAGTAGCTTTAGCAGGGTTAGCCGGGGCTTTAACGGGGTTAGCTAGGGCTTTAGTAGGGTTAGCCGGGGTTCTAGCGGGGTTAGTTAGGGTTCTAACGGGGTTAGGACCTACTAAGGCGGAGTAACGCCGGGTTACTAAACCTTAGTTTTCGGAGAAACGATAGTAAACGTCTAGAAAAGGCGATTTAACCTTAGCTAGGTATTTAACTAAGCGTTTAGGTATAATCTTAAAGGAGGGCGGCTATACTTCCTTATCCTCTTCCTAGATATCCTCGTCCTCTTCCTAGATAGCGGACTAGATGTACCGGGCGGGTAGCTTAAAGCCCGGTAATTTAGCCTACGTAATACTAACCTAACTAATACCGAGTTATTTACGGTTATTAATACTAGGATAAACCGAAGTACTTTAATCTTAACTAAGTATCTTAGCTATTAAAGATAGTAAACTATTAAGCTTTTCTATTATCTTAGCCTTAGTCGTCTCGGCTTTAGTCGTCTTACGTAAAGAGCCTGGCTTTATAGGAAAGCGCTTTCTTCTTCCGTCTTTTAACGTCTTAGTAAGCGATAGGGTACGGCGTTATTTCGGTAGGGGTTAGGAGTTATAGTATAAGGATAAGGGATACGAACGTTTATAATAAGGTATAAACGACTTACGGATAGGAATAAACGACTATCTCTACTTCTTAAGGGGGGCGATAAGCGAGGAGGTAGGGTTATCGAGTATCTTATCGTTACTACTAAGCTTATTAATATTAGGATTCTCCGTTATATTTATATTAATATCGTTTTTAATACTAATAAGCTTATCGATAATATAAGTAGGCTTATCGATAATACTAGTAAGCTTATCGATAATACGGGTAGGCTTATTGATAATATTAGTAGGCTTATCGATAATACTAGTAGGCTTATCGACGATATTAGTAGGCTTATCGACTACTTTCTTATTAACGTAAGGCGAAGGTATAGTATAAAAAGGGCCTTTAAAAAAACCCTCCTCCTTCTTTATAAAATCTAAGTAAGTTATCTTAGTAAGGGTAAGGGTAGGTATAGAAAGCTTCTTTAACTAGCGAGCTTTATATCTAGTACGCTTTTTAGCCTATTTCTACTCCTTTTAATAAGTACGCTCCTACTTAAGAATATACGCTTCTTCCTCTCTCCTCTTCGTAAAGTAGGGTAACTATTTTATTCCCTTAATTTTAAAAAGGAGCTAGTTATTATTATCGGTTATCGGTATAACCGGACTAGTATTAGAAAAGCGTAGACTTAAACTTTAAGTAAGGGGTATAAAAGTATGTTAGGCGAACTAAGTAGCTATTATAGTTTACGGGGCTGACCTCCGGGCGCGGAGCAGAGCTGCGGGCGGAGCTGACATGCGGACGTAGAGCAGAGCTGCGAGCACGTAGTAACTACGATATAACGACGGTTTAGTAGCGATACATAGCCTATAGGATAGTAGCGCCTCAGCGGCCGTGTTAAGGAATCTTGCTCCTGTAAGGTTTAATTAATACAATACCATTAATATATCTTTTCGGCATCGTAAAGCTGTCGCAGCGATCTATCTTCCTTAATCTCGAACCCCTTTATAGTAGCCTTATCGGAGGAGCTATTAATTATCGTAAAGGCTTTTTTTAAAACCTTCTTCGGCTTAAATAAAGATAGATTAGGGTTAGGGAAGGGCGGAATAGGCTTAAAGGACAGAATAGGCTTAAAGGGGAACGGACGCTTAGACGTATCCTTAAACTAGGACGGATTAAGCTCGAATATATCCTACTTAAGAAATCTAAAGTCCTACTTAATATCCTCGAGAAAAGGGTTAACGGGATAAGTATCCGCGTTATCTATAAATAAGTTATCGTTATAGGATTAGAAAAGCTAGGTAAAACTATTAAAGTATAGTAGTAACGGCTAGGTAAATTAAGTAGTAGTAAATATATTATTATCGTACTTTATAAATATTTATTTAAAGACCTAAGTAGCCGGGACTAGTACTTTACCTTTTCGTACCTTCTTAAGTACTTTTTACTTAAAGAGTTCGTCTTCGGAGAGATTATAAATATCCTTACCGGTAGTCGTAAGCTATCTAGCCCGGGCGTTACTACGCTCCTCGCGTATACGTTAAACTACTATCTCGCGGACTTATTAGAGCTTAGCCGAGGGGAGGCGGCGGGATATACTACTAGGCTTTAGGATAAAGTCTTCGGCGGTATTGTTACGCCTTATATTATTATCGTAGGGACTAGTAGCCTTATTATCGGCGATACCTTCGTTGCCGGTAGTACCCTTATCGCCGGCGATACCTTTATCGTCGTTACTATCGGGGGGTAGGGGTAAGTAGGAGATAACGTTAACGTTTATAATACTTTCCGCGATAGACGTAGGATTAGCTAAGTTAATTCTTATTATTATAGGATAACGCTAGGTAAAGCGAGATATCTCGATATCGCTAAAGAAGGGAAATATATATAAAGTTAAGAAGATAATACCGTATCTATTATACTCCGTTTAATATAACTTCTACTTATTTATACGCTTAAGGTCCTACTTCTTACCGGGGTTTTCCTTACGCTTAGCTAAGACTACTATAGTAACCGCCTTAATAATAGTACTAAAGATAATTCTAAGGTAGTAGAATTACTTAAACTTACGATTCTAGCGCGACTTACGCTTCCGAAATATCGTATTCTAATTAAGGATAAAGGTAATAAGCTTAAAGTATTACTTAAATATAGCTTTATCGATAATATATTAGTAAAGTTAGTTCTTAGTATACTTTAAGTAGGCGTCGGGAATAACGTTTTAAGGCCCCTTACCCTACTTATTAAGGTTATACCTAAAATTAATATCGCTAAAGTCGTTTAACTATATACTAACTTAGTAGTAGAAGTAAACGAAAAGAACCTTATACTTTAAGTTAGCGAAGATATTAAGCGTATACTTATAAAGAGTTTAAAAGGTATCCGTTTTATTATTAAAGTCTAGGTAAACCTTTATAACGATAAAATAGGCTAGCTTATATAAGTAGTATATAAATAAGACTTTATAAGTAAGAAAGTCGATCTTACTCTTTATAGCTATTTCCTTAGGGACCGTTATTATACGCTTAGGTATAACCTACAGGTACCGAATTTAGAATTCTATATCTACGATAAAAACGAAGCTTTCCCGTTTAATAAGGAGGAAAGTCTTAAGGTAATACTCGTTTAAAGTATATCGTCTCTTCTTTACGGTACCCTTATAAATAAAGCTACCCTTTAAAACCTTTCGGACGACTATAGTTTAGTTAACAGGGGTCGATACCTCGGGCGGGCTTATTTCGGCGGATAGGTTCTCGGTATCTATAGGTCGAGAAGTAAATACCTCCGCGTCTACGGGCTAGGGTATACCGGGCTAAGCCGGAAGAAGGACGGTAGTTTCCCGACGTTATATAGGCTAGTATATAAGAGACTATTTAAAAAAAAAATATTAATAATAATAGTAATAGGCTAAGTTAACCGTTAACGTACTTAAGTACTTTAAGTAGTACTAACTCTACTACTAACGTTACGATTAGGCCTAAGGGGGCGTTTCTTCTCTAGTTTATCTAAGGGGTTAAGACCGCCCGAGTTATTATTTATTTTAATGTAATCGAGGTAGGGTTTAACTTTAAAGGGCTTAAAAAGGGCTTAAAGGATAAAATTAAAGTTAATAAGGGTTATTTAACTACGATAAAAGGGTTTAAGGTAGTAAAGGTATAAGGAGTAGTAGTAGTAAGGGAGGAGGTTAAGGCTATAAGAAAATCGCGGAAATATAGTAAAAAAACGAGAAAATAAGTAAAGGGTAATCATCTTATTTTTCTATAATCTTATCTTTATATAGAAAAAAAAACTAAAGCCTAAAAAAAGATAGCGGAAGGTAGTAGTATTTTAAATATTATACTAGTATAACTACGAATTCTCTTTACTTTATACTTCGTAATAATTTACTTAGATAAGTAAATAAGCTAATAGGATTAACTACCTATACTTAACGTCCTCTTAGTTAAATAAAACCGATATCCTTTTCTTAAGCTACCGAAAATCGATCCCCGCCTTTACCGCTAATACTACCTTTTACCTATTACTTCCCTAGACTACTACTACCTTTATATACCTCCGTCTAACCTATAGCCGACTACTATAAAGATTAAGAAGACGTTAAAACTAAAGCGTAGGCGGAAGCGCCTTTAAGGGTAATAATAAAAAGAAGATCCCTTCGCGGCGCCTCTCGACGGCTAAGCTACTAGTCGACCCGACCTATCCGACCTAGCCGACCTATCTAGTAATAGCTTTAACTATAATTCTAATAAGAGCCCGAGCGGTAACGACGGCGATAACGATAATATCTATAAGGATATAAACGGTAAGGATATAAACGGTAGCGCGTTAGGCTATAAAGAGGAAACCGATATCGAGATAGGTAGTATCGATATAGCCGACGATAAGTAATTTAACGGTATTAACGATTAAGACGCCGAAGCCGAGGACTTTATAGAAAGCGAAAGTAAGTTATTCCTATATATATCGTAATACTTAAACGGGGTAAAGAGCGGTATCTAATATATATTATAAAATATTAACTATCGTAAATGCCGAAGGTATTCGAGATACCGATACTAGCGACGTTACTAGCCGTACTATATAGTCGTTAATAAATATTAGCAAGGTATTTAACGCCGCCGACTATAAGAATAATATCTTCGATAATAACTTATTAAAGTCGTTACTATTCGAAGAGCTTAGAGATATAAAGTACGGGGGGCTAAGTAGCGATACCGAAAGTACCGAGGATATAAATATAAAGTTAACGGATAGCGATAGCGATATCGTTAATAAAGAAGAAACTAGCGATGAAGCTAGTTAAAAGCCCGCCGAATAGGACGACTTAAAGATAATAAAGGTAAGGGGTATAAACGACTTAGAAGAGATAATAAGTAAGCGAATACTTATTCTAGGAGTCGTTCTAGGCCCCTCGGCCCCTACCGTCGACCCCTCCCCCTACCTAGCCGAGTAATTATCTTCGCCCGGCTAGGTTGATATATCGATATTAGTTTAAAGCTACTAGAATATATAGCTCGAGAGCTTATAATTCGAAAAAGTACTTATAATCTACGTTAAACTAACGGGGATAAGCTATACCGATTAGAAGTCGATACGAGAAGTTCTTTTCCTTATCCGCGATAAGGATAGGTAGCTACCCCCGATAATTATAGCCTTACCTAAGTAGCTCGCTACCCTTAAGGACCGCCTACGTAAACGGATACCGATAATAGATATATACGAAACCGATATCCCTTTAAACGTACTAAAGTTACTAACCTTATTAGCTAATGTTAAAGGCGAAAAGCGTTGTATTATCGATACTATTAGGGAGCGTATAAAGGCTAGGTCCGTAGCTACCGCCGTAACGCGTTAAGTAAATACTATCGTTACCGAGAAGGGTAGGCGAAGTATAGAAGTAATCGTTACCCTTAAAGTAGCTATAAATATTAAAGAGCTATCGAAGTAACTTTAGGATACTACCCGTAGGCTTAATAGTACTATCGATAATACCTTACTCTAGGTTACGATAAAGTTAACGTTCTTCGATCCTATCTTAATATTTAGAAATATTATCGCCTTTAATATTAGTAAGCGAATATATTCTAAGCCCGGGTATATCGTAGATAACGCGTAGGAGTTATTCGAGTTATATATATAGCTCTTATCGGTTCGCTCTTTATCCGGCTACTACCTATACGTTATCGAGGATAACGTAAAGGGAGTTATAGTCTTCCCTTCGGATTAGGTATATTTTCGATACGCCGAAGATAAGTATAGTCTTCTAGTCGCTTACTATATAATCGATAATAATAGCGATAATATTATAGATATCTATATTAGTCGTATATATAGCTTTGGACTCGATCGGCGCCGCTTTTATCGGTATACCGCTAATAAAAACGAGTTAGTACTTTAGATCTAGGAGGGCTATAAGTAAATAAGCGACTTCGTCGGCTTCCTTAGGTAGCTCGACCCTCCGTTAGAAGATACCGAATTAATCCTTACGGCGTAGCCTATCTACGTACTAGAGCGGAATATCTAGGCCTATATCGCGGTATACCTCGATCGGTACTAAGGAGAGGAGTATAATAACCCTAGCTAAAAGCCTAAATAAGGTAGATAGTAAAGTTAGAAACTAGGACTAGACCTATTCTATAAATACGATAACGCCTATACTATATTTAGAGTTTAACACGACCCCGAGAAGTACTATTTTATACGTCGGATAATTTTTAGTACCGATTAAGTCGTACCTATATATTATAGTTACCTAATTCGTACTAAACTAGAGCTAACTTACTAGGGCCGAAGGAGGTTCGAGGATAAATAGGACTTAGAGAAGACTACTCGACGCGTAGTATCGTTCCTATACCTAGACTTTATTAATAGTTTTAGTATTTTCCGTAACTCTTACCGGATACTAATAGGATTTTATATTATACTAGTTAAACTAGCTATCGAGAAATATACTAGACCTAGAAGTATCTTTTCTATTATTCTTAGGTAAGTTAAGTCGCCCTATATAAAACCCCGCTAAAGTAGGGCTATAGCTATCCTATAGTATATATACCGCCTAGTTAAATTAGATAGATATTACTAATAGTTTAATAACTACTAAACCTTATATATCTAAATTTAACGATATAATTAAGGGGCTAAAGATAATAGTAAACCTAGATAATAGTCTCGTTATAAATATTAACGGGTATAAGGTATTCGTCTATACCTTTCCGATATACTATATCGGCGATATACTATAATACGCCGAGAATTCGGGGTTTAAAGGCCCTTATACTAATAAGTTTTATCGCTATTACTTTATCTTTACAAGCTAAAAGGTATTAGGGGACCCCGACGTAATAATAAAGTTCGATATCGTTATATACGGCCGGTTCTATATCTAAGTAAAGGAAATGTAAAATATAATAGCTAATCTTAAGACCGTAAGCGACTAGAATTAGTCTCAGAAGCTTAGACCCTCCAGCCTGCAGCTGGAGGGTCTGAGGCTATACGGGGATTTTTGGCCTCGATTAACCTAACGTAAACTAACGTAGCCACGGGGTCGACTAGCACAAACCAGCACAGGCTACAACCTCGTACCTCGCACCTTTTTAACCAAACACCTCCAACAAGCCAGATTCGGAACCATTAACTAAAAAACAACCACCGCCTACACTTGATAGGTAAGTATATCAATCAATTCGCCTTATCGCGCTCTATCTAACCGTACCACAGGCGCCAAATTCCGTCAAGGCGCAGGCCCTCCATCGACGCGTTTATCCGGATTAAAACAACCGTCGCGCTTAATTATAACAACGCCAGGTACTAATTGGTATAGTAACTAGCCCCGACATACCTACCAGGAGGGCAAAATCACCTTTCCGTCGATTTTAACTACTGGTAATTGGAAAGGGAGAGATACGAAGAGATAATAAGGTTCTCCAGACGGAGACGATCCTCGGCATATACTTTATAGCAGGTTGCAGGTTGTTACGGAAAGGGGAGACTAGGGTTGTTGTCGCCGTCGTCGCTATCGTTACTACCTCGGGTCAACCTAAGAAAACTACTCTAAGAATTACAAAGCAACGTATAGTAGAGTAATCGGAAAATAAAGAATACCATTGGAATCGCAACGCCGTAGTAGATATAGGAAAAGTAGCCATTTGTAAGGATCTACGTAACTACTGTTGTGGTATAATCTAGTGTATTTTACTGGAAGAGCTCTTTACAGGACTCTAAGGCCATTCGAGGCCAAAAATCCCCGTATGCCCTCAGACTGGTAGACGGAGCGAAGCGCGGCCCCCTTGTGCGCAGGGTTAGGGTTAGTGGAGTGGAGTTACCAGTCTGAGAACTAAGACTAACTAGAATCGATTCGGGTTTTAATAAGGTATCTCTAACGCCTACCTGTTACTAGTAACGCTATCGCCGGCCCTTAACCTCGTTTTAATACGGCCTTTCGATACCGCCTACTCGGAGTATAATAGCCTAGGTAATTTAATATACTTCCTACTTCGAGATAGTATCTTAATAAAAAGTACCTGGTCGGAATACGCGATCGAGTTACGATTATAGCTATTTCTACCGAACTAGGTACGACTAATATCGCTAATCTACTATCTATCTAGTTATAGTATATCCGATTATACTCGCTAGATTATTATTATTCTAACGCTTTTACTTAAGTAGCTAAAAAGGAGATATATCCGGGTAAGGTTCTACGACTAGGCCCGTATAGAAATAGGTAGCGACGACCTAGTCGAAATTATTATTCGGACTACTATCGTAATTGCTAGAAGTATATCTATACTTATAAGTATAAAGATATAAAAGTTCGATCGCGATAATATAGATAGGATTATATACTAGGCCTGTTACCTCTTTAACCTTTTATACTTATATATAGCCGTTACCTTAAGGGGCTTAGCTTATACGTTTATAAGGGGGTCGTTAAAGCCGGGTCCGGTAGGTAAAGATACGGTCGCTAATACTGTCGATAATATAGATATTAGCTAATCGCTATAGTATATAAATAATACTTTACGACCGAATATATATATAGCTATATACTATCCGGCTTTTACGGAGGAGTATAGATTAATAGTAAATATAAATATACTAACGGGGGAGAATTTATATCGGTAAGTTCCACGTATCTCTACGGCTAAATACGGGGAATATAAGGGGAGGGGTTATTTAAATTTTCTATAGTAGTAAATAGTAGATAGTACCTTAGTATATCTTATATTAACGTTAAACCTAGTCTAGTATATACCTACCCTTACCTAGCCCTAACGCGACCCTTACCCCTCGAGTTTATATCGGGATACGTTATACGGAGTACTAATAAACATATAAGATAGACTATTTAAAAAGTAGGTATACAAGACGAATTATAAAAACGTCGAGAAGATACTTCTAATAAAGGTTAACGTCTAGGAAACTATCCGCCTTACCCTCCGAAATATATTCCGGGTTACTGATCTAAATCTTACCGACGAAATATAAGGCTTATACCGTAATACGTTAAACCTTTTCCGCCGTATCTTATTACGAATAGATCGTCTCGAGCTTACGAGTAATAATATTAAAAAGGACTTCGAACTCGACATCGCCTAATCGGCTAACGATATATACTTAGCCCCCCTCGCTATTAACTAAATCCCTTTTAAAGAATAGGCGATATATAAGTATATTATTAACGAGGGCGAGTACCTGCCGTATTAAGCTAATAATACGATATTAACCTTCTACCGATATCTCCGACTAACGTACTAATACGATTACGGTAAGCCTTACTAGTATCTAGGGGTATTCGAGGATAAGTATATCTAGTAATCGCGGAAATTTAAGTTTACTAACTAGTATATTCTAATATTTTATAATTTCTATCTCCTTTAACTAATTACCCTAGATATATAAGTATATATATAGGTAGGCGAGATATATATAAAAGCGTATATTTAACGACGTCTATCGTCTTAAGTATAAGTAGTTTACTACTTATAACTTAGCTTCTCTATATTTATTAGGTTATATAACGTATAGCTATTCTCCTTTTCGTTTATTTCTCCTTATATCTAAGGCGTATCGACTTAATTAAGGTCTTATCTCTCTTTATATACTCTTAACTTACCGCTTTAATATAACCCCCTTACTACCTACCCTACGCTCTTTATAAGAAGTTAATTCGTAACCGAGCGGCGGTCCGTTTCGGATAGCTACTCGGTTAGAAATAGGGATTTAAATAATCGATTTACTTTTAATACGGGCGATTATATCTAATACTTCTATAACGGCGCCTATTACGGTCGTATTAACTATATCTTCGTACTCGATAGCTTTTACGACCGCTATATCTTCGTTATACTAACGCCGTTAAAGTATACGACTACCTAATACCCGATCCTAGACTACTTTATACTAAAACTACTTCCCGATATAGTTATTATTAACATTACAGTAGTCGGCCCCGTATACCCTTATATAGTCGATATTCCTAGGGTTAAAGTTATCTAGATTAACTAGGACGTTTATACGCTCTAATTAAGGTTTACAACTTTATAAGAAGCGGACGACGTACCGGTAAGTCTAGTTTATATAACCCTATAATATTATATACTATAACGCTATCTTATACCCTATACTTCTTATATAACGTATCCGTATATAGGATTAACTTATAGGTTACTAACCGTTTTAAGACGTTATATTAGAACTAAAACTTAAAGATAACTTATACCTTACTAACCGTCGAGTAGTATCGCTAATATTACCTTACCTACGTTACCGTTTATATAGCTTATTAAGCGTCTATTAATTTAAGCGGTAATAGTTACTAAGTAGTAGTATAGCGATTAGTAGTAACGACTCCGCCGGTTTTAGTATATCTAGTTTACTATCCGTACCTTTTACCGATATAAAACCTCGTACCGTATATAATTCCGTTTACTAACTACCCGCCTAAGTAGATAGTAATACCCCCTATCGCTCTATAGACGAACGGAGGGAGAATTAGATATCTATAATATCTATTCCGTTTTCCGGTTTAAGCTATAGTACTAACCCTTTTCCGTAGTTATAATCGTATATAATATCGGTCGTATAGTTTAACTAGGTTAAGCGGACTTATATACTAACGTAATTAATTAAAGGTATATCTTTTAGATTTATCTTATACATATCGGGCTTTTAATTATATAATATACCTTTTTAAATACGTATCGTTAAAACTAACTTTATAAGAGGTAGTTACTTCTTTTTAGGCTATAGGCTTAGCGATCTCCTTAAGTTACGTAACTTAAGGGTTTAGTACTTAGTATTTAGGTATATATATTATAGGGGTAGGGGTTAATACTAGCGCGAGCCACTAGCGCCGTATATAAATATAGGTATTAGACTTTAACGCGAGCCGCTAGCCTTTAACGCTAGGCGTTAACGCTAAGCGGTACTATTAAATTAGATAGGCGGCGGAGTAGGGGGGGCTAGCTTAGCGGGCGGAGGGCGGGCGGCGGCGGCGGAGGTAGTAGGCGGAGGGAGTATATAAAATATAGTATTAATTAAAGTATATAACCTCGTATATATATATAATAGTATATAAATTATAAGCGGGGGGTACGCTAGGGGAGTAAATCCAGGGGGCGACCCCCTGTTACGTAGTCTATTCTTATTAACTAATCAGAATCTGGGATTATTGACAAGCCTCTTTGAACTGATAAGCCTCTTTGAAATGGACAAGCCTCTTTGTAATTTCAAGCCTACATTTTCCCACAGGGCTTGTCACCCCCTATAAGCCTTGTCACCCCACCCATAGCACCACTGCGGTATTTTCCATGTCAAACCACTTGCCCCAAGCTTCGGCGATATATTAGTCTGTATGTACTACAATCCAGGATGTCACATAACACCTCAAGTCCCAAGGGCATAAGGTATACTAACAAACATCAGCACACAATGTAAGAACAATACAACCCCTGTCAGTTATAAATATCTGTTTTGCCTCGCGACCTCTATGTTGAGTAGCACAAAACATGCTGCAACCGTCATATAGCTAGGATCTTCCGGCAAACACATAGACACGGGACAACGAAACAGCATTATGTAGGTCATCACGCATGACCACGACCCCCGGGCGGATTTAGTCTCTGTCCGTCACCAGGTGACTTCGGACGGTTGTTGATGTTGCTCAGGGGTCCAGCCCCCGGCAGGGGTGAAAGTGGGGCCCGTGTGTTTACTTCCCCTGACATTGCCCAGCCCGTTTGCACCGCCCGTTTTCAATTCCACCCCGACCTCGTCCGTGTTTATGAGCGCCTGAACCCTCCCAGCAATTGCCCACAATCATAGCGCGAGCCCGGCCCCGGCCCCGATCACGATGGCTTTCGACAGACAACGACTCGTGGACCGGCTATCCGCCATTCCTCCGCTCGTCGCGCAGCTTTGCCGAATTTCAGGCACGCCTGGCGCGTCCATCGCCATCGCACAACGAGGCCAACAAATCTACCATCACCACTACGGCTACCGCGATGTCGAGACCAAGGAGCCGCCCGACGACGATACGCTCTACTGGATCGGTTCTCTGAGCAAGGGGATGGCCGCGGCTGCTGTTGGTGTCCTCGTCGACGAGGGCAAGCTCAACTGGAGTACTCCAGTGCAACGCATCCTTCCCGAGTTCAGACAACGAGAGAAATCCATCGAAGGGATGATCAACATCGCCGACATTCTCGCCCACCGGACAGGCATCACTAGCCCCAACGCGCTGTGGTCCCAGGGGGGGAACAAGATCTACCTGGAGAGAGCCGACATTCTGCCAACCTTTGCCTACCTTCAACCGATCAAGGACTTTCGAGCCAGTTTCCAATACTGCAACTTTGCCTACTGGCTGGCCGACGAGATCGTTCACCGTGTGACAGACGTGTCCTTTGGCACCTTCCTCACCGACCGCATCTTCTCTCCGCTCGGTATGACAAGGACTTTCGTCAAGCCGACCGACCCGGTGCCACAGAACTCGGCAAAACCTTACATGGCAATGAGGGATGGATCCTTCCTCGAGATCCCTCCGCCAGCGGGTCACGATGGCTCGGCGATTGCAGCGGCTGGTGGGGTTCGAAGCTCCTTGCGCGACCTGCTGGTCTACTATTCTGCCATTTTAAAGTCAAGAGCAGTCGAGTTCGGCGGGTCTGAGGGCGTGGACTCGGAGTCTACAATCATCAAGCAGGCTTCATATTTGACATCCGGGCAAAACTTCTTGGCGTCGAAGCTTCAGTTCGAGCAGAGCTACGGTTTCGGCCTTGCACGAGTCCAGCTCCCGGGGGTATTTGGAGCCCTCGGCTTGAACTCTGGGCTTGTGCCAGAAATGCCCGTCATTGGCAAAGGGGACACCTCAAAGCTCGTCATCTATCATCAGGGGAGCTATCCGGGCTTCCTGACCTCGATCTTCATGATCCCTGAACATGACATCGTCATCGTGGTCCTCACAAACTCTCTCGCCTTCAATGACGCGGCGGATTGGCTGGGTCAGCTGGTGCTCGAGTACACGCTCGACACGGCGACGAAGACCGACTTTGTGGGTCTGGCGGAACGAAGCAGAGATGCGACATTGAAGGGGTACGACGACCTTGAGGAGCACATCAAGCATGACCTACAACAGGCCCCCGCGAGACCTCTCGCCTCGTACGTCGGGTCCTATTTCAACTCCCCACGCACTTTTGCCATCCGAATCATCGAAGACAACGGCAAACTGCAGATGTACTTCCAGAAAGAGGACTGGGACCTCTATCCTCTCTCTTCCATCGGCGAGGACCTGTTCACCTGGGCCATACCATACGAAGAGCAGGCACGACGCGCGCGCTGGCCGCTGAGCGACGGCAGCTTCTTCCGCATCCAGTTCCAGGCAGACGGCAAGGGAAACGTCGGCCATCTCCAGTGGCATCTCGATCCCAATACCGGACCGGAAACCTTTGTCAAGGAATCTGCCACATAATCACCAGGCACTTTGAGCGTCTAGTGAGTCCAGCCCGCCTCGTGTTCTGTACAGCATGCCAACTAACCCAAGTCTGTAGGTTTTAATGTCTCACCTTCGCTACGACGAGCTTCCAGGAATGGGACTGGAGCGATACTAATCGTGCATTTTTCCAGACACGCCACTGTCATACTTCTTTTCTTCCTTGCATGCTACAGCCTGTTGCGGAAGTGGCCTCTCCGGTACCTGGGTGGGCACCGGTATGAACCACTGCCAGTTGGAGGGAATGGCGAGCGGAACATCGACTAAAGGAATCAAGATCATCATCTAGACCTGAGCATATATGGAGGAAGTCATGTGAGAGAGAGAGAGAGAATGTTCACTCTAAAGACTGAGAGTTATGACCTGATACGAACACTGGATGTCATCGAAGAATAGGAGGACCATGCAGAGCGCGCTTGACAATAATTGGAAACAAAAATACGTTGCCCCCAGAACCTCCCGAAACACGAGTCATCAGATAAATCAGGTGGTCAATCGGTGAATTGAAGCTCATCAGTAACTCCGCCACACAGTCAACTGGCCAGGGTTTCGGCCATAACACTTCGATTCGGCCGGCCCTTGAGCTGTGACAAACTGCAGGGAGCTTGGCGGTTCGCTTTGTTGTTTTTGGTCATGGGGCGAGCCCCTGGGCCCCTAGCCGAGGGTGGAATTCCGGCCCCGCGTGTTTACTTCCCCTGAAATACCCCTGAAATTGTCAACATGCAGAACATCCCGAGTCATGCAACAATGGCATTGCGCTATATAAAGTGTTTACTACAAAAGGTCCGTTGAATGGATGCCAACTGTAATGGTCCAGTTCCACAGACGAACACCCAGTACAGATACACCTGGGTCTCCCTAACTGCCAGTGAAGAATATCTGGTCTCACCGTCTCACTCCCCCTGCCCCTTAAACTCACTTCCTATTTCCGTAAGCAACCTTTCCCGCTCAGCTTCCCGCTCCGCCCTGGCCTCCAACTCCAGACGATCCGCCTCTTCCAGCTCTGCCTCACAATGAAGACATCCGTCATTCCGGTCAAGTGGCATGGCCATCGGCTCCAGGTCTCTAATTTTCTCGGGCGGACAGTTCCCTTGACCCTTCCCAAACTGCTCTTCTGCTTCTTCGCACTGCTCGACGTAGACGTTGACCAGGTCGCCGAATGGAAACTCTCTCGTCTCGGGCTTGCAGTATTTCTGTTCGCTAAATCGAAGACACATTGTGAAGGGTTCTTGGGGTATCTGGTGCATTCAGGGGGCTAGGTTTGCGCTCCTCCAAATGGCATAGGAGTTTCTGGACCATATACCTCGCGGTGGTATTTCTGAGGGGTTTGGACACTGGGCGAAGGGCAGTGAAGTGATCTCCAGGCGTTGTCCTCTCATACGTGGCTTGCAGAGGAATGGGAGCTTCTCCATTTTATAGACTGAATATCTTGGAGTCTCTTTGTCGTGGGTTCCATATCATGGTGAAGAGGCCGAGGTCTTGTGACAGTGAAGACGGACATGAGTCTCTCAAGTCCTCTCGACGAATTTCCACCGAGTTTCCTTTATGATGGCAAACGCGTTACCCATGACTCGTTAGGTTGCCGTTCTCGTAGGATTCGTCGTGTGACATGTTGGTCTGGAGAGCTTCCCAACACTTCCCGGCGACAAACGATTGCCCCGAAACTGATCCTTCCAGACACAAACCAGCCAGGAGCTGCCCTGTTAGATGCGCCTCGTGGTCAGGAAAGGGTTAAAACGTCCTCGAGTGGCGTAGATGTCGGGCATCCCGTCGATCTGCAGTGACACCAACACCACCGCCAAACGTCATACAACCTCGACATCGACAGGTCCGAGGCGTGACACCGACACGCAGACGGCGCCACCGGCACCCGGGCATTTCTCCTCTTCCCCATCCCCGCGTCATCGGTCCCGTCTTTCTCCTTTGACCTCCTTCCTCCACACCAAACATGAAGCAATGGAAACCCAACACTTCCACCACTTGAACCATCACCACTTCAGCTCTCCGACTCCCCACCACTTCACCTCACCCCCCTTCTCTCCCTTGCACCAAAACACGCTTCACCCCTCCCCCTTGCCCTTCCACACGCACCCGTCCTACCCTCCTCCTCCCCTGCCTCAGCAATGCACCCCCCTCCCCAAAGTCTCGACCTCCCCCCGCCACCCCCCGACAATCTGCCCCCGCCGCTCCTCCGCCCCGGCCCGGATGCCTTCTTGCGACCATAACCATACCCCACCGTCAGCTCAACCAGGCGCTCCATTCCCTGGCCACTTTCCTCCCACCCACCATCAAACTCCCGGACACCCAATCCCAAGGCCACCAACAACACCCTGGCCCAACACCACCCACGCCCACAGCCACAACCAGCACAACCACCATAATCACACCCCCAACACCCACCCATGGGCGCCCCACCCCCAGCACCACACCCCCGCCCCAATAACCCTCCCCACCCCCGCAACATTCACACCCACCCCCCAATCCGCCCCTATCCACCCCCACCCCTCCCGCCAAGAGCGCGAGCAATCCTACACCAAAGCAGGCTACCACCCCTCGACGGACGTCAGCCTCGAGCGCGTCGACCCCGGCGGCGTGGTCATCGGCAAGTGGGAGGGACCGGCCGAGAGTCCGGAGTTGCACCAGCTTGGGCTGCGCGGGGGGCATTATCGCGGCTCGCGCGACAGTGGTGGGTTCGGGGGCGGGCCGTATATGAGCGGGGCGTTGGGGGGAGGGAGGGGTTGGGAGGGTGATGGGGAGGAGAGGTGGAGGCGCGGGGAGGTGGAGGGGGGGTTGGAGTTTTGGGAGGGGGGTGCCGGTGGGGGTGGGGATCACTGGGGTGGGGGCGGGGAGTGGAGTTTGGGTGTGGGGGAGCCGGCACTGTGGGAGTCCTGGGGCGGGGGGGATCAGGGGTGGTGGGTGGGGGAGGTGGAAGGGCGGGGGTGGGAGTCGCGGACGGATTCCATGTCGGGGGAGTGGGAGGGGTCGCCGGGGTGGGATATGGAGGCGTGGGAGGGGAGGAGGGAGAGGAGGAGGGCGGGGAGGAGGCGGAAGAGGACGCTGAAGAGGGAGAGGAAGGTGGGGGTGTGGTCGTCGACGGTGTTGGTGCTGACTGTGGATCATGGGAGTCGGTGGATGAGGGAGTGTGCGGCTTACTATGGTGATTGTTGATGGCCCGGGCATCGGCTCGGAGAGGTGGGAGAGGAAACCGGTGCGGGTACTGTGCTCGAAAATGAGTGGTGTTTTTTCTTTTGGAATACTGGAGACATGTCGATGTGAAAGCCCAAATAGTTAGAATTGCGTGGTATCATTGATGCGCCAGAAACCTACAAAAGGCCAGCTACTAGTACCCCCTTGATGAATCCAAAATCGTGCGCCATTATTCCTCCAGTATCCAACTCCTTGCCGACGCTTTTGACCGCGACAAAATATCCAAGAAAATACCATTACCCAACCCGAAACACCACTGGTCATTACCTCCCCTTCTCCGTGACCACCTCTGACTCGGTATCCCCACCCCTCTCCCCCCTCTCCTCGTCCACGGTCGCGACCAAGTCCGCATCCTCGCTCCCCCAGCGCCCCGGCGGGCTCCTGGGCCCCCTCGCCTCCTCAATCTCCTTGGTCCCCGGCACCGAGGCAGACGGGTTCGGCGTGAACAGTCGCGGAAAGATCTTGGCGCCCACGGGCTTGAGCGTGACGAGGCAGGCGCAGACAATGGCAATGTTGACCTCGAACGCGTTCCAGATGCCCGTGTTGACGCCCTCCCAGGTGACATCCATCAAGCCGCCGTTGACGTCCTGGGTGACGAGGATAACACGGGCGAGGGAGATGGAGCAGACGCTGAATGCCAGCAAAAAGATGATGGCCAGGGCAATCTTTTGCGGGCGGGGGGATCGGATGCGGTGGAGCACGGTCAGGGGCAGGATAAAGATGAGAAAGTCGGTGGCGATGTTGAGGCCGGCGTGGCTCCAGTAAATGTCCATGCCGTGGCAGTAGGCCGTGGGGCGGCGCGAGTAGTCCCAAAAGGCGTCGAGGGGGATGCAGGCGGTGAACATGGTGACGAGGATGTAGGTGTGGGTGACGAGGACAATGGCGAGGAGGACCTTGGCGGCGATGCGGACGTAGTCGTAGACGAGCACGCGGATGTACAGGCAGAGGATGGAGAGTTTCGTAAAGGTCAGGGTCGAGATGTACAGGATAGAGATGACGAAGCTGTACTTGAGGTTGGTGTTGACCTGGTCGGGGGAGAGGGTCAAGACGCGCCTGGCGTAGCCGGCGCTGAACATGGGGCCGAGCATGGCCGTCATGGCGACGACGACCAGCCACGAGGCGAGAATGAGCCAGTCTTCAATGGCCACGACGCGCAGGAGGTAGCCCCTCGACCAGAAGCGCAGGGCGATGGCGACGGTGGACAAGGTGACGGCGATGGCGGTGGCGATGCAGAAGCCGGTGCCGTTCCAGTCGTCGGGGGAGCCCACGGGGAAGTCCATGATGACGGGCGGGGCGGCGGGACCGGATCCGGGGGGCGGTCCCAGGCCCTGGATATCGCCGAGGGGGGTATCGGAGGCCATGTTGTGGTTGTGGTTGTGGTCGTGGTCGTCGCCGTCGAGGGGTGTCGGCGTGGACAGTGTCGCCGAGGACAGTGTCGTCGTGTCGGACCAGGATCGGAGGGACGCTGGATCTGGGAGAGGGGGGGTTTTGGGGTCGTCGAATCAGGGCAGGGCCCAGCCAAGAGTCGATGTGACCTTGGCGTCGCGTCGAGATCGGAGACGACAGAGAGACGGACGAACCGGGACTCTGGACACGGGGGACACGGGGACTCGGGTCGGGGCGTCGATCGTCGACACAATGCCACTGTTTCTTTGGCACCACGCCGTCGTCGATACTGTCGCCGGAGTCGAGTCGAGGGTCGCGTCACATTTGAAGATAGAGAGGAAAAGGAAAAAAGAAAAAGGTTCGAGAAACAGCAGAGAAAAAGAGAGACCCGGGGAAGGAGCTGCGAACAGTGCGAAGCGAGGTGACGATGGGTCCGTGCCGATGGGCGAGCCAATTGCCGCCGAAGCCGCCTTCCCCGGTCGCCCCGCTAGGTACCCGAGCCCCCCAGCTGCCCCCCAGGATTCAGGGGCCCGAGCACTGAATTCCGGGCTGAACACTAGGTACGAACCCCTCTGCCATCGCCGTGCCATCGCACCACGGCGGCAGAGCGGGCACGGCGGGCAGCGCGGTCACGGGCAGGATCGCTGCCCAGCATTGCCAAGCCGGTTCCCATGTGTCAAGCCCGTCTCTCCCGCTTGGAATTGCCCATGGAAACCTGGATCGACCAACGACAGCCGCGACTTATTTTTGTCTGGAAATTTGCCCGCGCTTTGTCCACTCACCGGTGTGCAATCGGCGATTTCCATTCCCTTTTCCATCAATTCAACGGGAATGCGGCACTTGTTTTGATGGCCGACGTCATTGTCGCCATCACCATCACCACCATCACCACCACCACCACCGCCATGATCACTGGCACCTCTACAGAGACTCACTCGGCCGCTGACTTGGATCTTTGCGACATATTCTGTCCCACAAAAACCATCTGACCTCACCCCAGGGCATCCCAGAAATGGCAACAGTCCAGACATCAGGCACCCGCAGAAGGGAGCCTCCAAGACGAGACAAGAAATGATGGGGCGGACAGTCTGTTCTACTTGTGTCTGGTACGTAAAGACCGGAGCTGTCGTTTTGTTGGAAAGATCTCGCACTAACACACAAACCAGGCTGGACAATATTCTGCCGTTTCTCAGAGGCCCCATACCCCCGTCTTCCAACTCCCCAGGCCATTCAGCAAAGGAACTGCACATGGACGCAACAAGGGCTTTACTGCTGTGCGAAAAGGGGGTCCCCGGGGACGAAACGAGAAATGCTGTCGAAAATTGTGCTGATACCTTGGATGAGTTTGACACTGACCGGACGAACATCAGGTGCTCAACTACGTGAGATGACAACGTCTGTCACTGCAGTCACGGGTTGGAGTCATTGTCATCTTGACATGCTTTTTACACGAGCTCCCACGCCTTGAAATCCAGCCGTCCTCGACCATCAACCACCTTTCACTTTGACACTCGACATCCCACTTTGGAGAGTCCATCGCTCTCACCCACCGGCTCGAGGCCGATGCCACCATCAAGACATTCATTCGCTTTCTCCAACCCCAGATCGGCCATCTGACTGTTCAACTTCAATCATGGCTCCAACGCTGGGAGCCCAGCCCCAGTACGCCGATCACGTCACCGCGGAGCCCGAGGGCGCCCACACGGACTACGGCCCCGCGGCGCAGAGCCGGCGCCGAACGGAACAGTGGCTGGAAAAAGTCCCGACCGCGGAGCCCGAGGACGACTACGGCTCCCCGCCCAAGAGCCAGAACCGAGCGAAAACATGGGCGAGAAATACCCGCGTGCGAGCTCACAACTATAGGAATCGTTTTATCAGAGAACCCACTGCCCCTCGACGTCATGAAACCGGCCTTCGAGTCGTAAAGGATATGGTCGACTCGGCCAAAGCTACTAGTGCTCGTTTTCGCAGACCCTCTGGCGTAGCCAATGCTAAGGTGTTCCCCAACAATGCTGCGACAACCGGTCGGGGAGCAAAGGCTCGCCCTCCGTCTTCTTACGTTCAGCCTCGACCGCAGCCGAAATCCCGCTTGTCCGGTTCTACGGTAGTCTCAACCACCTCTCGCAGAAGCTCCAAGGCCAGTTCCCAAAATGCGTCCACCGCGCCATCATCGGTGTCTACTGTGTCGGCCATGGCGCACCATACTGCTGTTCCACCTTCCAAGAGCTACGTTGCCTACCAGCCTGCCCCGTACCCTTACTCCGACGTCATGCCGGCAGCGCCGAGCCTACATCCCTTTGACTCCATCACCAGGGTCGGGTACCCTCGCAGCGAGGCGACGCGCCAAAGGCCTGCTCCACGTCCGTCATTTTACAAATGGAAGATGCCATTCAGTCGCACGTCCTCGAGAGACGAGCCTTCCCGTGCCCGCTCGACATCGGGATCTACGCATCAAGCCTTGAGACACCAGCCTTCCCGTGCCCGCTCGACATCGGGATCTACGCATCAAGCCTCGAGAGACCAGCCTTCCCGTGCCCGCTCGATATCGGGATCTGTACATCAACCCTCGAGAGACCAGCCTTCCCGTGCCCGCTCGGCATCGGGATCTACGCACCAAGCCCCCCGCGCGCCATCTAGTTACAACCCTTCGAGATACCAGCCCTCCACCGCCTCGTCGGCACCAGAATCCGTGCACCAAGCCCGCGGCAACTCGAGTTTCAATTGGCTCGATTGTCCCAGGGACTGTCCGTTTCATCCCGCGACGCCGCGGTTCTGGGGGGACTGGTTTCATTTCCACGACGTAACGTGGAATGGCAGGGGACGGTTCGCCCTGAGGTGCTTCATCCCCGAAAAGTTCATGACCATTGACTATAGGCTCTGGTGGACTATACCTTCTTTTGCCCAAGGACTGTACACTTTTGACCGGGAATTTTACCTCTACTACCTCAACACGGCCAAATTCAACAGATCGCAGCAACGTCTCGAAGCTAGGTTTGATGCGATGGGGGGTGGGCGGGGCGGTTGGCTTGTCTGTGCATACGTCGAAAACGAGTGGCAGGCATGGTAATGGGCGGGTGGACGGATTTGCTATACTGAGCATGCCCATCCCGGGGGCCTTCTTTTGGTGATGGGGATGCCTTGACTCAACGGATCGGGCGGGTGCTTTAGGCGTTGAACAGTTGGGGGGGTCTGTCATTGCATCGCGGGAAAGGGGCCTGTTTGTTTGGGGAACGCTTTTCACGTTGACCTAGCAACCGTCAGGGGCTTGTCACCACTTCACACAGGAGCGCCAGATTTTCCACATCGTAGAGTTTAGGAGAAATATCGCGTTGATTTCCCAAACATATCCAAATGAGTTCAGCTTGGGAGACACCCTACTTCGCCGTAATCACCACCTGCCCCTGCTTCAGCCCGTCCGCCCTAGCCGTCACCGTGATCTGCCCCCTCCCGCCCTTCTGCGCCTTGACAATCGCCAGCGCCAGCCCCGAAAACGCCTTCCTGCTCGCACTCGGAAATGCCGTCATATCCGTCGGATCCCCATTATCCGTCGCCACCAACTTTCCCGGCCCCTGAACCTCAAACGTCACGGTGTTATTCGCCCTCGGCACCACCACCCCCTCCGCATCCACCACCTCAACCGTCACAAACGCCAAATCCCGCCCATCCCCCTCCACCACCGCCCTCTCCACGCCCACCCTCAACCCCGCCGCCCTCCCCGCCGTCCTCCTCACATCCCTCCCCCACTCCCTCCCCCCCTTATACCCCACCGCCACCACCTCCCCGGCCTCATACCTCACCGCATCCCACCGAAACCTATACACCCCGGCCCCTCCCTTCTTCCTCCTCCCCTGCGAAACCCCATTCACCCAAACCTCGACCTCCTCCGCCGCGCTAAACACATGCACCGGCGTCACCAGCCCCTTCCTCTCCTCCCACGTCCAATGCGGCAGCAAATGCACCATCGCCTCCCCCCCCTTCCACCGCGCCATGTACAGCCAAAACCGATCCTTCTTGAACCCAGCCAAATCCACAATCCCAAAATACGAACTCCGCGCCCCGCCCGCCCCGCCATACGGCGTCGGCTCCCCGAGGTAATCGAACCCCGTCCACACAAACTCGCCCGCGACCCACGGGGTCCCCTTCTCCTGCGCGACGAACACCGCGTCTGCGCTGCCGCCCCACCCCGGGTTGCCGAGCTCGTACGCCGAGATGTACTTGGTGGTGGCGTCGGCTCCGCCGGAGGCCGAGTACCGCGCGTCATTCTTTTCGTTGACGGGAAAGAGGTACGTCCCCCGCGAGGAGATGCAACTCGCCGTTTCACTCCCCATGATCATCTTCCCCGGGAACTTGGAGTGGAACGAGCCGTACGCGCCGTACTCCCCCTGGTAGTTGAGTCCGATGATATCCACCTCGGCGGGCAGCGCGTCCTTCTCCGAAGCGGCGTTCATCGCCGTCGTGACCTGCCTTGTCGGATCCTCTTGCCGGACGATGGCCGTTAGGGTAGCGGCCTCGCGGGCGGCGAGCGCGGAGTTCTGGTTGGGAATCTCGTTGCCGATGGACCAGAAGACGACCGAGGGGTGGTTGCGGTCGCGGCGGAGGAACGAGCGCAGGTCGGGTTCGTGCCAGGTGGGAAAGAGGAGGTGGTAGTCGTTTTGGGTCTTGGCGGTGGACCAGCAGTCGAAGGCTTCGTCGAGGACGAGGAGGCCGAGGGTGTCGGCCAGCTCCAAAAGTTCCGGGGCGGGCGGGTTGTGGGACGTGCGCAGGGCGTTGGCGCCCATCGAGGTCAGGGTGGTGAGCTGGCGGACGGTGGCGGCGTGGTTGTAGGCGGCGCCGAGGGCGCCGAGGTCGTGGTGGTTGCAGGTGCCGCGGATGGGGATGCGTTCTGTGTTGATGAGGAGGCCCGAGGTGGGCGAGTATTGGATGGTGCGGATGCCGAAGCGGGTGGGGTAGGAGTCGAGGGTGGTGGTGCCCGAGGTGATGGTGGTGATGGCGAGGTAGAGGTTGGGGGTTTGGGTGGGCGGAGGGCCCCAGAGGCGGGGGTTGGCGACGGTGGTGGAGCCGTTGAGGGATTGCTTGGTGCCCGGGGGGATGGAGACGCTGGTGGTCTTGATGACGGCGACGGGGGTGGTGCCTTGGACACCGGCTTGGTCGAGGTTGTAGATGTTGGTGGTCACGTCGACTTGGCGGGCGGTGGTGCCCAGGTTCTCGACCTGCACGACGAGGTTGACCTTGGCGGAGCTGGAGGAGACGGCGGAGGTTGTGATGTGTGTTCCGTACTGGGCAACGTGTGTCTTGTCAACCTTGACGAGCCAGAGGTTCCGGTAGATGCCCGCGCCCGGGTACCAACGAGAGTTCTCGACCGGGTTGTCAAGGCGGATGGCGAGGGTGTTGTTGCCGGCTTTGAGGTGCTTGGTCAGGTCGAGACGCCACGAGGCGTAGCCCCAGGGCCAGCCACCGAGCAGGTTTCCGTTGAGCCAGACGGCCGTGTACGACATGGAGCCGTCGACGTCGAGGAAGATGGACTTGGTCCCGTCGACATCGTCGGCGGTTGCCGTCAGGGTGTTTCGGTACCATCCCACGCCGTTGGTCGGCAGACGGCCCATGCCACCGCTAATACCGGGCGCGCCAAAGGGGCCGGCGATGGCCCAGTCGTGCGGAAGGTCGACTTGCTGCCAGGAATTGTCGTTGAACGGGGCCTGCACATACGGGATGTTGGCGCCCGGGGGTGTGCCGGACGGCGCCGGGTGCTTGCTGCCCGTGACGATAAAGTCGTTGGCCAGCGGCATCATCCATGGCTGGAGGACGCTGTAGGAGAGAGAGTCCGGGTTGGAGGTGAAGCGAGCGAACCTCCAGCCGTCATTGAGGCTGCTCCGGACGCGCTCGGCGGCGGCCAGTCCGGCAAGGAGAGCAAGAGGGGCCAGGACAAGCATGGTTGCGGTTGGGCTGGTTGACCGGGTTCGACGTTCTTCGTTCACCGGGCGGCCACCACCTTCTTATAGCCGCCGTCACCATGACTGCTTGCGTTTGACAGGCGGGATGCCCGCTCTCCTGCCGACACAGAATTTGGCGGATAAAGTTGCACGAGCACATGAAATGGGTGGAGAGGTGGTATGTTTGCTGTAGGCGGCGTCACAGCACCGAGATTATGGGTGACCTGAGCACTCGTCAGGTAGGACGCGAGCGTCGCGAGGGGAAAGGGAATCTGGGGTTTTATTTTTCCGCCAGACATGTATACGCCCTGGGTTGCTTCGGCGCGCATGCGGACCTTCTCGGGCAGCGGTCCCAAACCGACGGGGTACTCGCCCAACAGCCGGCACCGGTCACTGACAGCCGAGAGAGGGACTACCCGCACCAATGGGCCAAGGCCGGCGCCGGGAGCATCTGTCTTTCCAAGTCCACGAATGCCGTGCCGGGCGACGCGAGAGGGGATCCAGCCGCATTCTGCCGGCACCGATCTTCCCGCTGCTTGGGGGCGGGACTTTGTTCACCGTGACTGGCATTCCAGATGGAGTACGCGGCTGACGAGGGAAGCGGCCAAATCCTCGATTGAAGGCGGCCCAAACCCTGTGGAGACCAGGTTAGCATGATTGTGTGCCTGTATGGGAAAGATGGATGGCCTGACTGAGGTGCGCCATCGCGAGCTCGAGCATCGTGGGGTCCATGTCCTGGAGGACCTTTTCCCTTTTCACAGGGCCATCACCGCGCCTTTCCACAGGGCCATGATACGCCGTGCCTTGCTCTGTCGAAACGGTCTGTGGGCGTGCGGGGCGTTGGCGGAAGACAATCAGTGGGCGCAAAGCCGCGACGGGCATTGGCGTGTCCTCCGCAGTGTCTGGCGGCGGGACGGCGTTGTAGGCGCGGACACCGAAACCTGTCTTGGGACCTGAGCCGGGCGTCCGCGTGATCCATTCCTCGACGGATACTGAGCAGCGGTAGTAGCCCGTTAACTCGGTGACCCCCTCGCGCGTGGTGAAAACTTGAGTCCCCCCCGGGATGTTTACCATTTCCAGGCGCTTGTCGGAATCAAGACGGTGGTGGCTGATGGTGACCTTTCCGTAGAAAGCGCCGTTTAATAGAATCATCGCTCCTCCGTCGAACCTGGGCTCGGTTTGCCAAGGCGCAGAGATGTGAGTATCCTCGCCGGCAGTGCGACCAATGTTGGAATCACTGATGCAAACCTTGTCATAGTAAGCGCCGTTCAGGACTAGCGTTGCGCCCGGGGCGATCTGGATGAAGGCGTCACCGTCGAAATCGCCGTCGAACTTGGTGTTAGAGACTCCCGGGCCGTTGGAGAGTGTGGTCCTCGTGTTGGTGTCACTTGGCCCGGATGGAGTGTATCTGATCCTGATCCGGGCCTTGAAGTCGCCGTTGAACACCATGGTTGTTCCTGGGGCGATCAGAATGGAAACAGGACCTTTGTGGTCGGCAGTGTTGACGATGGTGGCCATGCTGGAGGCAGTCGTTGGATTTGTTGATGGACGGGAATGGTCGAGTCAATGAGGTGGTGTTTTGGAAAAGGCTCATGATCAAGGCCTGGTGAGAAAGAGAATTTAAATCGGCGGGGGGCTAGGAGGTAGGCACCTGCCCTGGGCCACTCATTGCGTCTCTTGTCCGTCCTCGGTTGATCTTGGATGCAGGCCAGCGGAGTCAGGGTACTCCATTCCTCTTGCCAACGTAATCCTCGAACCGTCTCGACATGCCCGCTGCATGTGCAAGTTTTTATATGCACCTCTCTTTCCCCCCCGTCGACCCCGGACACCCCGGACTCCGCCTGTCGGACGACCCTCTCCCCTCTCATATGTCGGACTCGGCATTAAACTTGCAGCACCGCGCATCCTGGTCTGATTTCCAGACCACAACTCAGTCTCCGGTAATGTCGCCATCGTCATCGCCATCATGCTCTGCATGCCTCTCCCTCGGATTCTCGGAATGACCATCTCCATATAGCACCACCCTCGAATCTGATGACTGACACTTCCCACAGACCGAGGGCCGCGGCTCGCCCGAGTACAAGTACCACACGTCCGCTGTGTCTCGTCTCCCAGACTTCTCTCTCCCATCCACCACACAACCACACCAACACACAACCACACCAACACACAACCACACCGACACACAACCACACCAACACACAACCACTTCAGCATCATCATCATCCATCATGTCTTCCACCCAAGTCTTTTCTTCAGAGGGCATCGCCATCCACAGATCAACCAGCAAGAAGACGCACACAGGGTACATTCCGGACGAAGGCACCACCGAGAACACCTACGATCAAATCGACATTTGGGCCAATGGCAGAATCAAGCCAATCATCCGAGTCTCTATGGGCGAGGAAGAACAAACCGGGCGCATTGATGTGTACCCCCAAGACGGCCTCAAATGGGAAATGGCCCGAGGCTTGAACCAGGAAGTCAAATTTCCCAGCGATGCAATCTACGCGTCGGGACGAGCAGTTCTCTGGGTCAGCGACGGCGAGATCACCCCGAGCGAAACGGGCAAGACCGAGAAGGCCCTAGTGATTACGATAGGGCGTGGGGACAACACCGTTGCTGCGATATATATCTTCCTAAACCCGGCAGACCCTAGCAAGCCGAACTCTATCCCCGAGGACCCAATCAGTTCCCTCGCCCTGCAGGTGGATGGGCAATGGATCGTTTACGAGGAGACATACTCCAGCTCAAGGCCGCCAGTCGAGTTCAAACGCAGCTCAACTTCCATGTTGCCAGTCAAACCCGCAGGCACCCCCACCCCATCCACATTAGGTCGGATGGCGGCCAAGATCAAGAGTCTGGTCCATCAGAAAAAGGCCGAGGTGAAGGCCGAGGACACGGACAAGGGTTGGAGGGACGAGAAAGCCGCCTTGAAGGTGGCTGTCAAGCCCTAGGATGGCAGCCTAGGCCTCGGGCAGTATGGAAATGGACACAGGATGGTGATTTACAAGGGTCGGGCGTTGGTCATGTATTCCGGTGTCTAGTTTTTGTCTGTTACCTGGGGTGGTCGGGTTTGGAAGCATGTCTCTGATAAAAGAAGGCTTTCTCTTCTCGTAAATCGATATTTACCCATGTCCTTTTGCCACTGCTGCCAGAATGTGAGTGACTGCCGTATCCATTCCCATACAATCCAATACCGGCGCTTTTATGAGCGTGATGGCTCTCACCCAGTCAACGATGGCTTGCTCTCTACCATCAAGACTGAATTGGAATGAAGAAACGCCTCCAGTCCCGAGTTTAGGGCCTGGTTGGCAGAGATTTAGGTATCGGGCTCTAACGTTCAGGGTCTGGCTGGATAAACGCAGGTATCCAGCTCCGATTCCAGGACGTGGTCCACCGAAATATAGGTGTCCAGCTCCAAAGTACAGGGCATAGTTCCAAGTAGGGGAGGGTACTAATCGGGTCCAGCTTCAGGGCCAGCATCAAATGACATGTTGCCTTGGCCGGGGATCCAATGTGGACTGTCTGGTACATGTCCAAAACACAGAATGCACATGATGACAACATTGTCGTGCCATTGGCAAGTACCTCGGGGCTCGGCGGTTGGGCACCCGACACGGCCTTGCAGGGTGCGGCGGACATTGCAGCTTCCGCTCGCTGCACCATCACCCCGAAGCAACATATTGCGCGGGGAAGGTATGAGTGTCGTCGGGTTCCCCCAGCCTCCGTCTCCAGGCAGGTGGCTACAAAATGTCCGTTCCCCCCGCCGTCAAGCATTGTATCCTTCCATCCTTCCACCTCCATCCCGACAGCAAGAAACCTCAGTACACGCCCACCACGACAAGAACTGGTCCCAAGATGAGCCTCACGACATTGTACGACTCTCATGGCGTCAACATCTACCATCGGAACGACAAATACACATGCAACGACGGGGTGACCACCACAAAATATGTGTGTGAGATCAAGGTGGCTGGTGAACTCATCCTACAAGTCTGCACTCACCCCAAGACAGGCAACAAATGTCGGGGATCGATTTCTTTAAGAGGGAAATGGACCGTGAACCAAGGCATCGATATTTCAACACCAACCAGCGAGGTCGACCGGCCCATCAGAGGAGCGTCCTGTGGAGGAGAACTCACTGCCACGCTCCGTGAGAGTACTGTCGTGCGACACGGGCACGGCTCCACGACTGCTCTGAAACTCAGAATTCGCGCCGGCCGAGCTTACCATGTTAAAGTTACCCTTCGTTTAGCGCCCCCGGCCCTTGGCCTGTACCCAAAACTGGTCCCACTCATCTCCATACGCGGTCAATGGAGCATGTACCAACGAACTCGAATCTCGCCGATCAGCCCCATCCCGGAGCCTTTGACGCCGTCTACCACCTTGACCTCCATGCCTTCGACCATCGAGCCCCCGACGCCCGATCCCTCGATCCAAAAAGAAGCCTTGATCGACAACCCCTCGACCTCTCGACCCTCGACGTCCAGTCCCTCGACCAGGAAAACCTTGATCAAAAGGCTCTCAGCCCGGAGACCCCCGACCCCTCCTCCCGAGTACACAGAGACCACCACCCCTCCTCCCGAATACACAGACACCACCGCCCCCAACCTCCTCCACCAGATAAAGGCCAAGATCAAGACGCTGTTTTATCGGAAGAGCTCGAAGCAGGGGGATGCTGGAGGATTCGAAGGATAGGACACTAGCTGTCAAGGCCAACGTTGCTGAGCAGTGAGCAACAGCCTGCCGACGTCGGCAAACGGACTTTTTTCCCGTCCTCACAATACATGCCCATCTCTCACACCATTGCTGCCAGGCCTGCTTAGTGACTGTGGCGACATCAAGAATGCACAACCCGGCTCTTGTTTCTGTGTCAGCGCAGACCAGTTGATCGTGGCCATCAAGCCTGAACTGGAGCCAGCGTGCTTGTCGGTTGAGAGATCTCGCGCTGACAAACAAACCAGTGTTGGGTTCGCCCATCTTCGAAGCCGCGCTCGACAATGCGTGCCAGGGGGCCAAACTTGTTGACAAAGCAGTTGTTCTTACCATCTGGCAAACAAAAGGGCCCCGACAACTTGAACGACTGTTGTGTGGACAATGGCTGTTGGGGAACAATGAACGTTCATTTCAACCTCGTCGTTCGCGATACATTCGAGTTGTCGCCTGCCTCCGGGCCCTCGAGCGGTAGGTGCCCATCCAATATAAGTACGCCCTCATCTTTGCTCATCCAGAGTATTACCAGATCGTCCTCATCCTCATTCCCCAGCTACCAACCACCCTCACCATCAACCACCAGCAACACACACAAACAACCCCAACAACAGCATCACCACCAAAATGCGTCGTTCCACCCTCTACATCCCCGGCGGCATCACCATCCTGATCGAAGCCCACGACGAAACCCTCGAGGTGCAAGCCAACAAGGACTTCGTCATCTTCGACGACGCCACCGGCGAGGAACTCGTTGCGATCCGGACCTTCTCCGAGCCCCAGCCGGACGGCACCCTCGGGTTCCTCTCCCTGGTCGGCGCGTGGGAGGTGGACGCTCCCTTGTCCCCGCCTACATCGCCTTGCATGCCCGACGAGCACGGTTTCTCGACGCTGGAGGGCGACTCGGCCGACGGCGCCGAGGCTGCCCTCTACATTCGCATTCCCGAGCCTCCCACCTACATTGAAATTCCCAGGCCTCCCGGAACGTCGTCGGCGGATCGCTTCGACGCGTGCATCGAGCTGTTCATCGAGGCCGGCTACGGCGGCCTGTTTCTGCAGCTTCCGATGCGCCTCGACGCCGCTGGCATCGACACCGATTACGCTCCTGTTCTTTCGGTGATAGGTCGGTGGGACGTTCGCCGTCGGTACCACCTGGACGGATAAGGTGTGATGAGCCGGCGGGAGGGTTTCATTTGATGGACAGGGGCAAGGACCCTAGAGCTTGACTCGGACATAAGGCGTCGAGTTAATAGCTGTTGGGGTCCAAATCAGGGCCATCTCTCCTGCGAAAACGAGCTCAGGAATTTCGGTCCAGCAGGTCTGACGACCGATGGAGAAGCGTAAGTAAATAGAATGATCTTGAAAAGACAAAATGACTGATATCCAACCTAATTGTGAAACCCAATTCCCGTCCCCACAGCTCAGTGTGTTAGCCCTGTTATCTCGCATCGAGGTAGGGTTTGGGCCCTTCCCCTCTTGCGTTTTTGAGTGACCCACAGCCTTGATCTTGACCGTCATCCCGTCTGCAGGAATGCATGAGAGCAAGTGGTGGCGACATATGCTGCGTGCGATCACGAGCGCAGGTCAGGGTAACTTGTAGCACATTTTAGGCTTGAATTGCGCACATTAAAACTGCGTGTGATGGGCAACGCTCATATGACATGAGGAATGATCCGACGGATGACTTACCAGGCCAGCACAGCCCAGCTACATGACCTTATATACCCTCACAGACAACTGACATCTCTCCGAGTCTCTCCTTGTCCTCTGCCACCCAACCAACCAACCAACACCCACCCACCCAACACATTCCCCAACGTATACTTTCACCAAAATGGCCATCTCCAAGGTATTATACGATTCCAATGGAATCCGCATCAAGGCATGGTTTGTCCGAGGGAAGGGCTCGGACCGAAACACCGTGCTCAACAACTACCACATCTACCTCTGGCATCAGTTAATCCTGGTAGTCCAACACTACGACGACGAGCATAGCCTGCCTGAAGACGACGTCCGGATCATCCGCCTGGGTGGTGAATGGGCCGTGGAACAATGCATGGACATTTCACCTTCGCGCAGCCCCCCATCCTACGACGAGGCCGTCCGCCACGAGCGGGGGAAATATTCCATCGAGACACTGGATGCGGCGTCGCGGAACATACGCCTCAATTCGGCGCTGAGATTCCACCTCAACGACGGTCCAAGCCACGCCCTCACGGTGCATCTGGAATTGGCATCCCCCGCCGGCCCTGGCCTGGATCCGGAGTCTACCCCCCACATTCTCTTGAAGGGTCGGTGGGACGTACGACAGGCGTACCGGCTCACCTCGACGCCCCCGACGATCCCGCGATCTTTGACACCGCCCCCTCAGCCTACGACCACCGTGACGACAACTCCAAACGTCTTTCGTCGGGTATGTGCCGCCATTAGGGGGGAGACGGGTGGGAGCAAGAAGTGGGAGGGTGGCAAAGAGGATGACACGGAGTCGCGGAACGGATAGGAGGGCTCGATGAGAGAAACAAGTAGCAGGACAGATTGACGAGCAGGAGCGAGGACTGGGAAACAAGCAACAAAAAATACTACTCTCCTATGTGACAAGGTTTAGTTAGCGCAAATAAAACCCCTCAGTTTCAACTTCAGAGCTTCCATCTCGCGTCTTCAGTTTCTACTTCAACGTCAATCAGCTCCAGTCAGAAGGCAAACCACCACCGGGCGGGGTGGGCGAAGCTTCAATGATGATGATTGAGAGTGCATGAGATGGATGCATAAAAGTAAAGTTTCAAGCCAGTTCATGTCAGGCTGCAGTGCAGCGCAGGTAGTCTCAATGGGAAATTGACGCGGGAGAAGAACTCGCCTTTGGCCGTGGCGATATTTGCTGGCGCATCTGCACACACATGCTCACATATCTCTCTGTAAAGAGAACTGAATATAATCCAACAGCCTGCATATGGCCATATTCCACGACTTCAGCGCAGAAGCACTGGCATACAAATATCTCCAACTTCCCACCGAGTCCTCAGTCTCTCCCCCATGTCCCCATTCCCCCATCCCCTTTCAACTCACACACATCACCACACCACATCACCCCCCCCCCCCCCCTCCAAAATGACATCCACAATCTACAACGCCGACGGCATCACCATCGAGACCTCCACCAGCCCCACCTCACCAAACACCATCCGCATCAAAGCCGGCGGGGCACTCATCACACAAGTGACCGAATTCCCCGCCACAGGCCCGGGAGGAGCCACACCCAACCCCCCCCCAACCGTCGTCCTCCACGGGACATGGGCCGTCCACAGCTCCCTAGACACCAACACCACAGCCTACACCACCGCCGCCGGGAAGGAACTCGCAAATATCTCGGCGTCCAACGCCGCCTGCGCGCGGACCGGACTGGTTTGGAAGCACATCACCATCCAGTCCGTCCGGACGCCGACGTGCCGACTCGTGCTCATGCTGCCGCTGGCCAAGGGGCGAGCCCAGAACCAGCAGCCAGTTGGCCGGGGTGTGCTTGAGCCCTCTGTGCCTCCGTTCGTGCGAGTGATGGGTCCGTGGAAGCTGTTCAACCAGTACCAAACGACGCCGCCGGCGCCTGCCCCGATCCCGCAGCCTTCGACATCCGCCGCCCAGTACAAATACGCTGACGGCCCCAAACACTCTTGGGCGAACGAATTCCGGGATTTGGACGTTGAGAAGGGGGAGAGGTTCGACGACGGGCACCCCCACCCGTCGGTGCCGCCGGGGCACACCATTCGGGCATGGGGGTGTGACTTTGTGTTGAACGGCGTATTCCGATGGCTGCCAGGATTGAGCGACTTTGGGTTGACAGTCAAGGGGTGGAAAGTTGGCCCCAAGTTGTGACGGAGGAGCGACGAGGTGCCGGACTCGGCGGTACTGGAAAACCATTGTAAATATCATCAAAAGCCAGAGAAATTACCTATATAGCAGTAGCATTCTCAATCCAGACCATCGCAACCAAATCCACGCTCCTCCCCTCCCAGGGGTACAAGACTGTGTCCCTTGACCTAAACTCCCAAGCCAGCTTTCCCTGAAAATGGCCTCAACCTGCCACGCAAATACAATCCATCTTACACTCACCGAACTCATTTCCTCTCCCCAAACTTGGTGCTCATCCAGGCAAACGACCCCGTCATCCCCACCAGGCTAATCATGGTCAGAATCCCCGCCCCCGCCCGATCCGCCGTCGTAATGGGCTTGTCCACCCTCTCCACGCTCGGATCCCCGCCGCCCGCGGCATTGCCCGCGCTCGTGCCGCCCGTCGAGTTCGTCACGGGCGGCAGCGTCGCCTCCTCCTCGACCAGCAGCGACGTCAGCGCGCCGAGCGCGTTCATCTGCTGGCCGGCGCCCGTCAGGCCGTCATACTTGGCCACGTTCCACCGAAACCCGCACGTGCCGTCGGGCAGGCACGCGCTGGCGGCGCCGGCGGCCGACGCCTTGAGCACGGGCATGATGACGGGGCGCATGACGGCCGCGACCTGCACCGTCTGCGCCATGAAGCGGTGCAGGTAGCCCTTGAACGAGAGCATGTCCGTGGTGCACTGGATTTTGTCGTCGAGCTCGCAGGCGCGCTCGTGCGCGACGCCGTCGGGGAAGAAGAAGTCGATGGTGCGCTTGGTGACGCCGCGGAGGCGGGCTTCCCACTCGGGGCTGCCGTTGGTCTACACACTACGTTAGTGTTGTGGCGGGGGGCTGGGGAGGGCAGGGACGTACGTAGTTGTACATGAAGCCGAGGCCTTGGATAAAGACGCCGGCCGTGTACGAGAACTGCGCCAGGTCAATGTCGGTACAGTTCTTGGGCACGTGGCCGCCGTCGTAGATGTTGAACTCGTGGTCAATGTAGCCCACGTTGACCATCCAGTTCCACGTCCTGTCGGCCCACTCGGCGTATGTGGCATTATCCGTGTAGCGCGCCAGGCGGGCGGCCATGTTGAACAGGATGCCGTTGGCGATGGCGTTCTTGTAGTCGTAGCCGTTGTTGGTCAGGGGAATCTGCCACCGAAGGCCTCCGCCGCACTCGGCCGTGTCCCACCGCGCCGCCTGCGTGTTGAAGACGCCCTGCGCCAGCATCAGCCACTGCGGCTTGTCGGGCGGCGGGTCTGGGAACGTGGTTTCGGCGGCGAGCATGGCCGACATGCCCCAGAACCCTTGGTCGTCGTTGCCGAGCGAGGCCGTCCAGTTGTTGTGCATAAAGTTGTTGGCCGGCGAGTTGGCCTGGAAGGTGATGGCGAACTCGGTCTTCTTGTTGTACGTCGAGTCGCCCGTGTAGTGCCAGTAGTCGACCATGGTCCCCCACATGGCGCCTCCCTCCCACCAGTAGTACGGGCCTGCGGGCGGCGGCCCGGGCAGGATGCCTGGTGTTTTCCCTGGCTCCTCGCCGTGGTAGTATGTGAAGAGGTTCGCGGCGATGAGCTTGGCAGCGGCTTTGATGGAGTCTATCGAGTGGTAGGGGTGTTAGTCAATTGATCTCCACTCGGTGGCATCGCTCCCGGGTCGACACCACGGGCGCGCCGTCGGGGGCGATGGGGCACTCGCCTCGAGACGTCAGGTCGACCGACATCTGCGCGGTCGCAGGCGCGACGGCCAGCGCCAGCAAGGCGCAGAGACACCTTGCGACGGCCATGATTCCTGGTGTACTGGGTAGATAAACGAGCGTGGTGCGGTCGACGGGCTGCTTGGCGATCGACTCGGCGTGCTGGGCGTGGACTTGGCGAGAAGCTTGGTGAAGCTGGGCGGATGGGGAGTGATTGCGAGTGGCGGGAGTTTTGTGGAGGTGAAAACAAGCCTTGTGCCAAGAGACGGTGCCTGGCGTACCTGGGCGGTGGACCGGGAGCGAGGACAGGGCATGGAGTGCAGGCGGCCCAGGCGGGTTGGGTGTGGGCGGAGCCCTTGGCCCCTTTTTCGATCCCCGATCCCCCCCTTTCTGTAAAAGACAGGCTTGTCCCCTTCTGTGGGAAGAGGGCTGACACCATGACACGAGGAATGTCCACGGTGCGGGGGGTGAGACGAACCACGGCGCTTTCCATTTGTTCAAATTGGTTCCCGGGTTGTCATTCGAGCGTGACCCGTCCTGTCCGGAGCTGCGCCCCATTGCATTGATGCGACACGTCCAATCGTGACGGGATGTACAGATGCGAGTGGCCAAAGCCGGTTAGTCGCTTCGACCATCTGACGGCTCTCGGGAGTCGGCACGTTCCAGCAATCGATAAGCGCTCCATTCCTCTGCCCTCTTGAGTCTTGACTGATGACATCTCATCACAACAGACCGTCAGTTCTGGGAGAGGCTTCAATTCCAGTTCCCTATGGACAGAGACACACATCTAAAACCTCGCCTCATCCATATTCCTCACAAACAACACAAACCACTTGACCGCCGCCACATGCGCCGTCACACTCACCCTCTCATTCACCGTGTGAATGTTCCCCATTCCCTCACCCCCATCAGGATCATACCCCGGCCCAAACCGAAAGATATGACGCGTCAGCCCCCAGTAATACCTCGTGTCCGTGTTGCCCGTCATGATGCCCGGCGAGACCACCACCTCCTCCCCGTACAGCGCGCGCGTCGTCCCCGCCAGCACCTTGAACGGCCCGTCGACGCTCGCGTCCGCCGGCGTCACGGGCGCCACGTCGAGCGTGTCGGCGCTCTCAAACAGCGCGATGGACTCGGGCGCCGCCTCGACGCCGTCGAACGCGTGCAGCGCGAGCTTGTGCTTCTTGGCAATGTGGGCGGCGACGGCGGTGAGGCGGTCGCGGACGACTTGTGGTGTCTCGCCAATGTTGATGCGGTGGTTGACGATTACCGTGACGCGCTCTGGGAGCGCGTTGACTTTGATGCCGCCCGAGATGACGTCGACGGCCTGCGAGGTCTGCATGAGGTACTTGGTGGCCGGGCCGCCGAGCTTGGCGGCCTCGAGGGCGAGGTGGTCGGGGTGGGCCTTGCAGGTGTTGGCCTGGGAGGAAGACGGGCGGCGGGCGAGGAGCTTCTTGAGCTTCTTGGGGAAGGACGGCGAGTAGGCGGCGCCGCATTGGAGCTGGGCGTAGTAGGGGTTCTCGGAGTCCAGGTGGGTACGGTATTGTTCCGACTCGATGCTCGTGATGATCTCGCTGAGCACGCCGATGCTGGTGTGGTCCGAGGGGACGGAGGAGTGGCCGCCGGGCATGCGGACCGTGATGGACACGTCGATGTAGCCCTTCTCGCCGGTGCCGGGCTTGAAGAAGAGGGTGCCCCACGCCTTTTCGTAGTTGGCGCCCTCGTCGACAATGACGGCAATCCCGTCGTCGCCGTATCGCTCGTGGATGAATGCAGAGAGTTTCTGCGCGCCCTGCTTCCCGGAGCACTCCTCGTCAAAGCCAAAGGACAGGAGGACGGTCCGCTTGGGCTCGAACCCGGCCTCGAGCAGCAGCTCCAGCGTCTCGAGGGTGGCGATCAGCTGGTTCTTGCAGTCGTCGGCACCGCGGCCCCAGATGAACTTGCCGTCGTAGGCGCCGCTCCAGGGGGGATATTTCCACGAGCTGACAGTCTCGGGCGGGACTGGGACGGTGTCCTGGTGGGCCATGAGCAGAGTCGGCTTGAGCGAGGCGTCGCTGCCCTTCCACGTGTACAGCAGGCCGTGGGTGTTGATCTTTTCGACATCAAGCTTCCCGTAGATCAAGGGAAAGGTGCTCTCGAGGTAGGTGTGCAGGTCGTAAAAGACATCCCATCGCGGGTCTTTTCCGACTGGGCCCAGGTCGTCAAACGATTCGGACTTGACCTGCACAGCGCCCGAGAGGCGGGCGACGCTGGCATTGCGAAAGGTCTCACTCGAAATGATGTCCTGGAGATGATCAAGCTTGTCATTCTTGCTTGGGAACAGAGGGTCGGGCTGGACGCAGCTGGTCTTGAAGTCGTGGTGTTTGCCGACAGAGACAAGAGGATGGTCGATGAGGGGGCGCACAAAGCCCTGCGATAAGAGCAGATAGAGCACCGAGACGGCTCCGAACGCGCCCAGGACCCGCCTGCGCGTCGAAGGCTGCCGTCTTGAAGGGGGCGCGTTGGCCACAGGCAGTTCTGTGATATTTGTCGCTGCCTTTTCCATGATTGCGATGATGCCAGGAGGAAGCAAGAGTGAAGGCGACGTCGAAAATGGAGATGGAGATGATCGGAGCTGAGGCTTGGCGATTCTGTCCATGTCACCACCTGCCCCTTGTGGAACAGCCGGAATGATGTGCTACAGGCGCCTCGGCGCCAACATCGGGTGTTAGTGGGGTACTCTGAGCTTCCAGTGGTGCACCCCCTGAACACTCGCCTGCAAGTCGCTCGCTAACAGGCCTCAAACAACAGAACCTCACCGCCTGGAGAGGGGTCGGGCTGCCAAGGGAAAAGGGGCAGCTGAGGAGAGGCCTTGTTTTTCCGCCGTCAAGGCAAAATGGAAGCTTCCATTTTTACAACGATGGGCCTTCCTCTTCAAATAAAGCCCATCTTGATTTCGCAAGGAGTTAAGGCAAAAGCGCCAGTGGGATATCGTCGGCACTTGATTCAAGGCCAGCTCCATGGCGATGAATCATGATGAAAGTCCACTTCCTGACAACAACCTCAAAGCCTTGGCAAGTTCAGTGCTTCAATCCCCGTTCCCGCTTCCACCCGGATCAACAAGGTCAAAATCTCTTGTTTAAAGCAATATATCAAACCTTGATACTATGCCTTGCAGCCTTGTCAACCTGGAATATTTATGTCCCCATTTATTTGAACGCAGACATATCCTGTAGCTGCTGGAGTCACCGCTTCGTTTCCAAGGCCAACAGAAACACGGCGCTCTCTATTTTTCAAGTTGTCAGTTTTCCCTGGGGCATCTTGACGGCACCTTGTTTTTTTTCTTGTTTCTTGCAAACCAACATTTGCGTGGGCACGTGAGTGCATCAATTGCAGGTTGCTCAGTTCCTTTGTTTGCGCTTCCACCTGATTGTTGTCATTGTCTTGGTGTGGGGCAGCAGCCCTGTGGCCGTTTCCTCCGCATTCTCGTCGCTGCCCCGTGCTCCCAAATCTGCTGGTTTCGCACAACACCAGGAAAGGGCCGCCGATATATCGTCGACGTCGCCAACCCTTCCACTTTCCCTTTTCCTACATCTCCCATGTTTTATCTTTCCTCAACATTTTATCGAACTTGGTCCCCTTCCCGTCCCTCCATTTCCCGCGAAAATGGCCCGCACCCGGCACATGGCGGCCAAGGCCGGGAAGCCGAAGAGCGCCAGAAGATCTTCGCCCCTTCAGCCTCCCCCCTCGTCCATCGCCGACCAGAGTGGTGATGCCGCCATGGCGCGACAGTCGGGGAATGTCGCTCCTTCAGACCCTTCGCCGATGACAGACTCGCCCAGTATGATGGAACGTCTCTTCCCGTCGGGTCTTCCCCAGCGCTACACCCGTCCCCCGGCGGCAGCGCCCTCGAGTATTGGGAGTGTTATTTCATCGTCCCAAGAAAGGTATGTCATTTTTTGTTCAAACTTCTAGAAGCCCTTGCAAATCTCAGGGAGGTGTGCGGGTTTGTGAGGGGTGCTTGAAAGGATGAAGGAGGTGGCTGCGTCCGGCTCAAGCTCGCGCAACCTCGCGGCTGAGTTGAGCACAATCTACCTTGGGCGATTCATCCAGTCAGTATAGCTTCTACGATCACGCAGCGGGTGCTCTGTGGTGGACATGCGCTTAGTGGCGAACCCTCTCATTGTCTCCACCAAAGGTCTCAAGAGTCAAGACTCAAGACTCAAGACTCATCGGGCGATTCCAGAGATCCACTACTCCCCAGCAGTCTACTGAAGACTGCCGTTGAGAATTCAAGAGATAGACACTGACGCCCAGTTCACAGCAGCAGCAGTGAAGGCTCGGTTGCGGATGAAACCCAGACTCCAGCACTTGATGGTCCGATATTGTGCACCAGCCCAAGACATGGGAATCCCAGCCGCCCAACTTCAGCCTCATCAAATCAGTCACTGCCTCGTGGCTCTCCACATGGCCCCGACATTACGGCAGAGGATAGAATCGCCTCTTTTCTCCGTCAACCTTCTTTACCAACCCGAGCTTCTTTATCAACCCGAGCTCACTCAACCACGCCGCTTCCCTCAACTCTTGCGGTTCTTGACCTGGCGCCAGATCCCACGCCGGACAACAGGACATCGGTCTCATATTATGCACCGAGTGAAACCGACGACGAGGCGACCATTAGCGATGTATCAACAGTCGAGGAAGACTGGAGTGTATTTGCCGGGTTGGTTGCCTCCCGTGCACACCCACCAACCCCGAGCACCGCGGCAGCCGTTCTTGGGGGCGGCAACCCCCCGGGCCATTCCGAAGTACCCGCCGAGACATCCTTTCAGGAGTCATTTACAACGGCCAAGCAAGAACTTTCGAGTTCTCCCGTCCCAGGTGCCCATGGTCCTGGTTCAGAAATGGACAATCTCCTTCAATCTCAGGAGCTAGTGGGGGTTCCAGAGCCGGCGTCGCAAGCAACACCACGTCCCGCGGACCGCTCATCACAGGCTACAGATGTGGCACCAACACAAGAGCAGGTGTCACCGCCGGTCCCCAATACGTTGGGCGACGTATCAGATATCTCGAAATCGACATCAAGTCGAGAGTCGGTGACCCCATCGCTCCTGGAGGCCCTGGATCACGGATCGAAGGCCCAGGAGTCGACATCAGTGGAGGAGCAAGGCACCCCCTCCCTCCCCACCGCCATGGACCACGAAATGGAAGTCCCAGGCTCGGTCTCAAGCGGAGAACCTTTCTCTCCGTCATCCCCAGGGGTCCAGGGGCGCGCAGCAGAGACCCCCGGAACTAGTCCCTTTGAGGGCTCGCCAAAGGAAGTCCACGAGAGTCGGCCAAGCACGCCAGCCTCATCGGATGCCTCCGTTCAAGGATTATACGTGGTAATCCAGCTTGGATCCGAGTACAACTCGCCCGAATCCCCTCGCCCGTCGAGTCAGAACGCGGCCCCGACCAACGACGCCCCCCCTTCGCCAGTTCCGTCTCGCAAGCGCAAGGCGACCGAGGCCGCAGAGGAGGTCTCGACGGCGAAGAAGGCCAAGACAGCCAAGGCCTCGAAAACACCCACCGCTTCCACACCCAAGACAGCTGTCAAGAGGGAAGGCACCAGGAGAAGCACTCGAACACCGGCCACGGCCTCGGCAACACATATGTCAAGTCCGGCAAAGCCCAGCGCTCAGAAGAGTACCACTAGGAAGAGTGCTCGGAAGCCTGCCAAAGCCGGCCCTGTGGCAACCCCATCGCACCGGGTGACAAAGCCGAGCCAGGGCAGGTCGGCCTCGGATGGTCCGTACGGTTTGCGGTCGAGAGAGACGCGGAAGGTGTCGGCCAAGGTCGCGATGAACCTGGGCTTGGATGCGGAGGAGGGGGGCAAGAAGTGAGGCATTGGGAGGGCCCTCCGGAGTCCGGTGTATTTGAGCGTGGCTTTTTTGGACTTTTGGGATTTTTGGACGAAGCAGCTGCATTGCGGCTTCCGGACTGAAGTAGGGCGTTGGCGTCAGGTGCATATGGGCCACCTCGGATCTCGAGGGACCAGGAATTTTTGGAATGGACAAAACGGCGCTCGGAGTTGTCACGGGAATACTCACACATCCACGGAGACGACCCCTCGCCCCGAATTATCCTCGATACCATCATGACTTTATTACTCCATAGCTAGCTAAACAAACTCATCTCACTCCCCCTTTCCCCCCTTCCCCCCCTTGGCCGCCTCCTCCCCCCCCTGCATCTCCCCCGTCCCCGCCCAAAAACTCTTGTTCACCTTGTCCCCCTCGGCCTTGGGCGCCCGCCCGTGCTTCGCCTCAAACTCGTCGTTGTGCCGCTCCACCTCGGCCCGCTGCTCGTCGTTGAGCGACGCCGTACCCCCGTGCACCGATGCGTTGTAGATCTTGGGGCGCGCCGGCGCCGCGTGTGACGCCTCGAGGGCGGGGCCGCCTCCGGTGCGGCCGCGCGCGCCGTCCTCGGAGGCGAGGGCGTCCGGGACGGGGGCCGTCGGCGGGGATTCGGACTTTTCTTTGGCGTCGATGCTGCGCGCGCCGCCAGAGTGGGCGGAGGCGCGCTCGGCGGACTTGGGGGATGAGGTGGCGTAGCTGCGGATGGGAAGGCGGCGGGGGAGGAGGGCGGGGAGGCGGGCGAGGCGGTGCATTGTGGTGGTTGGGCTGGGCTGCGGTGGTTTGTTGGTGGTGTTGCTTTGGTTTGGTTGTTTGTTTGTTTGGGTGGTGGTGGTGATGCTGGGAGATTGTCGTCGGTTTGGACGGGAGTGGTGTTTTGTTGTTGGAGGGCGTTTGCGATGACATCACCACCACAGTTGGAGACTTGTAGAGCTTGCGGGGGGAAAGCTTGGCCCCTGTCACCAAGGGGCGAGCCGCTCATCATGCATCGTTACAGCGGGGTCATGCCCTGAAACGCCCCTCATCGGTGGGGTTGAGAGCCCCGAATATCTTTTGCCGAACATCTCCCCCACCTCCATCCCAGCTCGTCCAACGTCACTAAAATTCGAATGGATCATGGCTACAAGGATGTAAATCATCTGTTCAACAAGTTGAGATTTGGTGTCGGTCGGAAAAGCCTCTTCCAGCTCGCCTAGAGGCAATGTCAATTGAATCCACACCGTCTATCCTTGCCAGCGGAACCAAGCCTGATTCCTGAAGTTACCCCCTGAAAGGTGCCCTGCCCCTAGGTACTTTACTGCGGTGATCATTTATGACCGTCCCCTTCCCCGGATGGACGCCAGATACTTACAGCAAAAAGGGGGAGAAGGACATGGCCGAGGCAGAGGCTGAGGTAGCCGCCGCATTACCGACACACCATACCTAGCACATGTATCCGGACATAAGGTACATGCACCCGGGTGCGTGGCTGTGGTCCGACTTCATGTGTCCTTCCTCCGCACGCGTACGCATTACGGATTATTTCACGCTGGGATACAAATGTCTCGTCCCCCGGCCCTCGCTCTCTTTCCATCACCAACCACCTGACACTCAGCGGTTGGCTGCTCCAGGTCACCTGCAGCGACCTTCAAGGATCCCGGTCATCCCGTTCCCCGCACTTGGACTTGAGACGTTCCCCAACTTTGTCTCCCTCCCCAACACCAACGACCTCCTCCCTCTCTCCGCCATCTCCGCCCCCCTCCTCCACCACACACCGCCACCATGATACCCTCCTGGACTCGACCCACCGCGGGCCCGTCAACACCCAGCCGCTACCGCTTCGACTCGGAGCCCCTGGCCAACCCGCGCGCCATCGTCCAAGGCTCCCAGGGAGACAGCCACTGGCGCTTCACTGTGCTTTCCGACGCCGTCATCCGCTTCGAGTGGTCTCCCGATCGCGCCTTTGAGGACCGCGCCTCGACCTTTGCCCTGTTCCGCAACTTTGACGTCCCAAAATTCCAGGTCACCACAGACACGAACGTCAGCATCCGGACAACCTCCCTCGAGGTCGTCTACGACAAGACCGAGTTCTCCCAAGAGAGCTTGCAAATCCACTCCCTCGACAAAAAGTGGCAGTGGAAGTATACCGGCGAGAGCTACGGCGACCTGGGCGGCACCACCAGGACCCTCGACGGCGCAGACGGTCGTGCGCCCCTGGCCCCCGGCATCGCCTCCCGCCACCAGCCGTATGCCGTGCTCGATGACACCAAGTCGATGCTCTTTGACGCCGGCGGATGGATTGGCACCCGGAAGCCCGGTCGCAAGGACGGCTACTTCTTTCTCTGCGGCACCGAGTATGCCAAGGCGATAAAGGACTTTTACGCCATCTCGGGCTCCCCCCCGCTCCTCCCGCGGTGGGCGCTGGGAAACTGGTGGTCTCGATATCACGAGTACTCGGACACGGAGTACCTCGGTCTCATGGAAAAGTTCAGGGGCCATGGCGTCCCCATCAGCGTTGGAGTCATCGACATGGACTGGCACCTGGTCAACATCCCCCGCAAATTCGGCTCCGGGTGGACCGGCTACACGTGGAACAAGGACCTTTTCCCGGACCCAAAGGCCTTTCTCGCAGCTCTGCGCAAGATGGGCATCAAGGTGGCTCTCAACGACCACCCCGCCGATGGCATTCGATCGTATGAGGATTCTTACGAGGACATGGCCAAGGCATTATCCTTTGACACGTCCAGCGGCCAGCCTCCCATCAAGTTTGACTGCTGCAGCCGGCTGTTCATGGACGCCTACTTTGACGTTCTCAAGGCGAAGCTCGAGGATCAAGGCGTCGACTTTTGGTGGATGGACTGGCAGCAGGGCGAGGAGTCCAAGCTGCCCGGCGTCGACCCGCTGTGGGTGCTGAATCACTACCACTTCCTGACCAGCATGCGGAACGCCGAGTCCAACCAGCAACCCATGACCTTCTCGCGGTACGCCGGTCCCGGCTCACACCGCTACCCCGTCGGCTTCTCGGGAGACACGGTCATCTCGTGGGCGACGCTCAAGTTCCAGCCCGAGTTCACGGCGACGGCCTCCAACATTGGCTACGGCTGGTGGAGCCACGACATCGGCGGCCACTTTGCTGGCATCCACTCCAACGAGCTCACGGCGCGCTGGGTCCAGCTCGGCTGCTTCTCCCCCATCATGCGCCTCCACTCGACCAAAAACCAGTGGAACTCCAAGGAGCCGTGGAACTTTGAGCCCGAGACGGACCGAATCATGACGGCGTTCCTGCAGCTCCGCCACCGACTCCTTCCCTTTCTCTACACCATGAGCGCCCGCGCCACGTATGATGGCGAACCTCTTGTCCAGCCCCTCTACTGGAAGCACGCCGACCAACCCACGCACTGCTACTCGTACCCCAACCAGTTCTACTTTGGCCCCAACCTCCTCGTCGCCCCCATCACCCAGCCCACCAGCCCGTGCACGTTCCTCGCCGCCGTGCCCGTCTGGCTCCCCTCCAGCGCGGCCCGCTACATCGACATTCTCAGCCCATCCCTCGTCTACACCAGCGACCGTTCCCTCACCCTCCACCGGCCGCTCCACACCCTCCCGGTCCTCGCCCCCGAGGGCACCATCCTCGTCACCGACGCCGTCACCCCCTCGGCCCTCGCCGCCCGACCCGGCGTCACCCGGCCTGCGGAAATTGAGATCGTGCTCGTCGTCGGTGCCTCGGGCCGGTTCGACCTTATCGAGGAACCCTTCCCCCACGGCAACACCGGCCCCTCTCCCATCCCGTCGTACAACGATCTCTCGAGAATACCCATCATATACGACCAGCCCACGGGCGCGCTGATTATCGGCCCCGCGTACAACCAACGCCCCGAGGACCGGAAGCGTCGGTGGCGCCTCCGACTCATCGGCAAGACCTCTGCCATCGACAACAGCAAGAACGCGACGCCCTTTACACGCAGCGCCCTGTTTGACTACGGCACCCTGCCCGCGCCCGTCACCCTGCCCCCGCCGGTCTACCAGCCCGTGCCGCTCGACCCGTGCTTCGTCCCCGGTAATCCCAACGGGGTCATCGCCGACAACTCGACGTTTGCGGACCTCGGCACCCTCCCCTCCGAGTACATGGCGGAACCGGGGCGGCGCTTCTGGATGTATCTCGGCCGGGACCTCGAGCTGGACGTGGTGGATATCAAGACGCAAATCAAGGAGGTGATTCGGAGGGCGGAGACGTCGTACCAGAAAAAGGACGAGATCTGGGAGGTTGTCATGGGGGACGAGGAGACGCCGGTCGAGGAGCGGGTGAAGGGGCTGTGGGCGATGGAGGGGGTGGACAAGGCGCTGAAGGCGGCGATTATGGAGGTGTGGGCGTCGGATGACAGGGCCGAGGGGAATGCGGTCGGGTGCGAGGTTTGGGAGGAGGAGGGGGGGGAGGACTCTGAAGAGGAAGAGGGGTTTTGGGGGTGGAGTGAGTTGTATGATTGAGAGCTCTGCAGGATGGACGCTTCTGGAGGGACCAGAGATGATACTGGTTTGTTTGTTACATGTTGCGCGAGACATTCGAGACATCGGCCAAGGCCGCCGTATACCCTTGTGTAAAGGCCCTGAAGTTGGAACTGGATGCCTTTATTTGTCCAACCAGGTCCTAAACCCGTACTTTTCCTGACCAGGCCCCAAACATATGTGGAACTGGACACCAATATTGTATGTTGCGGACGAGGTCGTGGAGCAGGAACTGGAGACTTCTCGTTGTCTTAGTTAAGAAAGAGACAAGCCAGCCGAACCCTCAGAACCCAATGCTCCGCCATCATCACTCAGCATCGCAGTACTACTCTCAGAGAGTATCGCAATGCTGCCAAGCTTCCTCGGACGACGACAACGACGGGGACTCAGAGCACTCGGGGCAGTTGAATACCACCATGCCGTCCGGGGAGTCATCCGGGGACTCGGCCAAATTCTGAGCCGCACCCGTCTGGTAGCCTCCATCACCCCCTCCCTCTCCCACGACGCACACTCGCGACATACTCTTCTACCACCCCCCCTGACACACACTCACAACACGCTGTTGGACTCTCTAGCGAGCCTTCCTTCGTCCTTCCCTCACCCGCCGCACGCTTGCGAGACGCCCTATATACCTCTCTCCTCCCGTCCAGAGCTCCGGTCCATCCCGGCCTCTTGGAATACAAGGCCGTCAGCCACCGGCATCCCCCTCCTCCTTTTTGTCGCGGTTGTTCAACACAGCCTAGTACTGGGCTACAGCAGCAGGTGCCATCTCCTCCATGGGAGCTCGGCCTCTGGAATGCTCAGCGGAGCGCCGCCCTCTTTCGTGGCCTTGAGCAAAAACATGATCTCATTGTCGCACACCTCGTAACCAACAATGTCTCTGAACTCCCACACATCAGCGGGCGAGCCATCAGCGGGCGAGGTATCAACTTCGGGGGGGTCATACCTATCTGCAAGCTTGGGCTTGGCGGGCATATTTCCTTGTTCCCCCTAGGGCGCGGGAATAGCCGATACCTCCGAGGGCCGGCTTATCTAGCCCCTAGGTCCGCCCCGGTACGCCTCGTTGATCGGGCTGCGGGGCGTCGGCGGGCGGTGCGGCGACGGGCGAGGCATCGTCGGATGAGGTATCGGCGGGCGGGGCCGTGACGGACCGAGCGACGGCGACAGAGGCGAGGAGGCACGGGGATCTTTATGCGGTCTTTTTCGATGAGCTTGCAATCTTTGAAGAGCACATAGGCGAAGACTGGATGACGCGAGATGGTGGCACAGGTTCTTTTCGTGTTAGGAATATAAAGGTTGTCCAAGAGGGAAAGCTCACAAATGGAATGCCCAATCCAGATGCCTTGACCGTCCGGGTTGACGAAGACCGAAGAGCAATACAGCATATCACTCTAGAGAATATAACGATCACTCGTCGGACTGGTACGCCGCTCTTGCCCACCGCTCCTTTCATGTTTGCGTCCTTCGCTCGCCCTCGGAACAAATCTACCTCGATGATGACGACACCGTGGATGGGACATGCCGTCCTCGCTGGGGATGACGGGGTTTCTCCCATGTTGTTTTCCAATCGACGTATCAGATGTCATGATATGTTTTGGTGTTGAGTGGTTCCGTTTCTGGTTCTAGATGGCCTCTTGCTCGTGTGTAAATCTTGGTCTTGGTTCCTGGACGAGGTCAGCTCGCAGTCAGAGAGGGGAAATGCCAAAGTCATACCTTGCCCTCTCCTCCATTACGCATCCAAACACTCTCGAGTATCTCCCTGTCGTCAACCCCAGCTCCTTTACCACCCCAAAGCCATCTTCTCGAACAGCGCGTGGATCATCCCACGGAACGCATCGGTCACGCCAGCCACCGACAGCCCCCCGTAAACCCCCACGAGGACGAAAGCCAGCACCCCGACCATCGCCGCAACAAAGTTGGCGTCGGCCCTCGCCGTGCTCGGCAAGTCATGGTGCAAGTGAATGACTTCCCAGAGGATTGCCCTGGTCTCGGTGATCTCCTCGTCGCTGTCGCTGCTCTGGGTCGACATGGTTCGGGTCCAGGCGCGGCCCTGGCTGCTCCCGGGCCGCTCTGGGATGGGGGGCGTGAGGAAGGTTCCGTAGAGGCGCATGATGGCGGCTCTTGGCGGGATGGATGGATTCTGGGTGATCATGTGATGGCGGATGTGCGGGAGCGAGTGGGACGGCAATGTCTCCGGGTGGCTGTGATTGGCGGTTGGGGGTTGTGTTGTGGGATATCGCTGCCGGCGGAGAGAATGGCTGCTGCCTGGATGGTGGGCGTGCCTTGCGGGGGATGTGCGCAGCGGAGATATTTCGGATGGTTGGTCGAGTGAGGGGGTTGAGAAGACGAGTGGGGGATATTGTTGACGTTGGGGGTGGAAGTCGTGTTTCTTGAGTCGTGTTGACGATGGAAGTGGAAGAGAGTTGTGCTCATGTCGGAAGGTGGGACATAGCAGATAGCCGGACGAGATTCACCAGAGCCGGGCAAACATTTGCTGCAGGTGAATCGTCGTTTATCGAGGGGCCGTTAGTTGCCCGGCCAGGCCGAGCCTGCGCGTAGGGACCTGGGGCCTTCAAAGGTGCGAGCCTCGGCGGGCCTTTCTTTAATCGTCCGAGTCACACAAGGCTCTTGTATAGCACACTATAGTAAAAGCTAGGCATGTCACCTGGAATCAGATAGATGGAAGGGTCTTAAATAGTAGCCGGACGAGGCCGTTAAGAGTAGTAGTAAAGTAAATATATTAATCAGAGAGAGATACTACTATCTGTAAGGCATAGCCACCTATTTATAAGTAGCTAGAAGCTATAATAATATATAAGGTACTAGCGATAATAACTTACCGAGGAAATAAAGCTATTCCTAGTAGATATAGTAAGAATTTAAAAGTAAGAAAAGGAGGCTATATATCTAGTATCTTAGTATATATACCGGTAGTTAATATACCCCTTCGATTATATTAACTTAATAGTAAGATTTATTACGAAACTAAGGTATAAAATAGGTACTTATAATACCTATCTTAGTATTTTAGTCCCTTAAAGGGGACTTATCCTTTAAAAGTTTAGCGCGGAGTTATTATAAACTAAGAACTAAATAAATAAATAAATATTTACAAAGTTAAGGTAAATATAAAAGTACTTAAACTTCTAGCGAGAGAGGTTCTTCGTAAGGCCGTTTACGGGTATAAGGTCGGTAGCGAGGTAGTTAATCTTAAAAATTCCTTTACAGTATTCTTATTTTAGCTATATATTCTAGATATCGATATACCGTAAGCGGGTTATAAGGCGTTTAACGTCGTTAGTAACGAGCCGGATAGTTTAAAGGTTATTATAGAAGAGCCTTATAGGGACTTTAAAGTTAAAGGAGATATTACGGAAGAGGTAGTTTAGCGAGATATTTTCGGCGGCTATATACTAAGTTACGAAAAACTCGGCCTTAGTAGTAAAGGTAGTAACTATATCTTACCGTAATACTTTTTATACGATAAGGCTTCCGAAAAGAAGGATAATAAACTTTTAAAAGGAGTATTTAATAAGTTCGTCGTCGGCAAATAAGGCGTTTACAGCGATTATAAGCGCCTCGTTATCGTTATCGTTATCTCCGTTATATATAATTATAAGGAAACGAGTAGTATAAAGGTATCGAATATATTACTCGGCGTCGGTAAAGTACCGGCTATTAGGGTTAAATAGGTACTTACTAAGTTTAGCGGCGGTATAGGCGATATCCGGCCGGGCTATAATAATAACGTAAAGGATTAAGCTTACTATCTCCTAGTACTTTTTAATCTTACAAGGGTTAACGGTACTAGGGGGAGCCTTCTTAAGTAATATAACGGGGATAGGGATCGTTAAAGGGATATAGTTATCGAGAAAGCTAAACTTAGTAGTAATCTTTTCGATATATACGTTAAGGTAAAGGTAAAGGCGGCGGCGTACCTTATCGCGATAAATCCGTATACCGAGGTATTACTTAACCTCCTTCTCTTTTTATATTTTATACTTAGTTTAAAGTCGCTTAATAAGGTCGTTAGTAATAAGTAAGTCTTTAAAGTAATAGAAGATTAAGATATTATCGATATAGAAGAGGATAAGTATACGGTTATTAATAAATATATACGGTTCCTCCTCGGAGTATATAAGTAAGAGGGTCTCGAGGAAGCCGGTAATCTCTTAATATTAAAATAAAGGAGATTCGTATAATTTATAAAGGGCTTTTTAAAGCTCTAGGACTTAGCCGTCCTTCTTAAAACTAAGGGGTATCTTATAAAAGATATTAAAGCGGACCTCGTTATTAAGAAAGGTATTAATAATATCGAATTAGTATATCTCGAGGTTAAATTTAGTAGTTATAGTAAGGATAGTACGGAGTATATATACTATAAGTATATAGGTATAGGTATCTTTTAGCTTAATAAGCTAAAGGTTACTACGAATATAAATCCGTACTTTATACTTAATAAGGTTATTATTCTCGTTAGTCTTATAAGAGAATACTTATTTTAAGGAAAGTAGTCTTAACTTAGGCCTTATCTCGCGTTATTAGATCTTATAATATATCTCTATAGCTAGGAGCTTCTAGAGTTTAATCCGGTATACTTCTTTAAATTAAGGGCTATAGGGGTAAGTTACTAGGTCGCTATACTTATTAGGTAACCTAGGGAGGTTATTAGAAATATCTTAGCCGGCCTTAGTAACTACCGTTACGAATATAACGTATAACGGTAGTATATTTAAGTTAGTTTAGTTAGCTAAGACGTTAAGGAGAGAGATAAAGTTAAGGAGTCTTTCCTAGTTATTTTAACGCCGAAAGTATTCGGCTAATTCTTTAGCCTTCTTCGCCTTAAGGCTCTTTTTCTTATCGTATTAGCTCCGGTATAACGCCGTTCTCGAGGGCGATACGGCCGGTAAGTTACCGGCTAAGCCTGTAACCGGTATCGGAGTAGTAAGTCCTAACTTAAGGGGTATATCTAACGGAGTTAAGATTATAATCGAGGGGGAGCCCGATACCTATACTAGCGTTAACGCCGAGTTTATACGAATAGTAATCTCGCTATAAGTAGAAGTAAAAGAAGTATTAAATTTAGTATTAGAGTCCTTAACCGGCGGTAAGGGAGAGAGTTATCGGACTAGTATAAAGGGCGGCGGCTATACTATATCTATAAGGATAGCCGCCGCCTAATAGAGATCGGAGGCGTTATTATTATATATATTAATTTAATCTTAGTATTACTCGAGAGTATTAGTAAGATATTACGCTTATACTTCGAGGTATATATCTAATTATTCTTCTTTAAAGGGCTTATTAGTAGAAGTATATTTACCTAGTATTTAATATTACGGAACGTTATAATTTCCGTCGGGATTATATATAGTTAACTCTAGCGTTCGCTCCGGTATTAGAAGTTTTAATAGTATAGGAAAAGTACTACTTCCTACCTTTAACTTTTAAGTCGGAGTACTAAAGGTAGATAAATCCTATAATACTAACGAGGGGGCCGAGGATAAAAAAGGTCTTATTATAACGTAGATCGTATCTAAGATAACCTCCTTTACTACCTCGGCCTCCGTTAAGGGAAGAGAAAAGGGAAGGGGTTTAAATAAAGTTTCGTCGTCCCTAAAGACTATATAGTCGGGGAGGGTAAATATTTCTACTACCCTAGTATAGGAGGCCGTAGAAAGGCCTTTAGCTAGGTTTAACGTTAGGTTAAAGAATAATATCTTATTAAATATAATATCCCTAACGTTAATAACGCGGTCTAACGCTAGTACTTAAATTCTATAGATATTACTAGCGATATAGCTAATAAGGTAGCTAATATAAAAGTACGGAGCCGTAGTATAAGTTAGTTTTTCCTTCCCTCTTTTAACTACTAGAAGTATAGGGTATATTCGGTAACTAAAGGTATAAAGGTTACTTTAGTTAAGCCTTAAGTCTTACCCGAGGCGAGCGAGCCTTATAGGCTTATATTAACGGTAATAGGCTAAGAACTAGGAGAGGAAAAGTTTAAGAGGATTAACCTAGTTATTTAACCGTAGTAGTAACTTCTTATAAAGATATATAGCTATACTATATACTTCCGGCTATAAGGACTTAGGGATACCGGAGCCTATAAGGAGGGCCCGGATAATAAACTTAATAATACCGCTAAGTCGTTCGGCGGCGCCGTTTAGTTTAAAGGTCGCCGTAGGGGTAAGCTCGATATCGATACCCTCGTCTTTTACTTAGTCTTAGAACTAAGTATCTTTCTTATTAGAGTTAGTAGGGGTTACGAAGGCTAAGTCCTAGTCTATATATAGTTTATAGACAGAAAGCCTAAATTATATATAGATCTAGTTAATATACTACTATACGAAGTACGGCTTATCGGACTTCTCCTTTATAGTAACTATATAGGTAAGGCTATTAAACTCCTCGTAAATAGGTATAAAGTAACGGTACTTATTAAAGCCGAGGAATATAGTAAAGATATCGAGATATAAGCGATAGAATAGTTATTAAGCTTTAAAAATTAGTTCGGTATAGGAAACGATAGAACGGATCTTAATAATAGTATAGGTTTAGTAATTAAAAAAAGGGGAGCTCTTAATCCTTACGTCCTAGGCGTATTAAACGAGGTACTCGAGGACTTTAGGAAAGAGGTATTCGGAGTAGAGATACTAGAGTTTAGGACTAACTTCGCGTTCCTAGACCTTCTACTAAGACCTTATAATAACGGTAATTATAGTAGAGTTAATAAACTAAAAAGGGGGAAGCGTAACGAAGCTAATACTCGTCGTAGGGAGAATAGGGGAAACGAAACCGATAAAGGTACCGATAGGCTTATATTCTACGAAGTAAAGCTCGTCTTATAGTATAAGGTTAATAACGATAGCCGAGTTATTAAGGGTACCTTAGTAGATAGTATTATCGAGCTTATAGAGCTAGAGGTTAAACTTATATATAAGGTTACCGCTAATAATATTAATATAAAAGTAAGGAACGTAGGCGATATCGGTAAGAGTAAGGTCCTACGTATTAGGCCCCTTTTCGCCGTTATAAACCTTTCTTATAATATATTTACTATAGCTGTAGATTATAAAAGTAGAGTTACCTATACTAATTATATTACTACCGTCCGACTTAGTAAAGTCGGTAAGAAGGTCGTAGTTATTATATATATAGATAGCGGTACCGTTATCCTAAATAGTAAAGTTAAAGTAACGATAATAGTAAGTAAGAGTAGCGGTAATAATAGGAATAAAGGTAGTAAGGCTAGCGATAATAACGTTTACCGATAATATAGGAAGACCGGCTAAGATAACGCTTATAAGGGTATCTTAGTCTAGAAAGCGAGACTTCTTACTAGTAAAAGAGTCCGTAACGGCCCCCTTAACTTTAGTAATAAGTTATTTCTACTTAAGGAGTTTAAGGGCCTCCTTAACCTTCTTCCGCCGGTTACCCTTAATCTCGTAGTATTCGTTAAGGAGGATAAACCTTACGGCGTAATACTTAATAGCGTTATAGCCGTTAAAACTATATACGTACTCCTTCTTCTTCTTACCGGTCTTATTCCTTTTATCGTCCTTTCCCTAGAAGGTACTTTTAACGAACTAACTTTTAAAAATAAGGTTATCCTAGGTAAGGTAGAATATCTCGGCGTAGTAGTAGAAGGGAAAGGCGTTAATATCTCGGCGGTAGTTTATAGTATTAGCCTATATAAGAGAGATTTTACTAAAGTCGGGGGAATAATAGGTAGTTATTTAAAGGAAGTAATAAATACCTTTAATCTTATTAACCTCGTCTAGGGCGATAATAAAGATAGTATTAAAAGCCTTAGACTAAATAGTAAACTAAGCCTTAATAGTTATAGAACGGCTAGCCTACTTTAAGACTTTTTCGTACTCGGTAACGGCGGCGTTAATCTTATACTACTTATCGATAGTAATATACTTATAAAGGTATATAACGATCTTATAAAGAGTTACTATAGGAGTAATACTATAGTAGATAGTCTTCTCGATATAGCTATAGATTTATTCGACCGTCTTATTAATAACGGTTTGTTAGCGATAGTACTTTATAATATCCCGTTAGTAAAAGGTCTTTACTATCTTAAAGCTATAGACTTTCTTCTCGCTAGCGAGGATATAAAACTTATCTAGGGTATAGTCTATATAAGGAAGGTCCTCGCTTTTAACATCCTTAGAGTTAGATAGGAGCTTAGCTCGGCCGGTAGTACTAAGGAAGGTAAAGTACTACGGGCTAAGGCCTAGATAAGTTAAGGCCTAGAGAGCGCCGGCTTTAGTAAGGTTATCTATATTAACGAAAGCCTCGGACTTATATTAACGGAGAGCCTAGATAAGGGCCTTAAACTATCTAGCTTAATCCTTCCGCTTACGGAAGAACTTATTAACTACGGTAATAACTTTATCGTTTAACTTAGCTATAGTAGGGAGCTTACTAAGTTAATACTATTAGTAAGAAGCTCGGCGTTAATATAATAGCTAGTACGCCGGAATACTACTACTATTAGGAAGTATAGTAATAGTATAGCGGCGGTCGAAAGGGGAGTCGGAGTAATTACTACTATTAGTAAGTATAATAACGGTATAGTAATGCTAAAAGGTATACGGGGTAATAGCGGCGATATTAGTATTACCGGGGGGTCGCCGGGATAGCTAGAGAGGTTACGGCGACTATTTAGCTAGGCCGAAGACGGCTTATTTTATAAAAGCGGCCTCGAGATACTACTATAATAAAAGATAGTTTCAGGCTTTTAAATCTTAAATTTACTACTATTATATTTTAGAGGAATATCTTCCGTTATATAGCCGCCGGGGTATTACCCTTATATACCTAGTAATAACGTCCCGGCTATTATATCTTACCTAAGGGGGGTTAAGGATCCCCCTAGCTATAAAGGCTAGCTACTATAAGAAAGGTTTCCCCTTTTATATTAGGAAAACCGTCTCCTGTAAATAGGGTAATATTAAAAGCCCGTAAGTATAGGCTAGGTAGCCTACTAGAACGCCGAGACTACGGCTAGGGGTTCCCAGTAGATTATAAGCCGTAAGTATATACTTATTAGGACTTAACGTAGGGCTAACCGCGTAGGGCGACTAGACGGCGTATAAAGGGCGCGGGCGGTAGCCTCAGGCCACCACCCCGCGCTATAGTACGCTTAAAGGTAACGACATAGTCGTCTACCGTATCCGGATAACCTAAAGTAACTACTATAGTATAACAACAAGGATACTAGAACGGTATAGGCCCGAGTACTACTTCCGGGCCTTAATACTAGCTTATAATACGAAGGACGAAGAAAGGTAAGATAGCTAGGGAAGGAAAAGATAAAGGGGGTAAGTTACTTTATAAAGGAAGGGAGGTACCCTTAAGTAGGCTCGTTTACGAAGGGGGATTATCGGAGGAACTTAGGAGTAGCGAGGAAGGGGAGGGGATATTAGAAACCCCTTAAGAGAAGTATAAATAAGGGATAGTTAACCCCTTTTTAAAAGGGGAGGCTAAAGTTTAATTTACTATCTTATATAGTTATTACTCGCGCGCCCCGTCTTTACTAGTCCTAGCTACTTTAACGTATATATTTTCCTTTTACCTTATATATTAAACTCTCTACTTTATTTATAGGAGTTAGACCGGTAGGATAGTTAAGATATATCGCTAAGTAGCTACCCTTAAGTAAAGTACGAACTCCTTTACTAATAATATTATCGATAACGATACTAATATCTCGTTAGTCCTAACTACCCCTAACGATAGCTTAGTAGTTACGTCTTCCTACTTACTTAACTTAGGCTATATTTAGCGTAAGCGGAAGATAGCCGAGAAAAGGACCGAGTAAAGTATTTACGAGGACTTAAATATCGATTAAAATAACTTTATAAATAGCGCGCGTAAAGGTTTAATAGTACTTATTAACGCCTATTACGTTTTAGTTAACCCTAACTATAAGGGAGACTTCGACGAGAATATTATACGGGTTAAGAGCGAGTAACCCTTACTTAACTCGTTAACCTCTTTTAATAAAAACCCCTTCGCTAACGTATATAGGTATACCGAAATAGCTAAACGTTAGCTTAGAAAGGCTTAGGATTAACTTAAACTTAGACGATTTAATTACCGCCTACGGACTACTACTAAAGCCCTAGTAGAAGTTATAAGGGGTTTATTAAGAACCTTAGAAGAAAAGGAAGCTACTACCGAGGCTATAAATAGTACCGTTAAACCTACTCCTAAGCGACTTATTATCCCCGTTAGATTAACTATCCTAACTACTACTATTAATAATCTCTTAGCCCCCTTTACAACTACCGTTGTTAGTCCGGAGACGCCTATTACCGCGACTACTACTATAGGGATTACCTTTAAACCCTATTAAAGCGCCTCTTTTAAAGCCCCTACTCTTATCTACCCTACCTATATAAGGTAGGACTTTACTACCCTCCGTAATTTCTTTTACGATTATAAGATTAACTTCCGTATCTATACTAACTTACGTTTTAGTAAAGATTAAGTTATATATATAATAAATTACCTTAAAAAAGCCTTAAAGAACACCTAAGTAAAATATATATACGAGTAGTAATATTAACCCGGCTTTAACCTTAACCTTATACTTTAGTAAAAGTTTATCGACTTCCTAGAGATAAAACTATTAAATTCCTAAACCCGCGTTCTCTTAGTTACTAATAGGCTTAAGAAGGCCTTTTAAGAGTTTAACGAAACTATAGCCGACTTCTAGGACTAATACTTTAACTTAAAGGCTAAGCTCGGATACCTTAAAGACGACGAACTATATATAATACGGCTCTTAAACCGCTTCCGCTTAAAGATCCGCTAAGTAATCGAGGTTTAAAAGGATATCCCCGAGACTTAGTAGTAACTTATAAGCCTCGCTCGCCGTGTAAAGGAAAGCTAAAAGGGTATATCCTAAACCCTTAGATTCTTTAATAAAAGACGTAGTTAAAAAGGTAACGGGGGCTAGCTCCTTAACATAACTAGTATAAGTACCGTCTACCTTAAGTTACGTAGTAGCGCCCACCCATCGTAGATACAGGACAAGGTACACGGGTACAGGCCCTGCCAGCACAGACTATAGATTAGATAAAGGCACTAGGCCTAATCGGGGAGAGGGGTAATCGCCCCTAAGGTCTAGATCGTAGCTACGCGCTCCGCGATCCTATAAGGCAGAAGGAAAATACATACGTTAGAGTAGCTAGGACTAGTAAAGACGGGGCGCGCGAGTAATGACTACGTAAGATAGTAAATTAAACTCTAGCCTCCCCCTCTAGAAAGGAGTCGGCTATCCCCTATTTATACTTCTCGTAAGGGGCTCCTAGTATTCCCTCCCCTTCCTTACTACTTCTAAGTTCCTCCGATAGTCCCCCTTCGTAGATAAGCCTGCTTAGGGGTACCTCCCTTCCTTTATAGGGTAACTTACCCCCTCTATCTCTTCCTTTCCTAGCTATCTTGCCTTTCTTCGTCCTTCGTATTATAAGCTGGTATTAAGGCCCGGAAGCGGTACTTAGGCCCGTACCGTTCTAGTATTCTTGTTATTGTACCGTAGTAGTCGCTTTAGGTCGTCCGGATACGGTAGACGGCTGTGTCGCTACCTTTAAGTATACTGTAGCGCGGGGTAGTAGCCTAAGGCCCCCGTCCGCGCCCTTTGTACGCCGTCTGGTCGCCTTACGCGGTTAGCCCCGTATTAAGTCCTGATATAATCCTTCTCCTTTATAGGCCCTGTCCTTAGAGCTTTAGTTACCGTTATATATTCGCGGCTACGTTTTAGCGGCTATACGGGTAGGGGGTTTCGAGGTCTTAGGTATTACTAAGCGCCTTTTACGAGTAGAGAGGGCGTTACCCTTACTATAAAGCGGAACTTAGGTAGTTTTATTAGTATAGAGAGCTCTTCCCTCGCCGTAGTTACTAACGAGCGTTTCCTGCTAGTACCGCGAGTTCTTCCCTCGCCGTAGTTACTAACGAGCGCTTCCTGCTAGTGCCGCGAGTTCTTCCCTCGCCGCGGCTACTAACGAGCGCTTCCTACTAGTATAGAGAATACTACCTTCGCCGTACTCTCGCGGCGGTACAGGAGGGTATTATTAGACCCTTATCGTTTAAAGTAGTAGTATAGACCTTAAAGTTCCCTATATAGGGGAGCTTATTAGAGTTTAATATATAAGGTAGAAGGAAAATATATATATTAGAGTAGCTAGGACTAGTAAAGACGGGGTATATAAGTAATAACTATATAAGATAGTAAATTAAACTCTAGCCTCCCCCTTTAGAAAGGGGTCGGCTATCCCTTATTTATACTTTTCGTAAGGGGTTCCTAGTATCCCCTCCCCTTCCTCGCTACTTCTAAGTTCCTCCGATAGTCCCTTTTCGTAGACGAGCCTACTTAGGGGTACCTCCCTTTCTTTATAGGGTAACTTACCTCTTTTATCTCTTTCTTCTCTAGTTATCTTACCTTTCTTCGTCCTTCGTATTATAAGTTAGTATTAAGGCCTAGAAGCGGTACTCGGGCCTATACCGTTCTGGTATCCTTATTATTGTATTATAGTAGTCGCTTTAGGTCGTCCGGATACGGTAGACGGCTATATCGTTACCTTTAAGTATACCGTAGCGCGGGGTAGTAGCCTAAGGCCTCTACCCGTGCCCTTTATACGCCGTCTAGTCGCCCTACGCGGTTAGCCCCGCGTTAAGTCTTAATATAATCCTCCTCTTCTATAGGCCTTATCCTTAAAACCTTAGTTACTATTATATATTCGCGGCTACGTCTTAATAGCTATACGGGTAAGGGGCTTCGAGGTCTTAGGTATTACTAAGCGCCTTTTACGAGTAGAGAGGGCGTTACCCTTACTATAAAGCGGAACTTAAGTAGTTTTATTAGTATAGAGAGTTCTTCCTTCGCCGTAGCTACTAACGAGCGCTTCCTACTAGTATTACGAGTTCTTCCCTCGCCGTAGCTACTAACGAACGCTTCCTATTAATACCGCGAGTTCTTCCTTCGCCGTAGCTACTAATAAGCGCTTCCTATTAGTATAGAGAACGTTACCCTCGCCGTACTCTCGCGGCGGTACGGGAGGGTATTATTAGACCTTCGTCGTTTAGGGTAGTAGTATAGACCTTAAAGTTCCCCGTATAGGGGAGCTTATCTTAGTAGTAGCGTTAACGTTACCTTCGCCGTACTCTCGGCTCCTATCGCTCCTCCTCGGCTTTATATTAGTAGGGGCCTTCTCGCTATAGTCTTACGTAGCTCCCTCTTAGAACGGGTAGTACGAGGCCTTCGCTACGCTCTCGCTAAGCCCCTCCGGCTCGCCGTCTTATAGCGTACTCCTTATTATTTATAATAGGGGTTAAGTTACTTAGCTATACTCTCGTAAGGTCGGGTTCTCCTATTCTAGTAATTAGGTTTATATTACTTAGCTATGCCCTTCCTCTTTATACCTTCTATACCTCCTCGCTCTAGCGAGGAGGGATAAAGGCTACTTATATTACTCCTCCGCCTCCTACGTTTTAAAGTTACTACTTAGTTAAAGGGTTTATTAGTTCTAGGGAAGCCCCTTATAGGCTATCTCCCTTTACCGTACGCGTTAAGTCTAGGCTTCGATAAGGGGTCGTAGGCCTTACTAGCCTTAATAGCTTTTATCCGGATCTTTATAGGTAACGCCCCTTTTTACTAGGGTAGGTAAGTTACCGGCCCGGATACGCTCCTTAGTCGCTAGTTCTACGGATATTATCCTTTAATACCTTCCTATATTACGACTTAGTAAGAACCCTTTACGTAGGAGGTATTCGCCGTTATATTAAAGGGGTTCTGTTATAGTATCTAGGGGTCTCTCGTAGTATAGCCCGGAGTTTCCCTATATATTTACTACTTAGTCTATCCTTATAGGGTTAGTTATCGCTACTACTTAGGGGTAGGATTTAGGGGTTATCTTCTCTATAGTCTCGCGGCCTTTTACTTTTAAGCGCCGCTAGTACCGCGGTCCTAATTACTTCCGCTACTCTTACCCGATCGCTAGGGCGTTCTTTCTTCTAAGGTACCTCGGGGATACTCGTTAAGGGGGGTTATCTTTCTTACTTACTCGGGGCGGGTAAGCGGGTTAGTAGCGTACCTTTACCCGTTTATCTTACGTTAGGGGTACTCTTATATCCCTTATTCGCGTAAGTTACTTAATATCGCGTTTAGTAGGCGCTTTAGCGCCTATTTACCCTCGTTAGGCCTCTTACTCCTACTTATCGTTACCTTTAGGGTACTTACCTTACCCGTTTACTATAAGGTACCCCTAGAATTTAGTAGCGTAGGGTTCGTATATAAACCCCTATCCCCTCCTACCTTTTCCTCCTATCTTTCTTCCTCTTTTTAACTACCTCGCGCTTTACGTAAGCCTTACTCCCCCTCCGCCTTTACTTTACCCTCTTCGTCTAATACTACCTTTATAGTCTCGTAACGTTCTTTATCTACCCCTATACCGCCTTGTAGTTCTAGTACGTATTCCCTACCTTCTCGCTACTTCTAGCTCTTCCTTTTCCTCTTCCTTACTTAGCGATCGTTACTCTAGATAGTCTAGCTTTACTACTACTTACTATACTTAGTTAGCGGTACTACTTACTCCGTTAGTACTACCCTTCCTTTCCTACTACTTAGTTAGCCTCGCTACTACTACTACTACTACTTTTACTACTAATACTACTTTACTACTACTCTCGTCGCGGTTAACGTTACTTTATTACTACCTCTATTACTAGTATTTATTCTTCTTTAGTTACTAACTTATCTCTTCTCTAGTACCTAAGCTCTTTACCTCCTCGTACGCCGCCCGCTCCCCGCGCCTGGTAAGCCTTTTCCTCTCTCCTTCTTCCTTCGAGTTATTACTAACTTACGTTCTCTTAGCTTCTTTACTCGCCTTCGGCTCCCGCTCCCTACGCCTTACGCCTACTTATAAGTTCTCTCCTCCTTATCTCTTTACTTTTAGCTTTTACTAACTTACTCGTTTATAGCTTTAATATAGGCTAATCTGTTAAGAAGACCCTTAAGACCCCGTCTAATCGGGGCCGCGGCCGTCCTCCCTATAAGCGCGTTACTCTTACCGTATATTCCTAACTTCGATTTTATAGTTTATTAACTACTTATACCTTTCGTTATAGGACTCCGATAACGATACTACCCCTTTAGGTTAGGTATATAATCTAAGTTTACTCCTTTTACTACTTCGGTATTACTAACTCCTTATATTTCTAGGGCGAAAATAACGACGCCCTCCGCTCTTAGCTTATATCTCCTAACGGTAAGGGTACGAATAGGGTATTCCCGGGTAGCGTTTATATCCTAACTTCCCTCCTAGCTAGTAAGCCTACTTATAGCCCGCTTTCCAACCCTATTTATACTACCTATTACCGTAAGATTTATAAGGATATCGCTTACTATTACTATAAGTAGGCTAATCTCGGTATATAGTATATACGCTACGTTAAAGTTTCCTATAACTACTAACCGGTATATATCCCCCTCCTTTAAAGCTATATCCTCGAGGCTTATTCTAACCTATATTATAGCTACTTAGTCCTATTATTACGTCTTTCTCTAGGCGTATCGTCTAGCTTTAGGCCTACTAGGAGACTACTCCTACGTCCGAGGTTACCGGTATCGTCGCCTAGGTCGTTATCTTTTATAACTAAGCCCTCCGCGCTTATAAGAAGTTCGTCGTTACGCGTAACGCGGTCGCTAGTCCCTTAACGCCCTTTTATAGTAACGAGGATATTATCGAGTAGGGTTTTACTAATACCGACGTTCTAAAGGAGATTCGCCTTAATAGTCGTTATATAAAGAAGATTATAACCGCGCTCGTAAGTATTCCCTAGGTTACTAGTTCGATACGTTCGATTACTAACTTATATTTTAGCTCCTCTCTCCTATTACTTTTAACCGTAAGGGTTCTAAGTTTAAGTAATTTCTAGTATATACCCGCCCTACTTCCGTTATACTCGAATATTACTAATAGTTTACCCCGTAACTATAAGTACCCGGCTCGGCTACTAACTACGGTTTAAGTAGTAGGACTCCCTTACTAGTTTTTATTAGGCGGGCGTCCGTAGGTATAACGTAAGCGGTACTTAGGATAGGCTTAGGCTACGGCCGGGATCTAGTAGGAAAGCTTTAGGAAATATCGGGGGTATTATAAGCTCGGGATAGGCTATAGCTAGGCGTATATAGGGTATATAAGGGGGTAGTTATCGCGGTAATTTCGTTAATTTTCTACTATACTCTACTATTTTTAGTACTACGATTATTTTATAATTTTTATATTTACTACTAGGGATAGCTACCCTAGCTATACTCCTACGTTATAATTCTAAAAACGCCGACTAAGACTAGAAATTCTAATAGAAATAATTCTAATAATAATACCTAAACTCCTATCCCCCGAACGCCTTCCCCGTTACTTATATCCTACCGTACTATTAAACTACTCGTTTCCTTTTCGCCGAATCCTTTTTAAACTAAGTTATTTTAATCTTTTCTTCGTACTCGTATACTATATCCCCGTTATTTAGGTTTACCGTTAGCTCCTACGAGTCTTCTTTACTACTATAGTCTACCTAGCGAATAAGGTAATATCTCTTACTTATAGTACCTTTATATATTAGGATTTCTTCTACCTCCTACTCCTATTCGCCGTTCTCGATATCTACCTCCGCTAAGTACTTAAAAGCTTCGTTTAAGTTACCTTTAAAGGGTTCGAGGAGCGAGACGGAGAATATATCGTAGATTCGATATCTTTTAGGTAGGTTTAGCTTATAAGTTATTCCTTTATCGCCTATAAGCTTTATTATTTTAAAAAAGCCTACGAATTTATCTAAGATTTTACCGTTAGGGCGGCGTTAACGGAGGTACTTAGCTAAAAGCTATACTTATTATCCGGCCTCGAACGTTACTTCTATCCGGCTTTTATTATAATACTTAGCTATAGTTTAGTTAGCTTTTAGGAGGGTTTCTCGAGTTCGGACTCTCGTTTATTCTATACCCTCGAGCCGGTTATACGTCTTAGGGACTTAGTATCGGTACTTAGGGGTTAAGTTTACGGGTATTTTAGGCTGGAACTTAAAAAGAAGTTTTACCGGCGTAGTATTAGTAGCTGAGTATTATATATTATTATAAACGGATTCCGTTAGGATTAACCTCTCCGCTTAATCGGCTTATTCGCGGCTATAAAATACTCGTAAGTAGTACTTAAGTACCTAGTTTTACTACTTTATCTACCTATCCGTCTAGGGATAGTAGGCGGTACTTAGACGGCGTATAATATCTAGGTATATATATAAAGCTAACTAGAACTTACTTGTAAAGAGGCTTCCCTTATCTAAGGTAATAGTAATAGGTAGTCCGAAATCCTTATAAATATCGTAGAATATAGCGTTTACGAACTCGTTAGCGCTAAGGTATTTACTCGTAGCGTAATAGCGGGTATACTTAGTAAGCTTATCTACGATAACTAGGATAGCGTTATAAATCCAGCCTATACGGGGATCGTATATATCTAGCAAACCTGTAACGAAGTCGACTATAATATCTTCCTAGGGGTTCGTTAGTACCGGTAAAGGCGTTAGGAAGCCGTAGGGTTTATACCTCCTTACCTTCGTTCTCTAGTATAAGTTATAGGCGTTAACGTAGTTATATACCTCTCGAGCTAAGCCTAGCTAGGCCTAGTATTTAGCGATAGCTTATCGTATCTTATTAGCTCCGAAGTATCCTGCCGTCGCTATATCGTAGTAGCTTTATAGGACCGCTTACCTTACGGATTCGGGGACGAATACGCGGCCGTAGTAGAAGATAGTACCCTTATCGTCCTAAGTTTACTTATCCTACTACTATCCCTCGTAGTTACTTTAGGTTTACTAAAGCGTAGCGTCTTCCTACTACGCCTTCCTTACAGTATCCGTTAATAGGGTATCTAAGCGTTTATTAATAGCTCCCTTAATAATAAACTATAGTTTATCGTACTTCGCTTACTCTCTTATACCGTTTCCCTCCTTAGGTTAGGAACTCTTTAGCTCCCTCGCTAAAGTTAAGTTATCCTTTTATATTCCGCTAGTAGCCGTAGACCTTAAACTAAAGCGACGCTTTATCTTTAATACCTGCTTAAGATTAGCTTCCTCGCGGTCCTCCTCGCCTAATAGCCTTCGTTATTATATATATTTAGCTCGAAGCCTAGGTTTATATCCCTTACCGTCCTTCTTTAATCCTACTAGCTTAAGGTACTATCGGTCGTTACCGTTATTCTTAAAGGGCGTACTTATAAGCCTATTAACCTTTAGGCGGTACTCGAGAGTCGGAGTAGTATATATACTCGCGTATTAGGCTAGCGGAGTTAAAGCCGTATCTAGTTTACCGGCTCCCCGGTACTCCTAATACTTAATAATACCCTTTTACTCCTCTCGGCCGTTACTCCGACCTCTCCTTAGGCCTTATAGCGCCCCTAGGGAAGCTTTATCGTAGGGGTTCGTATAGGTTTATTTCTAGTAGACGGGCGGTTCCTCGATTTCTACTAGCTTACTTACTTCCTAAGCTTACCGTTCTCGGAGCTTTATTACTAAGTAGGCGTTTAAGTAGCTCCTACTAACTTTCCGGGGTCTCGTTCCTTAGATAGTTATTACTATCGCTCCCTAGAGGTTTTACTTCTTAAAGTATAAAGATCCTCCCTTTATAGCTTACTCGAGTTACTTAAGTAGCGGGTACCCTTTATTAGTATCGCTCGTAAATATTATAACCGCGATATCCTTAGGTTTACCCTCCCTTATATAGGTTTCCCCTTCCTTAACTATTCGCTCGATTTAGCTAAGTAACGGGTAAGTCCTTTAGTCCTCTTAAGTAAAGATATCGTTATTCCCTATATAGTCTAGCCTACGTAAGAGCCTATCTATAAGGTTTAAAACGCTAGCGCGGTACTTAATTACGAAATCGTATTTAGAAAGCTTATCGCTTTAACGTAGCTATTAAGGGGTAGGTTTCTTCTTAATCCTTAGGAATTCTAGGTTTAGGTAGTTAGTTAAGACTACTACTAGGAAGGCGATACCTATAAAGTAGTATTACTAATACGTAAAGGCGTCGATAACGGCGAGTAGCTCCTAATCGCCGACTACCTAACGTATTTCTTTCGAGGTTATTTTCCGGGATCGGTAGGTAACTAGGTATTATTTCTTATCGTTATATAGCTACGATAGTACTACTTTAACTACTCTCTTAGAAGTATCCGTCTTAACTCTTATTTATAAAACCGGCTCGAAATATCGAAGGATAAGCTTACTCGTAAAGCGCTCTTTTAGGGCTCGGAAGGTAGCTATCGCTTCGCTATTTATCTAGAAGAGTCGGTTACTAGCGGTTTTTAAGAGGTCCGTTAACGGGTTCGTAACCTTTAAATATATAGTAATAAAGCGCCTATAAAACCCTACGAAGCCGAGGAATATCCGTATATCTCGGATAGTCTAGGGGTCCGGCTACTCGTTAATAGCGGCGATCCTATCGTCCTTTATCGCTACTCCTAAGGGGGTAATAATAAAGCCGAGGAAACTAACTTTAGTAATATAGAACTCGTATTTCTTCGCGTTAGCGTAGAAGTCCTAGTACCTAAGCCGTTCGAGGACCTACTTAACGTATTTAATATATAAGGTCTTATCGGGGCTATAGATTAGGATATCGTCTAGATAGACTACGTAGATTATATCTATTAGCCCTATAAGCGCTTAGTTAATATAGGTCTAGAAGGTCCTTAGCGAGCTAGCTAGGCCTATAGGGAGTACTATAAACTTAAAGTAGCCGTAGTATATACGGAACGCTATCTTCTCTTTATCGCCCTCTCGGATTCGAATCCGGTAGTAGGCGTTCTTAAGGTTTAGTTTAGTAAAGATCTTAGCTCCGGCGAGGCGATTAAGTATCTCCCCTACTAGGGGTAGAGTAATACGGTTCTTCTTAGTAATATTATTAAGTTTACGGTAGTTTACGATAAGCCGTATAGGGCGCTTCTCTCCTTTACTTTCTCGCCGCGCCTATTAGACTAGGGTTTCCTTCTTAGGTATAAAAAGGACCGTTACTCCGTAGGGGCTAGTAAACGGGCGGATCTATCTTAAGCTCTCGGCCTTTATAAGCTACTCGCGTATTACTTCTAGCTCGTCTCGGTTTAGCGTATAGATAGGCTCCTACGGCGGAGTTACTCCGTCGATAAGCTCGATAGGGTACTCGATTATCTTCCCTCGATCTACGCGGGGAACGCTTTTACGGACGAATAGGTCCTTATACTCCTAGTAGTAGCTAGGAAGCTTAGCCTTAGTTACTTCTTTATCTACCTCCTCGTTACTTTTAGGATCTAAATCTATTTCTCCCTCGGGCTAAGGTACTAAGGCGTAGATAGCGGGCTTAATAAGTAAGGCTACTATATAATAGGCGTATTTAAGCGCCTTATTATTACTATAGGCGGAGAGGTCGCCGGTACGGAGGCGGTAACGCTACTCGCTTATTCTCTAGTTAATAGCTAGGTTAACTAGTTTTAATTAGGGTATACCGAGTATAATATCGAAAACGTCGGTCTTAGCTAATACGAAAGTTATAAGTACCTTGCGCTAGATACCCTAGTAGTCCGTAGTATATATGTTTAGCTCGACTAGTCTAAGGCTTTCTATAGTAGATTCGGCGATACCTTAAAGGGTAGGTCTAGGGGTAATAAATATACCCTCCTTAGGCGGATCGTATAAGTAGAGTTATAGGAGCTTCTCTAATATAGTTACGTTTATAATACTTACTTATAAGCCGTTGTCGATAAACGCCTTATAGGGGTACTAGTTATAGAAGACTCGATACTATAGGTTAATTTACAGGCTATTTTCCTTTGTTAAAGTAGTTCCCCCGTACCCTTAGCTTTCCTTCTTAGAAACTAGGAAGGTATTAATACCGCTTATAGGGTACTTAGCTACGGTATACCCCTTTTACTAGTACTTCCGGTATACGATAGTAGGGTAGTTAGGCGCGATATAGCCGGGCTAGTTATAGTTATAGTATACTCCTAGCGTTCGTTAGGAGCTAGAGCTAGCTGTATACGGCTTAGGGGTAGGGTATTCGTTAACGTAGTATCCGACTTACTTATAGTTATAGTAAATAACTCCGGCTCTATTTTAGGGCTAGGGTTATATAGATATAGGGGTACTACGTACTAGAGTCTGGCTCTAGGGCTACTCCTATTAGCGATATATATCTTAGTTCCTCGCGTTACTACTAGTATAGGTAAGGTAGACGGTACTTATATTAGTTACGTTAGGGAGCTAGCCCCCGTTACCTCTTTAGCTATATCTTTTATTTAAGAATCTAGGGGTCTAGGATACGCCCCTTTAGCTTTCCTTTACGCGGCGAGCGAGGCTTATAAGCTGCTACTAGGTCTCGGGGATATCCCTTTAGACCTTAATTACTTAGCGGATCTCTATACGGAAGCGGTTTAAAAGCCGTACTACGCGTAGCTCGTCGTCTTCGGGGCGTCCGAGCTTAACCTTTAAGTTAAAATATCGGTCCTAGAAATCGGTTACGGTTTTATTAGGCTTTTAGAAGGCTTTTTCGAGCCTACTAGTAGCCGAGAGAACGCGGGTCTAGGGATTTAATAGCTTTATCTTTAAGAAGTCGATAAACTTTTACTAAGGTATAAGGTTAAGGTTAAAGCCGGGTTAGCGTTATTACTTACGTATATATTTTACCTAGGCGTTCTTTAGAGCCCCTTTAAGGTAGCTTACTACGTATATAACTCGGTTTCTACTAGAATGTAAGTTAGTATAGATACGGAAGTTAGTCTTATAATCGTAAAGGAAATTACGGAGGGTAGTAAAGTCCTGCCCTATATAGGTAGGGTGGATAAGAGTAGGGGCTTTAAAAGGGGCGTTTTAACGGGGTTTAAAGGTAGCCCTTATAGTAGTAGTTACGGTAATAGGTATCTCCGGACTAGCGACGGCGGCCGTAAAGGGGGCTAAGAGACCGTTAATAGTAGTAGCTAGGATAGCTAGTCTAACGGGGATAGTAAGTCGCTTAGGAGTAGGTTTAACGGTACTATCTACAGCCTCGGTAACGGCTTCCTCCTTTTCCAGGGTTCCTAATAAACCCTTTATAACTTTTACTAGGGCTTTAGTAGTAGTCCGTAGGCGGTAATTAAGTTATCTAAGTTCGAGTTAATCCTAAGCCTCTTTAAGCTAACGCTCGGCTACTTCGGTACGCCTATATATATCGGTAAGGGGGTCCTTATCGGAAGAGGTTAACGAGTTAGGCGAGGGTTACTTACTCTTAACCCGTATAGTATTTTCGTTAAAGTCTTCCTCGTAGTTAGGGTTAACTAAAGCGTAGTAAGCGCTAGTAGGTACTATTAAGCCTCCGTATACGTTACTTGTAAAGTTATTTTAGTCGATATCTAAGTCCTTATAAATACTTTACTCGGTCCTTTTCTCGGTTATCTTCTACTTACGCTAGGTATAGCCTAGGTTAGGTAGGTAGGAAGACGTAGCTACCGAGCTATCGTTAGGGGTAGTTAGGACTAACGAGATATCGGCGTCGCTATCGATAATATTATTAGTAAAGGAGTTCGTACTTTACTTAGGGGTAGTTACTTAGCGACGTATCTTAACTATCCTACCGGTCCGACTCCTATAAGTAAGGTAGAGAGTTTAATATATAAGGTAGAAGGAAAATATATATATTAAAGTAGTTAGGACTAGTAAAGACGGGGCGTATAAGTAATAACTACGTAAGATAGTAAATTAAACTCTAGCCTCCCCCTTTAGAAAGGGGTCGGCTATCCCCTATTTATACTTCTCGTAAGGGGCTTTTAGTATCCCTTTTCCTTTCTCGCTACTTCTAAGTTCCTCCGATAATCCCCCTTTATAGACGAGCCTATTTAGGGGTACCTTCCTTCCTTTATAGGGTAACTTACCCCCTTTATCTCTTCCTTCCCTAGCTATCTTACCTTTCTTCGTCCTTTGTATTATAAGCTAGTATTAAGGCCCGGAAGCGGTACTCGGGCCTATACCGTTTTAGTATCCTTATTATTATGCCGTAGTAGTTACTTTAAGTCGTCCGGATATAGTAAACGGCTATATCGCTGCTTTTAAGTATACCGTAGCGTAAGGTAGTAGCCTAAGGCCCCCGCCCGCGCCCTTTATACGCCGTCTAGTCGCCCCGCGTAGTTAGCCCCGTGTTAAGTCCTAATATATAGCCTACTTAGGGGTACCTCCCTTCCTTTATAGGGTAACTTACCCCTTTTATCTCTTCCTTCCCTAGTTATCTTACCTTTCTTCGTCCTTCGTATTATAAGCTGGTATTAAGGCCCGGAAGTAGTGCTCGGGCCCGTGCCGTTCTGGTATCCTTGTTATTATACCGTAGTAGTCGTTTTAGGTCGTCCGGATACGGCAGATAGCTATATCGCTACCTTTAAGTGTACCGTAGCGCGGGGTAGTAGCCTAAGGCCCCCGCCCGCGCCCTTTGTAGGCTAACCGCGCGGGGCGACTAGACGGCGTATAAAGGGCGCGGGCGGGGGCCTTAGGCTACTACCCCGCGCTACGGTACGCTTAAAAGTAGCGATATAGCTATCTACCGTATCCGGACGACCTAAAACGACTACTACGGTATAATAATAAGGATACTAGAACGGTACAGGCCCGAGTACTACTTCTAGGCCTTAATACTAACTTATAATACGAAAGACGAAGAAAGGTAAGATAGCTAGGGAAGGAAGAGATAGAAGGGGTAAGTTACCTTATAAAGGAAGGGAGGTACCCCTAAGTAGGCTTGTCTACGAAGGGGGACTATCGGAGGAACTTAAAAGTAGCGAGGAAGGGGAGGGGATACTAGGAGCCCCTTATAAGAAGTATAAATAGGGGATAGCCGACCCCTTTCTAGAGGGGGAGGGGGATATATACCGGCTAGTAGCTATAGGAAACTTTAGCGTAGCGCGTATACCGTATACCGAGACTAGCCTACTTATAGTAACGGCGAGCGATATCCTTACGAATCTCGCGGTAGTAAGTAGTATAGATAGGGTCGGAAAGCGGGCTACGAGTAGGCTCGCTAGCTAGGAGGGGAGTCGGGATACGAGCGTTACCCGGGAATACCTTATTCGTACCCTTATTATTAGGAGACGTAAGCTAAGAGTAAAGGGCGTCGTTATTTTTACCCTAGAAATATAAGGAGTTAGTAACGCCGAAGTAGTAAGAGGAGTAAACTCGGATTATATACCTAACCTAAAGGGGTATTATCGTTATTAAAGTCCTATAACGAAAGGTATAAGTAGTTAGTAAGCTATAAAATCGAAGCTAGGAATATACGGTAAGAGTAACGCGCTTATAGGGAGGACGGTTACGGCCCCGACTAAATAGGGTCTTAGGGGTCTTCTTAACGGATTAGCCTATATTAAAGCTATAAACGAGCGGGTTAGTAAAAGCTAGAAGTAAAGAGATAAGGAGGAGAGAACTTACGAGTAGGCGTAAGGCGTAGAGAGTAGGAGCCGAAGGTAAGTAAAAAAGCTAAAAGAACGTAAATTAGTAGTAACTCGAAGGAAGAAGGAGAAAGGAGAAGGCTTACTAGGCGTAGGGAGCGGGCGGCGTACGAGAAGGTAAAGAGCTTAGGTACTAGAGAAGAGACGGGTTAGTAACTAAAGAAGAATAAACGCTAGTAATAGAGGTAGTAATAAAGTAACGCTAACCGCGACGAGAGTAGTAATAAAGTAACGTTAGTAGTAGAAGTAGTAGTAGCGGTAGTAGCGAGGTTAATTAAGTAGTAGGAAGGGAAGGGTAGTACTAACGGAGTAAGTAGTATCGCTAACTAAGCGTAGTAAGTAGCGGTAAAGCTAGACTATCTAGAGTAATAATCGCTAAGTAAGGAAGAGGAGGGGAAAGAGCTAGAAGTAGTAAGAAGGTAGGGAATACGTACTAGAACTATAAGGCGGCGTAGGGGTAGATAAAAAACGCTACGAGATTGTAAAGGTAGTATTAGACGAAGAGGGTAGAGTAAAGGCGAAGGGGGAGTAAGGCTTACGTAGAATATAAGGTAGTTAAAGAGAGGAAGAAAGATAAAAGGAAAAGGTAAGAGGGAATAGGGGTTTATATACGAACCCTACGCCGCTAAATTCTAGGAGTACCCTATAGTAAATAGGTAGGGTAAGTACCCTAGAGGTAACGACGAGTAGGAGTAAGAGGCCTAATAAGGGTAAATAGGCGCTAAAATACTTACTAAACGTAATATTAGATAACTTACGCGAATAAGGGACGTAAAAGTACCCCTAACGTAGGATAAACGGGTAGAGGTACGCTACTAACCCGCTTACCCGCCCCGAGTAAGTAAGAAAGATAACCCCCTTTAACGAGTATCCCCGGGGTACCTTAAAAGGAGGGACGCCTTAGCAATCGGGTAAGAGTAGCGGAAGTAATTAGGACTATAGTACTAGCGGCGCTTAAGAGTAAAGGGCCGCGAGACTATAGAGAAGATAACCCCTAAATCCTACCCCTAAGTAGTAGCGATAACTAACCCTATAAGGATAGATTAAGTAGTAAATATATAGGGAAACTCCGGGCTATACTACGAGAGACCCCTAGATATTATAATAGAACCCCTTTAATATAACGGCGAGTACCTCCTACGTAAAGGGTTCTTACTAAGTCGTAATATAGGAAGGTATTAAAGGATAATATCCGTAGAACTAGTAACTAAGGAGCGTACCCGGGCCGGTAACCTACCTACCTTAGTAAGGAGGGGCGTTACTTATAAAAATCCGGATAAAAGCTATTAAGGCTAGTAAGGCCTGCGACCCCTTATCGAAGCCTAGACTTAGCGCGTACGGTAGAGGGAGATAGCCTATAAGGGGCTTCCCTAGGACTAATAAACCCTTTAACTAAGTAGTAACTTTAAAACGTAGGAAGCGGAGAAGTAGTATAAGTAACCTCTATCCCTCCTCGCTAAAGTAAGAAGGTATAAAAGGTACAGAAAGGAAGGGCGCGGCTAAGTAACGTAAACCTAATTACTAAAGTAGGAGAACCCGACCTTACGAGAGTATAGCTAAGTAACTTAACCCCTATTACAAACGATAAGGAATACGCTATAAGACGGCGAGCTAAAAGGGCCTAGTAAGAGCGTAGCGAAGGCCTCGTACTACTTACTTTAAGGGGGAGCTACGTAAGACTACGGCGAGGAGGCCCCTACTAATACGGAGCCGAGAAGGAGCGATAGAAGCCGAGAGTACGGTAAAGGTAGCGCTAGTACTACTACCGAGATAAACTCCCCTATACGGGGAACTTTAAGGTCTATACTACTACCCTAAACGACGAGGGTTTAATAATACCCTCCCGTACCGCCGCGAGAGTACAGCGAGGGTAGCGTTCTCTATACTAGTAGGAAGCGTTCGTTAGTAGCCGCGGCGAGGGAAGAACTCGCGGTACTAGTAGGAAGCGCTCGTTAGTAGCTACGGCGAGGGAAGAACTCGCGGTACTAGTAGGAAGCGCTCGTTAGTAGTTATAACGAAGGAAAAGCTCTCTATACTAATAGAACTACCTAAGTTCCGCTTTACGGTAAAAGTAACGCCCTCTCTACTCGTAAAAGGCGCTTAGTAATACTTAAGACCTCGAAGCCCCTTACCCGCGTAGCCGTTAAAACGTAGCCGCGAATATATAACGGTAACTAAAGCCCTAAGGATAGGGCTTATAAAGGAGGAGGATTATATTAGGACTTAACGCGGGGCTAACTACGCGGGGCGACTAGACGGCGTATAAAGGGCGTAGGCGGGGGCCTTAGGCTACTACCCCGCGCTATAGTACGCTTAAAGGTAACGACGTAGCCGTCTACCGTATCCGGATAACCTAAAGTAACTACTACGGTATAATAATAAGGATACTAGAACGGTACGGGCCTAAGTACCGCTTCCGGGCCTTAATACTAGCTTATAATACGAAGGACGAAGAAAGATAAGATAGCTAAGGAAGGAAGAGATAAAAGGGGTAAGTTACCCTATAAAGGAAGGGAGGTACCCCTAAGTAGGCTCGTCTACGAAGGGGGATTATCGGAGGAACTTAGAAGTAACGAGGAAGGGGAGGGGATACTAGGAACCCCTTACGAGAAGTATAAATAGGAGATAGCCGACCCCTTTCTAGAGGGAGAGGCTAGAGTTTAATTTACTATCTTACGTAGTTATTACTCGTACGCCCCGTCTTTACTAGTCCTAGCTACTCTAACATATATATTTTCCTTCTACCTTATATACTCCTCTCTCCCTACTTCTACTACTAACGTTACTTTACTACTACTCTCGTCGTAGTTAGTATTACTTTATTACTACCTCCGTTACTAGCGTTTATTCTTCTTTAGTTACTAACCCGTCTCTTCTCTAGTACTTAAGCTCTTTACCTCCTTATACGCCGCCCGCTCCCTACGCCTAGTAAGCCTTCTCCTCTCTCCTTCTTCCTTCGAGTTACTACTAACTTATATTCTTTTAGCTTCTTTACTCGCCTTCGGCTCCCACTCCCTACGCCCTACGCCTACTTATAAGTTCTCTCCTCTTTATCTCTTTACTTCTAGCTCTTACTAACCCGTTCGTTTATAGTTTTAATATAAGCTAATTCGTTAAGAAGACCCTTAAGACCTTATCTAGTCGGGGTTACGGCCGTCCTCCTTATAAGCGCGTTACTTTTACTATATATTCCTAGCTTCGATTTTATAGCTTACTAGTTACTTATACCTTTCGTTATAAGACTCTAATAATAATACTACCCCTTTAGGTTAAGTACGTAATCCGAGTCTACTCCTCTTACTACTTCGGCGTTACTAACTCCTTACGTTTCTAGGGCGAAAATAATAATACCCTCCGCTCTTAGCTTACGTCTCCTAATAATAGGGGTACGAATAGGGTATTCCCGGGTAACGCTCGTATCCCGACTCCCCTCCTAGCTAGCAAGCCTACTCGTAGCCCGCTTTCTAACTCTATCTATACTACCTACTACCGCGAGATTCGTAAGGATATCGCTTACTATTACTATAAGTAAGCTAGTTTTAGTATACGGTATACGCGTTATATTAAAGTTTCCTATAGCTACTAGCCGGTATATATCCCCCTTTTTTAAAGCTACGTCCTCGAGGCTTATTCTAACTTATATTATAGTTATTTAATCCTATCGCTACGTCTTTCTCTAGGCGTATCGTCTAGCTCTAGGCCCGTTAGGAGACTACTCCTACGTCTAAGGTTACTAATATCGTCGCCTAGGTCGTTATCTTTTATAACTAAGCCCTCCGCGCTTATAAGAAGTTCGTCGCTACGTATAGCGCGGTCGTTAGTCCCTCGACGCCCTTCTATAGTAACGAGGATACTATCGAGTAGGGTCCTACTAATACCGATATTCTAGAGGAGATTCGCCTTAATAGTCGTCGTATAAAGAAGATTATAACCGCGCTCGTAAGTATTCCTTAAGTTATTAGTTCGATACGTTCGATTACTAACTTATATTTTAGCTCCTTTCTCCTATTACTCCTAACCGTAAGGGTTCCGAGTTTAAGTAATTTCTAGTATATACCCGCCTTACTCCCGCTATACTCGAATATTACTAATAGTTTACCCTATAGTTATAAGTACCCGGCTTAACTACTAGCTACGGTTTAGGTAGTAAGACTCCCTTACTAGTTTTTATTAGGCGGGCGCCCGTAGGTATAACGTAAGCGGTACTCGGGATAAGCTTAGGCTACGGCCGGGATCTAGCGGGAAAGCTTTAGGAAATATCGGGAGTATTATAGGCTCGGGATAGGTTATAGCTAGGCGTATATAGGGTATATAAAGGGGTAGTTATCGCGGTAATTTCGTTAATTTTCTACTATACTCTACTATTTTTAGTACTACGATTATTTTATAATTTTCGTATTTACTACCGGGGATAGCTACCCTAGCTATACTCCTACGTTATAATTTTAAAAACGCCGACTAAGACTAGAAATTCTAATAGAAATAATTCTAATAATAATACCTAAACTCCTATCCCCCGAACGCCTTCCCCGCTACTTATACCCTATTATACTATTAGATTACTCGTTTCCTTTTCGCCGAATCCTTTTTAAACTAAGTTATTTTAATCTTTTCTTTATACTCGCGTATTATATCCCCGTTACTTAGGTTTACTACTAGCTCCTATAAGTCTTCTTTACTACTATAGTCCGTTTAGCGAATAAGGTAGTATCTCCTACTTACGGTACCCCTATACGCTAGGATTTCTTCTACTTCCTACTCCTACTCGCCGTTCTCGATATCTACCTCCGCTAAGTACTTAAGGGCCTCGTCTAAGTTACTTTTAAAGGGTTCGAGGAGTAAGACGGAGAATACGTCGTAGATTCGATATCTTTTAAGTAGGTTTAGCTTATAAGCTATTCCTTTATCGCTTATAAGCTTTACTATTTTAAAGGGGCCTACGAATTTATCCGAGATTTTACCGCTAGGGCGGCGTTAACGGAGATACTTAGCCGAAAGCTATACTTATTATCCGGCTTCGAACGTTACTTTTATCCGGCCCTTATTATAATACCTAGCTATAGTTTAGTTAGCTTTTAGGAGGGCTTCTCGAGTTCGGACTCTCGCTTATTCTATACCCTCGAGCCGGTTATACGCCTCGGGGACTTAATATCGGTACTTAGGGGTTAAGTCTACGGGTATTTTAGGCTAGAACCTAAAAAGAAGCTTTACCGGCGTAGTATTAGTAGCCGAGTGCTATATATTATTATAAACGGATTCCGCTAGGACTAACCTCTCCGCTTAATCGGCTTATTCGCGGCTATAAAATACTCGTAAGTAGTACTCGAGTACCTAGTTTTACCGCTCCGTCTACTTATCCGTCTAAGGATAGTAGGCGGTACTTAGACGGTATATAATATCTAGGTATATATATAGAGTTAACTAAAACTTACTTATAAAGAGGCTTCCCCTATTTAAGGTAATAGTAATAGGTAGTCCGAAATCTTTATAGATATCGTAGAATATAGTATCTACGAACTCGTTAGCGCTAAGGCGTTTACTCGTAGCGCGATAGCGGGCGTACTTAGTAAGCTTATCTACGATAACTAGGATAGCGTTGTAAATCCGGCCTGTATAGGGATCGTATATATCTAGTAGACCTGTAACGAAGTCGACCGTAATATCTTCCTAAGGGTTCGTTAGTACCGGTAAAGGCGTTAGGAAGCCGTAGGGTTTATACCTCCTTACCTTTATTCTCTAATATAAGTTATAAACGTTAACGTAGTTATATACCTCTCGAACTAAGCCTGGCTAGGCCTAGTATTTAGCGATAGCCCGTTATATCTTATTAGCTCCGAAGTACTTTGCCGTCGCTACGTTATAGTAGCTTTACAGGACTACTTACCTTACGGATTCGGGGACGAATACGCGGCCGTAATAGAAGATAGTACCTTTATCGTCCTAAGTCTACTTATCCTACTACTATCCCTCGTAGTTACTCTAGGTTTATTAAAGCGTAACGTCTTCCTACTACGCCTTCCTTATAGTATCCGCTAATAGGGTATTTAAGCGTTTGTTAATAGCCCCTTTAATAATAAACTATAGTTTGTCGTACTTCGCCTACTCTCTTATACCGTTTCCCTCCCTAGGTTAGGAACTCTCTAGCTCCCTTACTAGGGTCGAGCTATCCTTTTATATTCCGTTAGCGGCCGTAGGCTCTAGACTAGAATAACGCTCCGTCTTTAATACCTACTTAAGATTAGCTTCCTCGTAGTCCTCCTCGCCTAATAGCCTTCGCTATTATATATACTTAGCTCGAAGCCTAGGTCTATATCCCTCGCCGTCCTTCTCTAATCCTACTAGCTTAAGGTACTATCGGTCGTTACCGTTATCCTTAAAGGGTGTACTCGTAAGCCTATTAACCTTTAGGCGGTACTCGAAAGTCGGAATAGTACGCGTACTTATATATCGGGCTAGCGGAGTTAAAGCCGTATTTAGTTTACTAGCTCCCCGGTACTCCTAACGCTTAATAGTACCCTCTTACTCCTCTCGGCTACTACTCTAACCTCTCCTTAGGCCTTATAACGCCCCTAGGAAAGCTTTATTATAAAGGTTCGTACAAATCTATTTCTAGTAGATAAGCGGTTCCTCGATTTTTACTAGCTTACTTACTCTCTAAGTTTACCGTTCTCGGAACTTTATTACTAAGTAGGCGTTTAAGCGGCTCCTACTAATCCTCCGGGGTCTCGTTCCCTAGATAGTTATTACTATCGCTCCCTAGGGGTTTTACTTCTTAAAGTATAAAGATCCTCCCTTTATAGCTTACTCGAGTTACTCGAGTAGCGAGTACCCTTTATTAATATCGCTCGTAAATATTATAACCGTAATATCCTTAGATTTACCCTTCCTTATATAGGTTTCCCCTTCCTTAACTACTCGCTCGATCTAGCTAAGTAACGGGTAAGTCCCTTAGTCCTTTTAAGTAAAGATATCGTTATTCCCTATATAATCTAGCCTACGTAAGAGCCTATCTATAGGGTTTAAAACGTTAACGTAGTACTTAATTACGAAGTCGTATTTAGAGAGCTTATCGCTTTAGCGTAGTTACCGAGGGGTAGGTTTCTTCTTAGTTCTTAGGAATTCTAGGTTTAGGTAGTTAGTTAAGACTACTATTAGGAAGGTAGTACCTATAAGGTAGTATCGCTAGTATGTAAAGGCGTCGATAACGGTAAGTAGCTTCTAATCGCCGACTACCTAACGTATTTCTTCCGGGGTTATTTTCCGGAATCGGTAGGTAACTAGGTATTATTTCCCGTCGTTATATAGCTACGATAGTACTACTCTAACTACTTTCCTAAAAGTATCCGTCTTAACTTTCGTTTATAAAGCCGGCTTAAAATATCGGAGGATAGGCTTACTCGTAAAGCGCTTTTTTAAGGCTCGGAAGGTAGCTATTACTTTACTATTTATCTAGAAGAATCGGTTACCGGCGGTTTTTAGGAGGTTCGTTAACGGGCTTATAACTTTTAAGTATATAGTAATAAAGCGCTTATAAAACCTTATAAAGCTAAGGAATATCTATATATCTTAGATAGTCTAAAGGTCCGGCTACTCGTTAATAGTAGCGATCTTATTATCCTTTATCGCTACTCCTAAGGGGGTAATAATAAAGCCGAGGAAACTAACTTTAGTAATATAAAACTCGTATTTCTTCGCGTTAGCGTAAAGGTCCTAGTATCTAAGCCGCTTAAGGACTTACTTAATATACTTAATATATAAGGTCTTATTAGGGTTATAGATTAGGATATCGTCTAGATAAACTATATAGATTATATCCGTTAACTCCGTAAGTACTTAGTTAATATAGGTCTAGAAGGTCCTTAGCGAGCCGGCTAGGCCTATAGGGAGTACTGTAAACTTAAAGTAGCCGTAGCGTATACGGAACGCTATCTTTTCTTTATCGCCCTCTCGGATTCGAATCCGGTAGTAGGCGTCCTTAAGGTCTAGTTTAGTAAAGATCTTAACTCCGGCGAGGCGATTAAGTATCTCCCTTACTAAAGGTAAAGTAGTATAGTTCTTCTTAGTAATACTATTAAGTTTACGGTAGTTTATAACGAGTTATATAGGGCGTTTCTCCCTCTTACTTTCTCGCCGCGCCTACTAGACTAAGGTTTCCTTCTTAGGTATAAAGAGGACCGTTACTCCGTAGGGGCTAATAGACGGGCGGATCTATCCTAAGCTCTCGGCCTTTATAAGCTACTCGCGTATTACTTCTAGCTCGTCTCGGTTTAGCGTATAGATAGGCTCCTACGGCGGAGTTACTCCGTCGATAAGCTTAATAAGGTACTCGATTATCTTCCCTTAATCTACGCGGGGAGCGCTCTTACGGACGAATAGGTCCTTATACTCCTGGTAGTAGCTAGGGAGCTTAGCCTTGGTTACTTCTTTATCTACTTCCTCGTTACTTTTAGGATTTAAATCTATTTCTCCTTTAAGCTAAGGTACTAAGGTGTAGATAGCGGGCTTAATAAGTAAGGCTGTTATATAATAGGCGTATTTAAGCGCCTTATTGTTACTATAGGCGGAGAGGTCGCCGGTACAGAGGTGGTAGCGTTACTTACCTATTCTCTAGTTAATAGCTAGGTTAACTAGCTTTAACTAGAGTATACCGAGTATAATATCGAAAACGTCGGTCTTAGCTAATATAAAGGTTATAAGTACCTCGCGCTAGATGCCCTAGTAGTCCGTAGTACGTATGTTTAGCTCGACTAGTTTAAGGCTTTCTATAGTAGATTCGGCGATACCTTAAAGGGTAGGTCTAAGGGTAATAAATATACCCTCCTTAGGCGGATTATATAAGTAGAGTTATAGGAGCTTCTCTAATATAGCTACGTTTATAATACTTACTTATAAGCCGTTATCGATAAACGCCTTATAGGAGTACTAGTCGTAGAAGACTCGATACTATAAGTTAATTTATAGGCTATTTTCCTTTATTAGAGTAGCTCTCCTACGCCCCTAGCTCTCCTTCTTAAAGACTAGGAAGGTATTAATACCGCTTATAGGGTACTTAGCTACGGTATACCCCTTTTACTAGCACTTCCGGTATATAATAGTAGGGTAGTTAGGCGCGATATAGCCGGGCTAGTTATAGTTATAGCATACTCCTAGCGTTTGCTAGGAGCTAGAGCTAGCTATATACGGCTTAAAGGTAAGGTATTCGTTAACGTAGTATCCGACTTACTTATAGTTATAGTAAGTAACTCCGGTTCTATTCCGGAGCTAGGGCTATACGGATATAAGGGTGTTATATACTAGAGCCTGGCTTTAGAACTACTCCTACTAGCGACGCGTATCTTAGTTCCTCGCGTTACTACTAGTATAGGTAGGGTAAACGGTACTTATACTAGTTACGTTAGGGAGTTAGCCCCTATTACCCCTTTAGCTACGTCTTTTATTTAAGAATCTAGGGGTTTAGGATACGCCCCTTTAGCTTTCCTTTACGTAGCGAGCGAGGTTTATAAGCTACTACTAAGTCTCGGGGATATCCCTTTAAACCTCGATTACTTAGCGGATCTCTATACGGAAGCGGTTTAAAAGCCGTACTACGTATAGCTCGTCGTTTTCGGGGCGTCCGAGCTTAGCCTTTAAATTAAAGTATTAGTCCTAGAAGTCGGCTACGGTTTCGTTAGGCTCTTAAAAGGCCTTCTCGAGCTTACTAGTAGCCGAGAGAACGTAGGTCCGGGGATTTAATAGCTTTGTCTCTAGGAAGTCGATAAACTCTTACTAGGGTATAAGGTTAAGGTTAAAGCCGGGTTAGCGTTATTACTTATATATATATTTTACCTAGGCGTTCTTTAGGGCCCTCTTAAGGTAGCTTACTACGTACGTAACTCGGTCTTTACTAAAACGTAAGTTAGTATAGATACGGAAGTTAGTCTTATAATCGTAGAGGAAATTACGGAGGGTAGTAAAGTCCTACCTTATATAAGTAGGGTAGATAAGAGTAGGGGCTTTAAAAGGGGCGCTTTAACGGGGTTCGAAGGTAGCCTTTATAGTAGTAGTCGCGGTAATAGGCGTCTCCGGACTAGCGATAGTAATTATAAAGGGGGCCGAGAGACCGTTAATAGTAGTAGCTGGGATAGCTAGTTTAACGGGGATAGTAAGTCGCTTAGGAGTAGGTTTAACGGTACTATTTATAACCTCGGTAACGGCTTCCTCCTTTTCCAGGGTTTTTAATAAACCCCTTATAACTTTTATTAAGGCTTTAGTAATAGTCCGTAGGCGGTAATTAAGTCGTTTAAGTTCGAGTTAATCCTAAGCCTTTCTAAGTTAACGCTCGGCTATTTCGGTACGCCTACGTATATCGGCGAAAGGGTTTTTATCGGAAGAGGTTAACGAGCTAGGCGAGGGTTACTCGCTTTTAACTTATACGGTATTCTTATCGAAGTCTTCCTCGTAGTTAGGGTTAACTAAAGCGTAGCGGGCGTTAATAGGTACTATTAAGCCTCCGTACGCGCTACTCGTAAAGTTATTTTAGTCGATATCTAAGTCCTTGTAAATACTTTACTCGGTCCTTTTCTCGGTTATCTTCCGCTTACGTTAGGTATAACCTAGGTTAGGTAAGTAGGAAGACGTAGCTACCGAGCTATTGTTAGGGGTAGTTAGGACTAACGAGATGTCGGTATTATTATCGATAATATTATTAGTAGAGGAGTTCGTACTCTACTTAGGGGTAGCTATTTAACGACGTATCTTAACTATCCTACCGGTCCGACTCCTATAAATAAGGTAGAGAGTTTAATATATAAGGTAGAAGGAAAATATATACGTTAGAGTAGCTAGGACTGGTAAAGACGGGGCGCGTAAGTAATAACTACGTAAGATAGTAAATTAAACTCTAGCCTCCCCCTTTAGAAAGGGGTCGGCTATCCCTTATTTATACTTCTCGTAAGGGGCTTCTAGTATCCCCTTCCTTTCCTTACTACTTTTAAGTTCCTCCGATAATCCCCCTTCGTAGATAAGCCTACTTAGGGGTACCTCCCTTCCTTTATAGGGTAACTTACCCTCTTTATCTCTTCCTTCCCTAGCTATCTTACCTTTCTTCGTCCTTCGTATTATAAGTTAGTATTAAGGCCCGGAAGCGGTACTTAGGCCCGTACTATTCTAGTATCCTTATTATTATACCGTAGTAGTCGCTTTAGATCGTCCGGATATAGTAGACGGCTATATCGCTACCTTTAAGCGTGCCGTAGCGTAGGGTAGTAGCCTAAGGCCCCCGCCCGCGCCCTTTATACGCCGTCTAGTCGCCCCGCGCGGTTAGCCCTACGTTAAGTCCTAATATAGCTAAGGCCCCCGCCTACGCCCTTTGTACGCTGTCTAGTCGCCCTACGCGGTTAGCCCCGCGTTAAGTCCTAATATAATCCTCCTCCTTTACAAGCCTTATCCTTAGGGCCTTAGTTACCGTTATATATTTACAGCTACGTCTTAACGGCTACGTAGGTAGGGGGCTTCGAGGTCTTAGGTATTACTAAGCGCCTTTTACGAGTAAAGAGGGTACTACCCTTACTATAAAGCGGAACTTAGGTAGTTTTATTAGTATAAAGAGCTCTTCCCTTACCGTAGCTACTAACGAGCGCTTCCTACTAGTACTACGAGTTCTTCCCTCGCCGTAGCTACTAACGAGCGCTTCCTACTAGTACCGCGAGTTCTTCCCTCGCCGCGGCTACTAACGAGTACTTCCTACTAGTATAGAGAACGCTACCCTCGCCGTACTCTCGCGGCGGTACAGGAGGATATTATTAAACCCTCGTCGTTTAAGGTAGTAGTATAGACCTTAAAGTTCCCCGTATAGGGAAGCTTATCTCGGTAGTAACGCTAGTACTACCTTCGCTATACTCTCGGCTCCTATCGCTTCTCCTCGGCTCCGTATTAGTAGGGGCCTCCTCGCCGTAGTCTTATATAGCTCCCCCTTAAAGCGGGTAGTATAAGGCCTTTACTATACTCTCGCTAGGCCCCTCCGGCTCGCCGTCTTATAATATACTCCTTATCGTCTGTAATAGGGGTTAAGTTACTTAGCCGTACTCTCGTAAAGTCGGGTTTTCCTACTTTAGTAATTAGGTTTACGTTACTTAACCGCGCTCTTCCTCTCTATACCTTCTATACCTCCTCGCTTTAGTAAGGAGGGATAGAGGCTACTTATACTACTCCTTTACCTTCTACGTTTTAGAGTTACTAATTAGCTAAAGGGTTTATTAGTCCTAGGGAAACCCCTTATAGGCTATCTCCCTCTACCGTACGCGTTAAGTCTAGGCTTTAATAAGGGGTCGCGGGCTTTACTAGCCTTAATAACTTTTATCCAGATCTTTATAGGTAACGCCCCTCCTTACTAGGGTAGGTAGGTTACTAGCCCGGGTATACTTCTTAGTCGCTAGTTCTACGGATATTATCCTTTAATACTTTCCTATATTACGACTTAGTAAGAACCCTTTACGTAGGAGGTACTCGCCGTTATATTAAAGGGGTTCCGTTATAGTATCTAAGGGTCTCTCGTAGTATAGCCCGGAGTTTCCCTACGTATTTACTACTTAGTCTGTCCTTATAGGGTTAGTTATCGCTACTACTTAGGGGTAGGATTTAGGGGTTATCTTCTCTATAATCTCGCGGCCCTTTACTCTTAAGCGCTACTAGTACCGCGGTCCTAATTACTTCCGCTGCTTTTACCCGATCGCTAGGGCGTCCCTCCTTCTAAGGTACCCCGGGAATACTCGTTAAGGGGGGTTATCTTTCTTACTTACTCGGGGCGGGTAAGCGGGTTAGTAACGTACCTTTACCCGTTTGTCCTACGTTAGGGGTACTCTTATATCCCTTGTTCGCGTAAGTTACCTAATATCGCGTTTAATAGGCGCTCTAGCGCCTATTTACCTTCGTTAGGCCTCTTACTCCTACTCGTCGTTACCTTTAGGGTACTTACCCTACCCGTTTATTATAGGGTACCCTTAGAATTTAACGGCGTAAGGTTTATATATAAACCCTTATCCCCTCCTACCTTTTCCTCTTATCTTTCTTCCTCTCTTTAACTACCTTACGCTCTACGTAAGCCTTACTCCCCCTCCGCCTTTACTCTACCCTCTTCGTCTAATACTACCTTTATAGTCTCGTAACGTTTTTTATCTACCCCTATACTACCTCGTAGTTCTAGTACGTATTCCCTACCTTCTCGTTACTTCTAGCTCTTCCCCCTCCTCTTCCTTACTTAGCGATTATTACTCTAAATAGTTTAGCTTTACCGCTACTTACTACGCTTAGTTAGCGGTACTACTTACTCCGTTAGCGTTACCCTTTCCTTCCTATTACTTAGTTAACCTCGCTACTACCGTTATTACTACTTCTACTACTAACGTTACTTTACTATTACTTTTATCGCGGTTAACGTTACTTTATTACTACCTCCGTTACTAGCGTTTATTCTTCTTTAATTACTAACCCGTCTCTTCTCTAGTACCTAAGCTCTTTACCTCCTTATACGCCGCCCGCTCCCTACGCCTAGTAAGCCTTCTCCTCTCTCCTTCTTCCTTTAAGTTACTACTAACTTACGTTCTCTTAGCTTCTTTACTCGCCTTCGGCTCCTACTCCCTACGCCCTACGCCTACTCGTAGGTTCTCTCCTTCTTATCTCTTTACTTCTAGCTTTTACTAACCCGCTCGTTCGTAGCTTTAATATAGGCTAATCCGTTAAGAAGACCCTTAAAACCCCGTTTAGTTAAGGCTACGGCCGTCCTTCCTATAAGTACGTTACTCTTACCGTATATTCCTAGCTTTGATTTTATAGCTTACTAACTACTTATACCTTTCGTTATAAAACTCCGATAACGATACTACTCCTCTAGGTTAGGTATATAATCCGAGTTTACTTCTCTTACTACTTCGGCGTTACTAACTCCTTACGTTTCTAAAGCGAAAATAATAATACCCTCCGCTCTTAGCTTACGTCTCCTAACGGCGGGGGTACGAATAAGGTATTCCCGGGTAACGCTCGCGTTCCGACTCCCCTCCTAGTTAGCGAGCCTACTTACGGCCCGCTTTCCGACCCTATCTATACTACCTACTACTACGAGATTCGTAAGGATATTACTCGCTATTACTATAAGTAGGTTAGTCTCGGTATATAGTATATATACTATATTAAAGTTTCCTATAGCTACTAGCCGGTATATATCCCCCTTCTTTAAAGCTATATCCTCGAGGCTTATTCTAACCTATATTATAGCTACTTAGTCCTATCGCTATATCTTTCTCTAGGCGTATCGTTTAGCTTTAAGCCCGTTAGGAGACTACTCCTACGTCCGAGGTTACCGGTATCGTCGCTTAGATTATTATCTTTTATAACTAAGCCCTTTACGCCTATAAGAAGTTCGTCGTTATACGTAGCGTAGTCGTTAGTCCTTCGACGCCCTTCCGTAATAACGAGGATACTATCGAGTAGGGTTTTACTAATACCGACGTTCTAGAGGAGATTCGCCTTAATAGTCGTCGTATAAAGAAGATTATAACCGCGCTTATAAGTATTCCCTAGGTTATTAGTTCGATACGTTCGATTACTAACTTATATTTTAACTCCTCTCTCCTATTACTCCTAACCGTAAGGGTTCCGAGTCTAAGTAATTTCTAGTATATACCTACCCTACTCCCGTTATACTCGAATAATACTAATAGTTTACCCCGTAGCTATAAGTACCCGGCTCGGCTACTAGCTATAGTTTAGGCGGTAGGACTCCCTTATTAGTTTTTATTAGGCGGGCGCCCGTAGGTATAACGTAGGCGGTACTTAGGATAGGCTTAGGCTACGGCCGGGATCTGGCGGGAAAGCTTTAGGAAATATCGGGGGTATTATAGGCTCGGGATAGGCTATAGCTAGGCGTATATAGGGTATATAAGGAGGTAGTTATCGCGGTAATTTCGTTAATTTTCTATTATACTTTACTATTTTTAGTACTACGATTATTTTATAATTTTCGTATTTACTACCGGGGATAACTACTCTAGCTATACTCCTACGTTATAATTCTAAAAACGCTAATTAAGACTAGAAATTCTAATAGAAATAATTCTAATAATAATACCTAAACTCCTATCCCCCGAACGCCTTCCCCGCTACTTATACCCTACTATATTATTAGACTACTCGTTTCCTTTTCGCCGAATCCTTTTTAAACTAAATTATTTTAATCTTTTCTTTATACTCGCGTACTATATCCCCGTTATTTAGGTTTACCGCTAGCTCCTATAAGTCTTCTTCGCTACTATAGTCCGCTTAGCGAATAAGGTAGTATCTTTTACTCGCGGTACCCTTATATGTTAGGATTTCTTCTACCTCTTACTCCTACTCGTTATTCTCGATATCTACCTCCGTTAAGTACTTAAGGGCCTTATCTAAGTTACCTTTAAAGAGTTCGAGGAGCGAGACGGAGAATACGTCGTAGATTCGATATCTTTTAGGTAGGTCTAGCTTATAAGTTATTCCTTTATCGCCTATAAGCTTTACTATTTTAAAAAGACTTACGAATTTATCCGAGATTTTACCGCTAGGGCGGTATTAGCGGAGGTACTTAGCCGAAAGCTATACTTATTATCCGGCCTCGAATATTACTTTTATCCGGCCCTTATTATAATACCTAGCTATAGTCTAGTTAGCTTTTAGGAGGGCTTTTTAAGTTCGGACTCTCGCTTATTCTATACCCTTAAGCCGGTTATACGCCTCGGGGACTTAGTATCGGTACTTAGGGGTTAGGTCTATAGGTATTCTAGGCTAGAACCTAAAAAGAAGCTTTACCGGCGTAGTATTAATAGCTAAGTACTATACGTTATTGTAAACGGATTCCGTTAGGACTAACCTCTCCGCCTAATCGGCTTATTCGCGGCTATAGAATACTTATAAGTAGTACTCGAGTACCTAGTTTTACCGCTTTATCTACCTATCCGTCTAGGGATAGTAGGCGGTACTTAGACGGCGTATAATATCTAGATATATATATAAAGTTAACTAGAACTTACTTATAAAGAGGCTTCCCTTATTTAAGGTAATAGTAATAAGTAGTCCGAAATCCTTATAGATATCGTAGAATATAACGTCTACGAACTCGTTAGCGCTAAGGCGCTTACTCGTAGCGCGATAACAGGCGTACTTAGTAAGCTTATCTACGATAATTAAGATAGCGTTATAAATCCGGCCTATACGGGGATTGTATATATCTAGTAGACCTATAACGAAGTCGACCGTAATATCTTCCTAAGGGTTTATTAGTACCGGTAAAGGCGCTAGGAAGCCGTAGGGTTTATACCTCCTTACCTTCGTTCTCTAGTATAAGTTATAGGCGTTAATATAGTTATATACCTCTTAAGCTAAGCCTAGCTAGGCCTAGTATTTAGCGATAGCCCATTATATCTTATTAGCTCCGAAGTACCCTACCGTCGCTATATTATAGTAGCTTTATAGGACCGCTTACCTTACGGATTCGGGGACGAATACGCGGCCGTAGTAGAAGATAGTACCCTTATTATCCTAAGTCTACTTATCCTACTACTATCCCTTATAGTTACTTTAGATCTACTAAAACGTAGCGTCTTCCTACTACGCCTTCCTTATAGTATCCGCTAACGGGGTATTTAAGCGCTTATTAATAGCCCTTTCGATAATAAACTATAGTTTATTATACTTCGCCTACTCTCCTATACCGTTTCCCTTCCTAGGTTAGGAACTCTCTAGCTCCCTTATTAGGGTCGAGCTATCCTTTTATATTCCGCTAGCGGCCGTAGGCCTTAGATTAGAGCGACGCTCCGTTTCTAATACCTACTTAAGATTAGCTTCCTCGCGGTCCTCCTCGCTTAATAGCCTTCGCTATTATATATACTTAGCTCGAAGCCTAGGTCTATATCCCTCGCTATCCTTCTCTAATCCTACTAACTTAAGGTACTATTAGTCGTTACCGTTATCTTTAAAGGGCGTACTCGTAAGCCTATTAACCTCTAGGCGGTACTCGAGAGTCGGAGTAGTATATATACTCGCGTATCGGGCTAGCGGAGTTAAAGCCGTATTTAGTTTACCGGCTCCCCGGTACTCCTAGCGCTTAATAGTACTCTCCTACTCCTCTCGGCCGTTACTCCGACCTCTCCTTAGGCCTTACAGCGCCCCTAAGGAAGCTTTATCGTAGGGGTTCGTATAGGTTTATTTCTAGTAGACGGGCGGTTCCTCGATTTCTACTAGCTTACTTACTCCCTAAGCTCGCCGTTCTCGGAACTTTATTACTAAGTAAGCGTTTAAGTAGCTCCCGTTAACCTTCCGGGGTTTCGTTTCCTAGATAGTTATTACTATCGCTCCCTAGGGGTTTTACTTCTTAGAGTATAAAGATCCTTCCTTTATAGCTTACTCGAGCTACTCGAGTAACGGGTACCCTTTATTAATATCGCTTATAAATATTATAACCGCGATATCCTTAGGTTTACCCTCCCTCGTATAGGTTTCCCCTTCCTTAACTATTCGCTTGATCTAGCTAAGTAGTAGGTAAGTCTTTTAGTCCTTTTAGGTAAAGATATCGTTATTCCCTATATAGTCTAGCCTATATAAAAGCCTATTTATAGGGTTTAAAACGCTAGCGCGGTACTTAATTACGAAGTCGTATTTAAAGAGCTTATCGCTTTAGCGTAGCTACTAAGGGGTAGGTTTCTTCTTAGTTCTTAGGAATTCTAGGTTTAGATAGTTAGTTAAGACTACTACTAGGAAGGCGGTACTTATAAGGTAGTATCGCTAGTATATAAAGGCGTCGATAACGGCGAGTAGTTTCTAATCGCTAACTACCTAACGTATTTCTTCCGGGGTTATTTTCCGGGATCGGTAGGTAACTAGGTACTATTTCCCGTCGTTATATAGCTACGATAGTACTACTTTAACTACTCTCCTAGAAGTATCCGTCTTAACTCTCGTTTATAAAGCCGGCTCGAAATATCGGAGGATAGGCTTACTCGTAAAGCGCTTTTTTAGGGCTTAAAAGGTAGCTATCGCTTCGCTATTTATCTAGAAGAGTCGGTTACCGGCGGTTTTTAGGAGGTCCGTTAACGGGCTTATAACCTTTAAGTACGTAGTAATAAAGCGCCTATAGAACCCTACGAAGCCGAGGAATATCTATATATCTCGGATAGTCTAGGGGTCCGGCTACTCGTTAATAGTAGCGATCCTATCGTTCTTTATCGCTACTCCTAAGGGGGTAATAATAAAGCCGAGGAAATTAACTTTAGTAATATAGAACTCGTATTTCTTCGTATTAGCGTAAAGGTCCTAATACCTAAGCCGCTCGAGGACTTACTTAACGTACTTAATATATAAGGTCTTATCGGGGCTATAGATTAGGATATCGTCTAGATAAACTATATAGATTATATCCGTTAGCCCTACGAGCGTTTAGTTAATATAGGTTTAGAAGGTCCCTAGCGAGCCGGCTAAGCCTATAGGGAGTACCGTAAACTTAAAGTAGCCGTAATATATACGGAACGTTATCTTTTCTTTATCGCCCTCTTAGATTCGAATCCGGTAGTAGGCGTCCTTAAGGTTTAGTTTAGTAAAGATCTTAGCTCCGGCGAGGCGATTAAGTATCTCCCCTACTAGGGGTAGAGTAGTATAGTTCTTTTTAGTAATACTATTAAGTTTACAGTAGTTTACGACGAGCTATATAAGATACTTCTCCCCCTTACTTTCTCGCTATACCTACTAGACTAGGGTTTCCTTCTTAGGTATAAAGAGGACCGCTACTTTATAGGGGCTAGTAGATAGGTAGATTTATCCTAAGCTCTTAGCCTTTATAAGCTACTCGCGTATTACTTCTAGCTTATCTCGGTTTAGCGTATAGATAGGCTCCTACAGTAGAGTTACTCCGTTAATAAGCTCGATAGGGTACTCGATTATCTTCCCTCGATCTACGCGGGGAGCGCTTTTACGGATAAATAAGTCCTTATACTCCTGGTAGTAGCTAGGGAGCTTAGCCTTAGTTACTTCTTTATCTACCTCCTCGTTACTTTTAGGATCTAAATCTATTTCTCCCTCGGGTTAAGGTACTAAGGCGTAAATAACGGGCTTAATAAGTAAGGCTACTATATAATAGGTATATTTAAGCGCCTTATTATTACTATAGGCGGAAAGGTTACCGGTACGGAGGCGGTAGCGTTACTTACCTATTCTTTAGTTAATAGCTAGGTTAACTAGCTTTAACTAGGGTATACCGAGTATAATATCGAAAATATCGGTCTTAGCTAATACGAAGGTTATAAGTACCTCGCGCTAGATACTTTAGTAGTCCGTAGTACGTATATTTAGCTCGACTAGTCTAAGGCTTTCTATAATAGATTCGGCGATACCTTAAAGGGTAGGTCTAGGGGTAATAAATATACCCTCCTTAGGCGGATCGTATAAGTAGAGTTATAGGAGCTTCTCTAATATAGCTACGTTTATAATACTTACTTATAAGCCGTTATCGATAAACGCCTTATAGGGGTATTAGTCGTAGAAGACTCGATATTATAGGTTAATCTATAGGCTATTTTCCTCTGTTAGAGTAGTTTCCCCGCGCCTTTAGCTCTCCTTCTTAGAGACTAGGAAGGTATTAATACCGCTTATAGGGTACTTAGCTACGGTATACCCCTTTTACTAGTACTTCCGGTATACGATAATAGGGTAGTTAGGCGCGATATAGCCGGGCTAGTTATAGTTATAGTATACTCCTAACGTTCGCTAAGAGCTAGAGCTAGCTATATACGGCTTAAGGGTAGGGTATTCGTTAGCGTAGTATCCGACTTACTTATAGTTATAGTAAGTAACTCCGGCTTTATTCCGGGGCTAGGGCTATACGGACGTAAGGGTATTACATACTAGAGCCTAGTTCTAGAACTACTTTTACTAGCGACGTATATCTTAGTTCCTTACGTTATTACTAGTATAGGTAGGGTAGACGGTACTTATATTAGTTATATTAGGAAGTTAGCCCCCGTTACCCCTTTAACTACGTCTTTTATTTAAGAATCTAGGGGTCTAGGATACGCCCCTTTAGCTTTCCTTTATACGGCGAACGAGGTTTATAAGCTACTACTAGGTCTCGGGGATATCCCTTTAGACCTCGATTACTTAGCGGATCTTTATATGGAAGCGGTTTAAGAGCCGTACTACGCGTAGCTCGTTATCTTCGGGGCGTCCGAGCTTAGCCTTTAAGTTAGAGTATCGGTCCTAGAAGTCGGCTACGGTTTCGTTAGGCTTTTAAAAGGCCTTCTCGAGCCTATTAGTAGCCGAGAGAACGCGGGTCCGGGGATTTAATAGCTTTATCTTTAGGAAGTTAATAAACTCTTACTAGGGTATAAGGTTAAGGTTAAAGCCGGGTTAGTACTACTACTTATATATATATTTTACCTAGGCGTTTTTTAGGGCCCCCTTAAGGTAGCTTACTACGTATATAACTCGGTTTCTACTAAAATATAAGTTAGTATAGATACGGAAGTTAGTCTTATAATCGTAGAGGAAATTACGGAGGGTAGTAAAGTCCTACCCTATATAGGTAGGGTAGATAAGAGTAGGGGCTTTAAAAGGGGCGCTCTAACGGGGTTTGAAGGTAACCCCTATAGTAGTAGTTGTAGTAATAGGCGTCTCCGGACTAGCGACGGCGGCCGTAAAGGGGGCCGAGAGACCGTTAATAGTAGTAGTTAGGATAGCTAGTCTAATAAGGATAGTAAGTCGCTTAGAAGTAGGTTTAACGGTATTATCTATAGCCTCGGTAGCGGCTTCCTCCTCTTTTAGGGTTCCTAATAAACCCCTTATAACTTCTACTAGGGCTTTAGTAGTAGTCCGTAGGCGGTAATTAAGTTATCTAAGTTCGAGTTAATCCTAAGCCTCTTTAAGCTAATACTCGGTTACTTCGGTACGCCTACGTATATCGGCGAGGGGGTTTTTATCGGAAGAGGTTAACGAGCTAGGCGAGGGTTATTCGCTTTTAACCTATATAGTATTCTCGTCGAAGTCTCCCTCGTAGTTAGGGTTAACTAAAGCGTAACGGGTATTAGTAGGTATTATTAAGCCTTTACGTATATTACTTATAAAGTTATTTTAGTCGATATCCGAGTCCTCGTAGATACTTTACTCGGTCCTCTTCTCGGCTATCTTCCGTTTACGTTAGGTATAGTCTAGGTTAGGTAGGTAGAAAGATATAGTTACCGAGTTATCGTTAAGGGTAGTTAGGACTAACGAGATGTCGGCGTCGCTATCGATAATATTATTAGTAAAGGAGTTTATACTCTACTTAAGGGTAGCTACTTAGCGATATATCTTAACTATCCTACCGGTCCGACTCCTATAAGTAAGGTAGAGAGTTTAATATATAAGGTAGAAGGAAAATATATACGTTAAAGTAGCTAGGACTAGTAAAGATAAGGTATATAAGTAATAACTACGTAAGATAGTAAATTAAACTCTAGCCTCCCCCTTTAGAAAGGGGTCGGCTATCCCCTATTTATATTTCTCGTAAGGGGCTCCTAATATCCCCTCCCCTTCCTCGCTACTTTTAAGTTCCTCCGATAGTCCCCCTTCGTAAACGAGCTTACTTAAGGGTACCTCCTTTCCTTTATAGGGTAACTTACCCCCTTTATCTCTTCCTTCCTTAGCTATCTTACCTTTCTTCGTCCTTCGTATTGTAAGCTGGTATTAAGGCCCGGAAGCGGTACTCGGGCCCGTACCGTTCTGGTGTCCTTATTGTTATACCGTAGTGGTCGCTTTAGGTCGTCCGGATGCGGCAGACGGCTGTATCGCTGCCTTTAAGCGTACCGTAGCGTAGGGTAGTAGCCTGAGGCCCCCGCCCGCGCCCTTTATACGCCGTCTGGTCGCCCTGCGCGGTTAGCCCTACATTAAGTCCTGACAGATCCAGATTCTTCTCCTTAGCTTAGAATTCTACGAATTAGTACACAACTGCTTTAGCCCCTCTACGCCAGCTAAATTAACCAAACCCGTTACAATTCTAAGCTCTATAAGTCTATCCTAAGAAGGTAATAATATCTCTAAACCGAACCGAACCGATAAAAGCCCTTATAACGCGTAGGGCTACCCGATAACCTACGACAAGCCGAGCTAATTACCATAACTAAGTCCGTAGCCGAGATCGCCGCTTAACTCGAGTTAGCTAAGAAAGAAGTCCGCTTTACGGCCGACTTACTCCCTACGGTCGAGAAGGCCGTTAAGGCTAAGACCGCGACCCGCCGACGCTCCACCGTAGGCACTACCGCGGGTAATACCCCGAACTCCGACAGTACCGTTACGTATACCCTCGACGACGATAAGGAGGACGTCGTAAAGACTAACTAGAACCTCCCGGATCTCTAGGCTTAGCTCTCGAATAATAAGGACGCCCTTTAGTTTAACATATCCCCGGCGTAAATACGCGAAAACCTTAAGGAGATTATCGAGTCCTTCGCCGTTTACTACGGTAAGAGAGGCGATACCCCCGGCTTTTAATTCGACCCCCTTACCGAAGAGGGGTAAAAGGTACTCGCCCCTAAGGAGGCCTTTATCGACTAAAACCGGTTCTAGTCCCTAGTCCTCGACAACGACGACTAGAAGTAAGACGAGAAGCTTTACGCCGTATTCCTAAAGCTTAAGCTACGTTACTTTCTATTAGACGCTACGCTTTCGTAGAATAACGAGCTATTTAAGATCGCCGTTAACCTAACCTAATCGACTTAAAACCTTACCGCCTAGGCCGACTACTTCGCTACCCGCCTCGCCTCTTACTAGGACCGCCTAGGTAAGTTTAAGGCCGAGATAAATAAGATAAACGCCGACTATCGCGCCTACTATATAGTCCGCCTTAACGAGGACCTTAATAACTCGTCGTCGTCCGACTCCGACTCGGACGGAGACGCCTACGGCGGTACTAGGGGCGGCGGCGGCTTTAGTAAAGGCGGCGGACGACGTAACCGCCGCGGTAGTAACGACGACGTCCGCGATATATAGGCCGCCCTCGACGCGGCCCTTAAGAAGATTAAGGAATAAGAGGCGGAGCTTGCTAACCTCCGCGCCGCCGTAGTTCGTATAGCCGTACGGGAGCGCGCCGAGACTCCGCTCTCGACCTTAACCTCCGTTTCGGTCGGAGGCTTTAAGTCGTCTAAGCTCGCCGATATACCTATCTTTTATAACGAAGAGTTTAAAGATACTACTACCTTCGAGACGTAGTACCGGAATATTACGAATAAGCTAAAGGGTAATTCCAACTATTTCCCCTCGGATACTATACGTATAGCCTATATCGAGGGACGCCTTAAAGGTAAGGCGGCCTCCGACCTATAACCGTACCTCCGCGATACTTACCTTAATTAGATTAAGAAGTCCGACGAGCTATTAAAGTACCTATAGGATAAGTACTACGATAAGAATATTAGGAAGGACTCGCTAAAGGCTTATAACCGCTTAAAGTATCGTATAGGTAATAATATCCGCGCCTTTAAGAACGAGTTCGTACGCCTCGCTAGAGAAATCCGCTACTATAAAGACTTATAGAAGGAGGAGTTTAATAGTAGACTTTATTCGTCCCTGTAAACTACCCTTATACGCGACTATATCGACGACGGCGTCTCTTTTAAGGCCTTCGCCCGCCTAGCCGTTAAGATCGTTAGTAACTGGAAACGTAGTCGCGAGAAGAGGAACCCCGCTTAGTAAAACAATAAGAAGGAGCGCCGCGACCCCCGTAAGGAGCGTAATAAGGATAAGAAAGACCGCCGCGGCGATACCGGCCACGACTAAAAGGATAAAGAAAAGGCTAAGGCTAACGCCTTCGAGAAGCCGTCGCCGGAAGAAGCCGTTAAGTTAAAGGCCGAGGGGAAGTACTTCCTTTACCGTAAGAGAGGTTACCTTACGAAGGATTATACTACTATCGCCCCCGCCGCCGACGATACGGCTAAGATTAACGCCCTTATAGACCGGCTGTATAAGGAGTTATAAAGTCGCCCCGCTATTAAGGAGGTTAACGACGAGGACTCCGAGCCGTCGAAAAACTAGGAACCTTAAGTAATACTAACTCCCTCTTAGGGGATATATTAGCTATTCTTATAGGCGTAGAATACATAGATAGCGACTTTATTCGGCCGTTTCTAGGGGGGGAACCCTTTATAACCGATAGTACGTTAGTTAATAATAGAAAGTCTATTACTACGAGCGATATACTAGTTAATACGGGAACTAATAGATACGTATTTATAAACGTACTATTCGTTAAACGATTATTAAAGTAATTAAAGTTCGATAAGATTATCTTCCCCTCTATAAAGGTCGGAAGTTACGATAAATAAGTAAGGGAGTTTATTACTATAGTACTAAAAGGGACTCTAAAGGTCTAAGGGCAGACCTTCTATAACGAAATCCTCCTAGTTATCCGCGCTACCTACGACCTTATTATCGGCGATAAGTAGTTTACTAAGTACGGGGTTATACTAGAGAGTAAGACGCGTAGCCTAATATTTAAGGAACTACTACTAAAGCCGGAGAGGCCGTTACGCCCGGTACGCCAACCGCTAGCTAGCGGCGAAGAAGGGCGGATTAAGAAGCTAGTCGAAGCCAGGATCCGCGAACTAAAGATAACGAAGCTTACCGTAACCAAGCCCCTACGACCGTTACTACGTATAACCCCGGAGATTCCTAAGTCCCGTCGCTACCTCGCTAAGGACGACGCTAAAATCTTTAAGATAGAGAGAGCGTTACTCGACCGACTAGTAAACTATACTCCCCCGTCGCCCGAGCCCGCTTATAAGGGTAAGAAGAGCCCTAAGGAGATACTCCGCGATATATAAGGTCCGTATATCCTACGGAAAGATACTATTAGATAGTATAAATATAAGCTACCTAATATAGCCGTTATCGGAGCTATAGCCTTCCTTTACATTACGAAGGGCTAAGAGACGTTTATTATAAGTCTTAACGAGATTAATTACTATATACTTAAAGAGAAACGACGCCTATAAAGGCTCTCCGAAGACGCGTTAAAGTTAAGGGATAAAGTAATATAGGAGGTACCTAAGTACTATTACGAGTACCTAGACGTATTTAGTAAGGCTATCTCCAACGACCTAGCCGAGCAAAGATAGTACGACTACTATATCGACTTAGTAAAGGGCGGGAAGCCGGAAGACCTTAGCTATAGCCTATTAAGAAAGATAACCTTAGAAGAGATAAAGGCCTATAAGACCTATATTACGAAAAACCTTAAGAAAGGCTTTATCGAAGCCAGCTCCTCGCTATAGGCTACGCTTATCCTATTCTCCCGTAAGGCTGATAAGGGGCTAAGATTCTACGTTAACTACCGTAAGCTTAATACTATTACGAAGAAGGATAGGTATCTATTACCGCTAATCGACGAAACTCTAGCTAGAGTAACGAAGGCGAAGATCTTTACTAAGATCGATATTCGCTAAGCGTTCTACAAAATCCGGATTATAGTAGAATACGAGACGTTAATAATATTCCGTACCCGGTATAAAGTATATAAGTATAAAGTAATACCCTTCGGCCTAACTAATAGACCCGTTACCTTCTAACGCTTTATTAACGACTCTCTACTAGGATATATCGACGACTTTATTAGCGCGTATATCGATAATATCCTTATCTATTCGGAGTCCGAGGTAAAGTACGAGATCTACGTAAAGAAGGTACTGGAACAGCTAAGAGAGGTAGGCCTGTAGGCGGACCTAAAGAAGTACGAGTTCTACGTAACGAAGACTAAGTATTTAGGCTTTATCGTAGGGACTAATAGGCTAGCCGTAAACCCCTTTAAAGTCTTTACCGTAAGGGACTAGAACGTCCCGAGGAACTTAAAGGGAGTATAGGCCTTCTTTAGGTTTTATAACTTCTATAGGAGATTTATTAGAGAATACGGGCGCGTAACGCGTCCTCTAACGAACCTAATAAGAAAGGGGGAATCGTTTAACTAGTCTAAGGTATACTAAAAGGCCTTCGACGAACTAAAGTAACGCCTCCTCTAAGTACTAGTCCTTACCTACTTCGACTACGAAAGGCCGACGAAGGTCGAGATAGACTTATCGGACGGCGTAGTCGCCGGCGTACTATCCTAGTAAGGTAACGATAAGGACTAGTACCCCGTAGCCTACTTCTCGGAGATAATGTAAGGCGCCGAGTATAACTACACTATTTACGATAAGGAGCTCCTCGCCGTAGTAAGGGCGCTTATATTCTAAAGGGCGGAGCTCGTAGGGTTAAAAGACCCCTTTAAAGTAATTACAGATTACTAGGCCCTCGAGTACTTTAGTACGAAGAAGCTCCTAAACCTACGATAGGTAAGGTAGGCGGAATTACTCGCCTAATATTACTTCCGGATTACCTACCGCCCTAGTAAGGATAACGCAGTAGCCGACGCGCTCTTTAGGAAGTCCGAAGACTTAAAAACCTAGTAAGAGAGGAAGGAAGCGTAACGTACGATAAGGATATTCCGCCCCTTAAAGGGGGAGAAACTAATAAATACCTTATCGGTACTAACGACTACGTCGCTAGATATAGAGCTATTAGTAGTCGACCTAGCCTCGATCGAAATCGGTAACCTAGAAACGGGAGTAGCCCTAGTCGACGTAATCTTAAAGGCGAACTAAACGTACGAGTCCTTAGGCGAATATCGTAAACGCGCGCGCGAGGACCTAGATAACGGCTTTACCCTACTAAAAGAGAGGATTCTCCTAAAAGAAGGTAAGCTAGTAATCCCCGAGGAGGATACCCTACGTACGAAAATCGTAAAAGAGATATACGTAAGGATTACCTCCGCCTATCTAGGCCGGAATAAGACGAAGAAGATAGTCGCTATTAAATACTAGTAGCCAGGGATAGTAAGCTATATCGACTAGTACGTTACAAACTATATAATATATATCTCCTTAAAAGTCCTAAGAGATAAGACGCCCGATATAATATAACTACTCCTAGTACCCTTAAGGACGTAGTAATACTTCGTAGTAGACTTTAAGAAGATACCGTAGGACCGGAACGGTCCTAATAACGCTTTCGTTATAATCGATAGGTTAAGTAAGTTAACGTAGATAGTTCCCTATAGGGATACCGTAACGGTAAAAGACGCCGTTAAGATATACTACGAAGGCCCCCTAAGGTACCGCGGACTACCGGACTTTATCGTTAGCGACAAGGGCTTATAGTTTATCTCTAGCTTTACCGATAAGCTATTAAAGATTATAAAGGTCGAATAGAACTTAACATCGGCCGGTTACTTATAAACCGCCGGTTAGGTAGAGATTATAAACGAATACCTTAACTAAAGACTCCGCCTATACGTAAACTACTTCTAAGATAACTAGGCGTAGGCTATCCTTATAATAGATATAGTCCAGGTAAGTATTCCGTACGATAGCCTAGGGCTATCCCCCTACGAAGTAACCTACGGATTCCCTATAAGACTTTAGTTCGACTAGGAAAGCTATACGAACCTAGCTAAACTACCCGTTAAAGAGAAGTATACCCAGGCCGAGGTATAATAAGTAGCCAAGACTATCCGGAGCTATATCGAGGTAGCCCGTAATATTATAGTAAAAGCGTAGGAAGCGTCGAAAGTAAAGGCCGATTAGTACCGCCGAACGCTAAACTTCGACGTAGGAGACTCGGTTTTTATCCTAAAAAAGGCCAGTACATAAACCGATCGTTTAAGTAATAAGTTAAACTATCTATTAATACGCCGCTACTATAAGATCGTCGAGAAGACCGGAGAGGTAACGTTCCGACTCGAGATACCGGCGTCGTAAAGGGGTTCCGACCTCTTTTACGCGGATAAACTAAGGAAATACCCCGATAACCCCGTACCGGGGTAGGCGGTAAACTAGCCGGAAGCCGAGGAAGTCGATAGGGATAACTAATAGGAGGTCGAACGTATACGATCGTTACGAATTAGCCGCGGTAAATTATAGTATTAAGTCGACTAGAAAGGCTTCGACCTTAACGACGATTAATATAACGCCGTAGTACTTAAAGAAGCCCTATTCGTAATTAAAGACTACTACGCTAGTTAACCGGAGAAGGCCGGACCGCCCGCGAGGCTTAGCGAGTAAATTAAGGCCGCGGAGGAAGACCGGTTCGAGCCCCCGTACTAAGACGACGATAAGGCGGAGGCTTACGGCTAGGAAGGGTTACGAAGGTTAATTCGGCGAGTACGAGGAAAGTAAGTAAGGCTACTTAAATAGAAAATCTCGCGAAATTCGATAACGCGACCGTAAGGGCGATTAACGTAGTAGTATAGGTTTAAGGGCCCTAGACCTATTATTTAACTAATCGTAATCCGAGGGTAACCCTCCTCTACCTAGAAAGCGATACGCGTAACGATTCGAGTTCGACCCTAACGAGGGATTGTTTTTTTTAAGTTCGAGGCGAACTCTCCTTTTTAAGGGGGTAGTTACGTAGTAGCGCCCACCTATCGTAGATATAGGATAAGGTGTACGGGCACAGGCCCTGCTAGCACAGACTATAGATTAGATAGAGGTACTAGGCCTAATCGGGGAGAGGGGTAATCGCCCCTAAGGTCTGGATCGTAGCTACGCGCTCCGCGATCTAGATTCTTCTCCTTAGCTTAGAATTCTACGAATTAGTATATAACTACTTTGGCCCCTCTGCGCTAGCTAAATTGACTAAACCCGTTATACCTTACTTATACTAGTAGTAACGCGAGGAATTAAGATACGTATCGCTAGTAAAAGTAACTTTAAAGCTAGACTTTAGTATATAGTACCCTTACGTTTATATAGCCTTAGCCCTAGAATAAAGCCGGAGTTACTTACTATAACTATAAGTAAGTCGGATACTATATTAACGAATACTTTACCCTTAAGCCGTATATAGCTAGCTTTAGCTCCTAGCGAACGTTAGGAGTATACTATAATTATAACTAGCCCGGCTATATTACGCTTAACTACCTTATTATCGTATACCGGAAGTATTAGTAAAAGGGGTATACCGTAACTAAGTACCTTATAAGCGGTATTAATACCTTCCTAATCTTTAAGAAGGAGAGTTAAAGGCGTAAGGGAGTTACTTTAATAGAGGAAAATAGCTTATAGATTAACTTATAGTATTAAGTCTTCTACGACTAGTACCCTTATAAAGCGTTTATCGATAACGGCTTATAAGTAAGTATTATAAACGTAGCTATATTAGAGAAGCTTTTATAACTTTACTTATATAATCCGCTTAAGAAGGGTATATTTATTACCCTTAAACCTACCCTTTAAGGTATCGCCGAATCTACTATAAAAAGCCTTAGACTAATCGAGCTAAATATATATACTATAAACTACTAGGGTATTTAACGCGAGGTACTTATAACCTTCGTATTAGCTAAGACCGATATTTTCGATATTATACTTAATATACCTTAGTTAAAGCTAGTTAACCTAGCTATTAACTAACGAATAGGTAAGTAGCGTTACTACCTCCGTACCGGCGACCTCTCCGCTTATAGTAATAATAAGGCGCTTAAATACGCCTATTATATAATAGCCTTACTTATTAAGCCCGTTATCTACGCCTTAGTACCTTAGCCCGAGGGAGAAATATATTTAGATCCTAAAAGTAACGAGGAGGTAGATAAAGAAGTAATTAAAGTTAAGCTTTCTAGCTACTACTAGGAGTATAAGGACTTATTCGTCCGTAAGAGCGCTTCTTATATAGATCGAGGGAAGATAATCGAGTACCCTATCGAGCTTATCGATAAAGTAACCCCGCTATAAACGCTTATTTATACGTTAAACCGAGACGAGCTAGAAGTAATATATAAGTAGCTTATAAAGGCCGAAAGCTTAAGATAAATCCGCCCGTCTACTAGCCCTTACGGAGTAGCGGTTCTCTTTATACTTAAGAAGGAGACTTTAGTCTAGTAGGCGTAGCGAGAAAGTAAGGGGGAGAAACGCCCTATACGGCTTATCGTAGACTATTATAAACTTAATAGTATTATTAAGAAGAACCGTACTACTTTACCTTTAATAGGGAAGATACTTAATCGCCTCGCCGGAGTTAAGATCTTTATTAAATTAAACTTTAAGGACGCTTATTACCGGATTCGAATCTAAGAGGGTAATAAAGAGAAAATAATATTCCGTATACGTTACAGCTACTTTAAGTTTACAGTACTCCTTATAAGCTTAACCGGCTTACTAGGGACCTTTTAAACTTATATTAACTAAACGTTCGTAGGGTTAACGGATATAATTTATATAGTTTATTTAGATAATATCCTAATTTATAGCCCCGATAAGACCTTATATATTAAGTATATTAAGTAAGTCCTCGAGCGGCTTAAGTACTAGGACCTTTACACTAACGTAAAGAAATACGAGTTTTATATTACTAAAGTTAACTTCCTCGGCTTTATTATTACCCCTTTAGAAGTAGCGATAAAAAACAATAAGATCGCCGTTATTAACGAGTAGCCGGACTCCTAGATTATCCGAGATATACGGATATTCCTCGGCTTTATAGGGTTTTATAAGCGCTTTATTACTATATACTTAAAGGTTATAAGCCTTTTAATAAACCTTTTAAAAACCGCTAGTAACTGACTTTTTTAGATAAATAGCGAAGCGATAATTACCTTTTAAACCTTAAAAAAGCGCTTTACGAGTAAGCCTATCCTTTAATATTTCGAGCCGGTTTTATAAACGAGAGTTAAGACGGATACTTCTAGGAGAGTAGTTAAAGTAATACTATTATAGTTATATAACGATAGGAAATAGTATTTAGTTACTTACCGATCCCGGAAAATAACTTTAAAAGAAATATATTAAATAGTCGGTAATTAAAAACTACTCGCCGTTATTAACGCCTTTATATACTAGTAATACTACCTTATAAGTACCGCCTTTCTAATAGTAGTCTTAATTAACTACTTAAATTTAAAATTCCTAAGGATTAAAAAGAAACTTACCCCTCGGTAGCTATATTAAAGTAACGAGCTTTTTAAATATAATTTTATAATTAAATACCGCGTTAGTATTTTAAACCTTATAAATAGGCTCTTATATAAGCTAAACTATATAAGGAATAACGATATCTTTACTTAAGAGGATTAAAGGACTTACTCGTTACTTAGCTAAATCGAGCGAGTAATTAAGGAAAGGGAAACCTATACGAGAAAGGGTAAACCTAAGGATATCGCGGTTATAATATTTACGAGCGATATTAATAAAGGATACCCGTTACTCGAGTAACTTAAGTAAGCTATAAAGGGAGGATTTTTATACTTTAAAAAGTAAAACCCCTAAGGAGCGATAGTAATAACTATCTAGGAAATAAAACTCCGGAGGGTTAATAGGAGCCGTTTAAACGCTTACTTAGTAATAAAGCTCTAAGAACGGCGAGCTTAGGGAGTAAGTAAGCTAATAGAAATCGAGGAACCGTTTATCTACTAGAAATAAACTTATACGAACCCTTACGATAAAGCTTCCCTAAAGGCGTTATAAGGCCTAAGAAAAGGTTAGAATAGTAGCCGAGGGGAGTAGAAGGGTACTATTAAGCGTTAGGAGTACCGGGGAGTTAGTAAATTAGATATAGCTTTAACTTCGTTAACTTAATACGCGAATATATATACTACTCCGACTTTCGAGTATTACTTAAAGGTTAATAAGCTTACGAGTACGCCTTTTAAGGATAACGGTAATAACCGATAGTACCTTAAGCTAGTAGGATTAAAGAAGGACGGCGAAGGATATAAACTTAGGCTTCGAGTTAAGTATACGTAATAGCGAAGGCTATTAGGTAAGGAGGACTATAAGGAAGCTAATCTTAAGTAGGTATTAAAGACGGAGCGTTACTTTAGTCTAAGGCCTACGGCCGTTAACGGAATATAAAAGGATAGCTCGACCCTAGCGAGGGAGTTAGAAAGTTCTTAACCTAGGGAAGGAAACGGTATAGGAGAGTAGGCGAAGTACGATAAACTATAGTTTATTATCGAAGGGGCTATTAATAAGCGCTTAAATACCCTATTAGCGGATATTATAAGGAAGGCGTAGTAGGAAGACGCTACGCTTTAATAAACCTAGAGTAACTATAAGGGATAGTAGTAGGATAAGTAAACTTAGGACGATAAGGGTATTATCTTTTACTATAGCTACGTATTCGTCCCCGAATCCGTAAGGTAAGCGGTCCTATAAAGCTACTACGATATAGCGATAGTAAAGTACTTCGGAGCTAATAAGATATAACGGGCTATCGCTAAATACTAGGCTTAGCTAGGCTTAGCTCGAGAGGTATATAATTATATTAACGCTTATAACTTATACTAGAGAACGAAGGTAAGGAGGTATAAACCTTACGGCTTCCTAACGCCTTTACTAGTATTAACGAACCCCTAGAAAGATATTATAATTAACTTCGTTATAAGTTTATTAGATATATATAATCCCCGTATAGGCCGGATTTATAATATTATCCTAGTTATCGTAGATAAGCTTACTAAATATACCCGTTATCGCGCTACGAGTAAGCGCCTTAACGTTAACGAGTTCGTAAACGTTATATTCTATAATATCTATAAGGATTTCGGATTACCTATTACTATTACTTTAGATAAGGGAAGCCTCTTTATAAGTAAGTTCTAGTTAACTTTATATATATACCTAGATATTATACGCCGTTTAAGTACCGCCTATTATCCTTAAACGGATAGGTAAACGGAATAGTAAAACTAAGTACTTAAGTACTACTTACGAGTATTTTATAGCTACGAATAAGCCGATTAAGTAGAGAGGTTAGTTTTAACGGAATCTATATATAATAATATATAGTACTTAGCTACTAATACTACGCCGGCGAAGCTTTTTTTTAAGTTCTAGCTTAAAATACCTATAAACCTAACCCCTAAGTACTAATACTAAGTCCCCGAGGTATATAACCGGCTCGAGGGTATAACATAAACGAAAGTCTAAACTCGAGAAGCCCTTTTAAAAGCTAACTAAACTATAACTAGGTATTATAATAAGGGCCGGATAAAAGTAACGTTCGAGGCTAAATAATAGGTATAGCTCTTAGCTAAGTACCTTCGCTAACGCTACCTTAACGGGAAAATCTCGGATAAATTCGTAAGCCTCTTTAAAATAGTAAAGCTTATAGGTAATAAAGGAATAACTTATAAGCTAGACTTACTTAAAAGATATCGAATCTACGATATATTCTCTATCTTACTCCTTAAACCCTTTAAAGGTAACTTAAACGAGGCCCTTAAGTACTTAACGGAAGTAGATATCGAGAATAGAGAGTAGGAGTAAGAGGTAAAAGAAATCTTAATATATAAAAGTACCGCGAGTAGGAGATATTACCTTATTCGCTAAGCGGATTATAGTAATAAAAAAGACTTATAGGAGCTAACGGTAAACTTAAGTAACGGGGATATAGTATACGAGTATAAAGAAAAGATTAAAATAACTTAGTTTAAAAAGGATTCGGCGAAAAGGAAACGAATAGTTTAATAGTATAGTAAGATATAAGTAGTAGGGAAGGTATTCGGGGGATAGGAGTTTAGGTATTATTATTAGAATTATTTCTATTAGAATTTCTAGTTTTAGTCGGTATTTTTAGAATTATAACGTAGGAATATAGCTAGGGTAGCTATCCCCGGTAGTAAATACGAAAATTATAAAATAATCGTAGTACTAAAAATAGTAAAGTATAGTAGAAAATTAACGAAATTACTACGATAACTACCCCCTTATATACCCTATATACGCCTAGCTATAGCCTATCCTAAGCCTATAATACCCTCGATATTTCCTAAAGCTTTCCTACTAGATTCTAGCCGTAGTTTAAGCTTATCCTAAGTACCGCCTATATTATACCTACGGGCGCCCGCTTAATAAAAACTAATAAGGGAGTCCTACTACTTAAACTATAGTTAATAGCCGAGCCAGGTACTTATAGTTATAGGGTAAATTATTAGTAATATTCGAGTATAACGGGAGTAGGGTAGGTATATACTAGAAATTACTTAAACTCGAAACCCTTACGGTTAGGAGTAATAAGAGAGAGGAGCTAAAATATAAGTTAGTAATCGAACGTATCGAACTAGTAACTTAAGGAATACTTACGAGCGCGGTTATAATCTTCTTTATATAACGACTATTAAGGCGAATCTCCTTTAAAACGTCGGTATTAGTAGGACCTTACTCGATAATATCCTCGTTACTATAAAAAGATATTAAGGGATTAATAACTATATTACGCGTAGCGATATACTTCTTATAGGCGTAGATAGCTTAGTTATAAAGGATAATAACCTAGGCGACGATACTAGTAACTTCGGACGTAAGAGTAGTTTCCTAACGGGCCTAAAGCTAGATAATACGCTTAAAGAAAGACGTAGCGATAGGATTAAGTAGTTATAATATAAGTTAGAATAAGCTTTAAGGATACGGCTTTAAAAGAAAGGGATATATACCGGCTAGTAGTTATAGAAAACTTTAATATAGTATATATACCGTATACCGAGACTAACCTACTTATAGTAATAACGAACGATATCCTTATAAATCTTACGGTAATAAATAATATAGATAGGGTTGGAAAGTAAGCCGCGAGTAGGCTTACTAATTAAGAGGGGAGTCGGGATATAAGTATTACCCGGGAATACCTTATTCGTACCCCTATTATTATAAGATATAAACTAAAAGCGAAGGGTATCGTTATTTTTACTTTAAAAACGTAAGGAGTTAGTAACGCCGAAATAGTAAGAGAAGTAAACTCGGATTATATACTTAACTTAAAAAGGTAGTATCGTTATCGGAGTTCTATAATAAAAAGTATAAGTAATTAGTAAGTTATAAAATTAAAGTTAGGAATATATAGTAAAAGTAACGCGCTTATAGGAAAGATAGTTATAACCTTAACTAAATAAGGTCTTAAAGGTTTTCTTAATAAATTAACCTATATTAAAGCTACGAACGAACGAGTTAGTAAAAGCTAGAAGTAAAGAGATAAGGAGGAGAGAACTTATAAGTAGGCGTAGGGCGTAGGGAGCGGAAGCCGAAGGCGAGTAAAGAAGCTAAGAGAACGTAAGTTAATAGTAACTCGAGGGAAAAAGGAGAGAGGAGAAGGTTTACTAGGTACGAAAAGCGGGCGGCGTATAAGGAGGTAAAAAGCTTAGGTACTAGAGAAGAGACGGGTTAATAACTAAAGAAGAATAAATATTAGTAACGGAGGTAGTAATAAAGTAACGTTAACTACGATAAAAGTAGTAGTAAAGTAACGTTAGTAGTAGAAGTAATAGTAGCGGTAGTAATAAGGTTAATTAAGTAGTAAGAAGGGAAGGGTAGTACTAATAAAGTAAGTAATACCGTTAACTAAGCGTAGTAAGTAACGGTAAAGCTAGACTATCTAAAGTAACGATCGCTAAATAAGGAAAAGGAGGGGGAAAAGCTAGAAGTAATAAGAAGGTAGGGAATATATACTAGAACTATAAGGCGGCGTAGGGGTAAATAAAGAACGTTATAAAACTATAAAGGTAGTATTAAATAAAAAGAGTAAAGTAAAGGCGGAGGGGGAGTAAGGCTTACGTAAAGCGTAAGGTAGTTAAAGAGAGGAAGAAAGATAAGAAGAAAAGGTAGAAGGGGATAAGGGTTTATATATAAACCTTACGCCGTTAAATTCTAAAGGTACCCTATAGTAAATAGGTAAGGTAAGTACCCTAAAGGTAACGATAAGTAGGAGTAAAAGGCCTAATAAGGGTAAATAGGCGTTAAAGCGCCTACTAAACGCGATATTAAGTAACTTATACGAATAAGGGATATAAAAGTACCCCTAATATAGGATAAACGGGTAAAGGTATACCTTTAACCCGCTTACCTACCTTAAGTAAGTAAGAAAGATAACCCCCCTTAATAATTATCCCCGGGGTACCTTTAAAAGGAGGGACGCCTTAACGATTAGGTAAAAGTAGCGGAAGTAATTAGGACCGTAGTACTAACGGCATTTAAAAGTAAAGGGCCGTAAGACTATAAAGAAGATAACTCTTAAATCCTACCCTTAAGTAATAGCGATAACTAACCCTATAAAGATAAACTAAGTAGTAAATATATAGGGAAACTTTAGGCTATACTACGAGAAACCCTTAAATACTATAACGGAACCCCTTTAATATAACGGTAAGTATCTCCTATATAAAGGGTTCTTACTAAGTCGTAATATAGGAAGGTATTAAAAAATAATATCCGTAAAACTAACGACTAAGGAACGTACCTAGGCTAGTAACTTACCTACCTTAGTAAGGAGGGGTATTACCTATAAAGATCCGGATAAAAGCTATTAAGGCTAGTAAGGCCTATAACCCTTTATTAAAGCCTAGACTTAACGTATATAGTAAAGGGAGATAGCCTATAAAGTACTTCCCTAGGACTAATAAACCCTTTAGCTAAGTAGTAACTTTAAAACGTAAAAGGCGGAAAAGTAATATAAGTAGCCTTTATCCCTCCTCGCTAAAGTAAGGAGGTATAAAAAGTATAAAGAGGAAGGGCGTAGCTAAGTAACGTAAACTTAATTACTAAAGTAGGAAAACCTAACCTTACGAAAGTATAGTTAAGTAACTTAACCTTTATTATAAACGATAAGGAGTACGATATAAGACGGCGAGCCGGAAGGGCTTAGCGAGAGTATAGCGAAGGCCTTATACTACCCGCTTTAAGGGGGAGTTACGTAAGATTATAGTAAGGAGGCGCCTACTAATACGGAGCCGAGGAGGAGTAATAGGAGCCGAGAGTACGGCGAAGATAACGTTAACGTTACTACCGAGATAAGCTCCCTTATACGGGGAACTTTAAAGTTTATACTATTACCTTAAATATCGAAGGTTTAATAATACCCTCCCGTACTACTACGAGAGTACGGTAAGGGTAACGTTCTTTATATTAGTAGGAAGTATTCGTTAGTAGTTATAACGAGGGAAGAACTCGCGGTATTAGTAAAAAACGCTTATTAATAGTTATAGCGAGGGAAGAGCTCTTTATACTAATAAAACTATCTAAGTTCCGCTTTATAATAAGAGTAACGCCCTCTTTACTTATAAAAGGCGTTTAATAATACTTTAAACCTTAAAGCTACCTACCTATATAGCCGTTAAGACGTAGCCGCGAATATATAATAGTAACTAAGGCCCTAAGGATAGGGCCTATAAAGGAAGAGGATTATATTAGGACTTAATATAAGGTTAACCGTATAAGGCGACTAAACGGTATATAAAGGGCGCGGGCGGTAGCCTTAAGCTACTACCCTATACTACGATATACTTAAAGGTAGCGATATAATCGTTTACTATATCCGGATAACCTAAAGTAACTACTACGGTATAATAATAAGGATACTAGAACGGTATAGGCCCGAGTACTACTTCTAAGCCTTAATACTAACTTATAATACGAAGGACGAAGAAAAGTAAGATAGCTAGGGAAGGAAAAGATAAAGGGGGTAAGTTACTTTATAAAGGAAGGGAGGTACTTCTAAGTAGGCTCGTCTACGAAGGGGGATTATCGGAGGAACTTAGGAGTAGCGAGGAAGGGGAGGGGATACTAGGAACCCCTTAAGAGAAGTATAAATAGGGGATAGCCGACCCCTTTCCAGAGGGGGAGGCTAGAGTTTAATTTACTATCTTATATAGTTATTACTCGTACGCCCTATCTTTACTAGTCCTAGCTACTCTAACGTATATATTTTCCTTCTGCCTTATAATACTAAATAATATACTGGGGAGCCGAGGCTACGGCTAGGAGCTTCTAGTAATTATTAAGGGATATACCTATAGCTTTAAGGAGCTATAGGAAGCTAAGACTACGGCTAAAAGCTCCTTTAGGGGAGAGGGGGTTTTCCTAGTAAGTTTATAATAATAAACCGTAGTAAGTCTATAATAATAAGCCTATAAGAATATACTAAATAGCTATAGGCTTACCGAAGTTACGGCTAAGTCCCCCCCCTTAGGAGAGAAGAGGAGACCCTTAGTAAGATAAGGTAGATAGCTATAGGACTATAAGATACCGAGGCTATAACGAGAGGCTTAGAAATAGGTTATTAGTAGCCGGTAATAACTACCGATAAAAATATATCCCCGGGTATAGGGATAGTATAGGCCTCTTTAGTAATAGGGGGGAGATAGGCGAGTAGTATCCGGCCTTAACTATCGTAAGTTAACGAGTTAAATTAATTAAATTAAAGAAGTTGTAATAACGGAAACGACGGCTTTAGGAAGAGTTTCCAAACTTATAACTATTACTTAGAATTAGATAAATAAAAGGGTTTTAAATAGTAGCCGGACGAGGCCGTTAAGAGTAGTAGTAAAGTAAATATATTAATTAGAGAGAGATACTACTATCTATAAGGTATAGCTACCTATTTATAAGTAGCTAGAAGCTATAGTAATATGTAAGGTACTAGCGATAATGACTTGCCGAGGAAATAAGGCTATTCCTAGTGGATGTAGTAAGAATTCAGGGGTAAGAAAAGGGGGCTGTGCATCTAGTGTCTTAGCATGTGTGCCGGCAGTTAACAGGGCATACCCGGCCGCTGCGCCAGATACCTATTTCTGAAAATCTCACTCTTTGTAAACTTTTGTCATTGCCCCCGTCTTCCCAATATCGATGTCCAATGTCGAGCTACTGCACATGTCCCCTCCAGCTTGAACGTCAGGCGCTTATACTTCATGGGTTCATCCCCTAGAAGCGCTCCGAGGCTTATATCAACATCCAGGCGCCTGAACAAGAACCCGAAATAAACAGGATCAGTGTCGGGGCCTGGCCATGTAATGTCGTCCAGGTGAAGACACTGAAACTCGGCCTTCCCCTCAGCAGTCTGGAGGTAGTCATCAAAGGAACGCAGTTCCCGATCCGCCCAGGCTTTCCGCCACGTTTCCAATCCTCTCAGAGTTCCACGGGGATTGCTCGTGATGGGCCCTCGCGCTCGGCTCTGTGTTTGCGTGTCGCCGAAGAGATCTACAACCTCCTTGACAGCGAAGGCCGCCGAACGATCGAAAGCTTGTGGTGTATTCGGTCGCGGCAACATAGCAAGCTCCGGGGAGCGATGGCGCAATACCACGGAACCAAGCTGCTGAGATAGTACACTGCGCATGGTGTCCACCAAACCACTCTCTCTGCCTGCTGGGTTGTAGTTGTACTTCTGCCCAAGGCTTCCTAAAGGTTCGAGTGGTGTCTGGGGCACCAGGACGCAGAGCCCTGCGAAACAAAAGCTGTCGCGCCCACTGGAAAGGATAAGCTCGCAATTCGAATGCAGTTTGTGGCGCCCCTCAATCAGGTCGTACGCCCGGGTGTTGGCGTGCGTCCGCGAATTCTCGAGCTCGCGCTCAAAGTGCTCGTCGTCTTTGTAGGTTGTGTTTTTTGTGGGCGCCACCGGAAGATAACAGCAAAGAGAACCCCCCAACGGCAAATCGAGAGCTTTGTAGAGTAGCTCTAAGTCGGGCAAGTCATGGAGGTAGAAGGCGCCTGCGGTGTGGGTAAAGACCTGAACAGTGACCCGGGAGTGAAATAATGTGGCCAAGTCGCACACCCAGGCACCGATACAGCTCATTTCGTAGCGGTCGGGACGTGCCAGAATGGGGATCTTCGTAAGGCTCATCAGGGCACTTCCGTCTGGTGACGCGAACTTCTTGTACTTGTACTTGTAGTCGTTGCTCCAGAACGGTTCCCGGGGCCATGTCGTGTCCCCCGGGTGCCAGCCCGGGCTAGACCAATCCGGAACCCACGAGGCAAGAGCTCGTCTCTGTGTTTTGGGGATGGTCCGGGCTAGGAGGTTTAGCAGCCCGTGCTGAGCCGCCATCAAAACTGTGACCTTTGCGTATGCCTCCACGACAGATTGGTTGTAGTCGGCAGCCAAGCCGAAACGGCTGGCGCTTTTGATCATGCCGAATAGGGCAAAAACCATGTCGCGAGGGTCGCGAGCTTGACTGCTCCTGGCCTTGTCGAGGACATCGAGGAGATCCGGGAGACCGCGGGCAGTGCCGGTATCAAGAGTGAGAGCCCTGGGGCGTGGTGTGTTGGAAGGGAGCAGGTGCCTTTTGGGCTCAGATGACAAGGCGGGTTGGTCTGTCTCAGGTTCCTTGGAGAATCGGGCTATCTGTGTCCGGATTGTCTTCCAGGGTATTACGATGCCCGGGCCATAGATAACGACGGGTTCTTTGGCCAGGGCGATCTCTTGCAGAATCCATACTCGGGTGAAGTAGCGCCTGGAGAAGAGATGGAAGATGGTGCGCTGGAACGAATTCCAGACGCGCTGTGCGCGTTCCTTGTCAACCGGGGAGAGGAATCTTTCGAGTTCGTCGAGGCAGCAAAGCCCGCTGCTTTCCTCGTCGGTGGCTTCCCCCGGAAAGATGAGGACCTTCTTGGGCGTTCGAGTAGATGTCGGGCATAAGCCGGACCTGGTGCCCCCTCTCATCTATATCCGCCTGATTAATACAAATGGCGTCGATCCACAGAACCTTCGCAGTGGAGTATGGGCGAGTCCGCTTCAATACAGCATGGCAGCTTGCGGTGACTGGCAGGGGAAGGCCCTCGATGAAGACTGTTTTGCACGGGGAATCGTCACCTGTTTCATCGGCCCAGGTGTAGGAGACGGCGTCGTACTCGATGCCGGTGCCCAGACGGCCATGTATCAAGCTACAGCGAATGCTGTCGTCGGTCTCGCTCGCTGGCCAGACGATCAGGAGACGCAGCTCCGAGTCCTCAACCAGGGCACGATATGGGAAGGCGACGGGGGTAGAAATGGTCGCGTCGTTTATTTTGGCGGAGTGGCAGTTGAGACAGATGGAGAGACTGCCCGAGGAATGAAGAATGGAGTTGCTGCACCCCTGGTTGGGGCATGTCGGCGCACCGAAGACATCGTCGCGATCGTCCCAGGTTCCGAATTCATCCTCTTCGTCTCCGTCCGAGCTGACGTGTTCGCCTTCTCCCGAGTTGAAATCGTCGTCGTCGCAGTCCATGGCAAGAAGGTGAAGGGGGGATTGAGAGACACCGCCAAAAGAAGGTCGATGTGGGAGGAAGGAAGACCTCGAGGGGGGTCAGAGAGAGAGAGGGGAAGCTGCCTCAGCCTGCCTGGAAGCTTATCGATAAGGACAGCCAGGCGGCATCGTCGCCCTCTCCCTCTTCTTCCCGCTCGCCCTCCCATCTCGGCGCTTCAGAGCTGAGAAGTCTTGGCCGCAGAATGCAGGTTGTCGGGCGGTTGCGCCACAATCTCCTCCACCACCTATTCTTGAACCAGTCGCCGGGGTAGTACCATCGGCCCAGAGGAGACCCGGCATTGTAAAGTCTTCGGGAAGGCATCTGACGGGCTCTCTTTTGTGGGCAGAGGAATCAACGCCATCGCAAGACTGCCAGTTGCCCAGCCTCAAAGATACAAGTTCAAGCAACCAGGCGCTCCAAAGACGGCTTACTTTACTGTTCGCCACCGGGCTAGCATTCAAGTTCATCCTTTTCCTCAGCTGAGTCATTGAAACAACCAAATCGGTCCAGGTCCAGCCAAACCACAATTCAGGCCGGCATCTGCGTGAGGCACTCCTCTTCGCTATCCCCATCCGCGTCCTTCTTGTCCGGGTTCCTGCAGATAGACCGGTAGTTCTTGGGCTGTTTGTCCCACGGAGCCGGTGCGCCGCGCGCGTCCTGGAAGCCTATCCGAGAAGCAATATGTAAGCCCTTGAACGTCAGGAGGGGAGAAATGGTAGCATACGCAACGCGAACATGACCGAGGGCTCTCCGCTACCATCTCCTCGTAGCGCGGGTACCATGGTGCAGACGTTTTCGATGTGCTCAATCTCGCCCACGCACCCCGTGTCCATCTGGCGCCGGCACATGTCGTTCATACACGACACGGGTGCCTGGTACTTCTTGCGGCCGACAGTACCACAATGCTCAACCATTTTAGGGAAGAAGATCCAGCGCGAGTAGAACTCGCCCGAGTCCGCCTCCTCGTCGCCTACGTCGTGCGTGAGGCTGCGGCCTTCGGTCTTGGTGGTTGAGTCTGTTTTTCGGTCAGCAAAGAACACGACGTCAGACTCCAGGGACCATCGCAAAACTCACATTCGTACCCAATACCTAGGCCGACCGCGCTCTTTGCGACGCCCTCGACACCGATGGAGAAGCCGTGCGTCACCGAGTACTCGGTTCCCACCTGCAGAGAGGGCGGCTTCCCCGGCGGCGCCGGATCCCTCGCTGCTCCGTTCAGCGCCGTCTCGGGCCCGTAGAAGCCCGTCCGCCTGAGCTCGCAAAACACCTGGCAGTCGTTGGACGGGTCGTAGGCGCCGGTGCACTTCCCGTCGACAATCTTGTTGGTCCAGTCGCAGTCGGTGTGCGGGGCGCCGTCGTAGCCCGTCGACTTGCACTCGGCGCGCTTGCGAAGGGTCGCGGCCACAACGCGAGCAGTCGGGTTGGAGTCTCGCGCGGGCTTGGGCCGGACGGACTTGTAGAAGCGTTTCTTGGCGCCGGTGATGCCGTATGCGGAATAGGTCAGGTTCTGCACGTGGTGGACGCCGGTGAAGCCGCCCTCGAGGCCGCAGGTCTGGATGAGCTGGTTGATGGCGGTGCGGATGGCGGCGCGGCTCATGGTCTGGTTGGTGGCGCCGTTGTTGCAGACGCTGACGACCGTGGTGTTGACGTGCGAGTAGGCGCACTCGTGGCCGGGAAGGGTCTGGTTGTCGGAGCGGATGATGACAGTTTCGAGCTGTCTGGAGGCTTCGAGGGAGTCGGCCTCGGTGTACCTGCCCTACATGTCAGCTTGTAGGTCCCCAGGACGGTCCATAGGTGGGAGCAGAGGTCTGTAACCCACTCACCCTCGATCTGCGCCGCAGGTGGTGTACGGTTGAGATGTCATGTCTTCTCGTGGGAGTACCACCCACGCCCGCGCCACGAGGGCGAAGAGACAAAAGGGTACCAGGAACATGGTGGGACTTTGCCGCTACAGGAGGATGCCGGAGGAGTGAGATGGCAACGCCAATCTGAATGATGCTGAGCGGCAATACTGGTTCCCCCTGTCGTGGTTTTGAGGACTCTTATAGCCACAAGTTCGATGTCTTCTCTGTCGCCGTCGCTGCCGTTTCATCCAGTCTTCCCCTCCGCTTGAGTGTGCACTCAACTCCCCTATTCCTTCATGCATCTCAGAACCAACAGCGTCAAGTTCATTGTGAAATGAAGTTATATCACCAACGCACATGGAATGATGTCAGAAGACAGTCGTCAAGTTCCATCCTGCCTTTGGCCGGGCAGACTTTCCATCCATGCCACAACCCTCTGTGCACCCATGGAGCCCGCAAGTGTCGATTCCTGACCGGAGTTCCCGATGCTGCCTCTGGCTTAGGAAGCACAAACTGTCAAGAAGGATTGACCCAAGAAAGTGAATAAAGGCCAACAGCCTCGGGTCCCGCAAATCATCCACGGATTGGTCTGACCTTTAAGGTTGCCAAGCTCGGCACTTCTCTCTGGTGTTGCTCTTGGGCTTCTGCTGAAAGATGCCGAAAACACCATCGCCGAACTCTATTGACCGGTGCGTCTGTTGGCTGCGAGAACGGCGCATGCAAAGGGCCGCCAAGGGGGATTCTGCCTTCATCAACAACATTGAGCAAGGATCGACATCCAAGAACTCACCGAAACTCGAGCAGCGCCCCAAAACAGGCCGACTGTAGTATCGAGACGCGAAACCTACGTCACTGACACTATAAGGTCCCGACACGTTGGTCCTCCCGCTGCCAACACTCCCGGCTGAATGCACCCCGGGCATCCCGCGACGTCATGTGCGACCTTGAACATCACTGCCTCGAGCCGTCCGTGATGATATATCGGAGGCTTCCTACCCAACTGCGACCCAAATGTCAGTAATTCCAGTTGCTCTGCACAGAACCCGTACTCAAAACGTCCAGCCTTCACCATGAACTTCGCCCGATCCCCCCAGTCAACCCCCACCCCACTCCCTCCAGCGCCCCTCAAAGACGCCGATGGTATCACCCACGGTGTAAACTGGACCCATCCAACCTGGGTACGCTCCCAACACCCATCTATTCACCACCGCTAACAGTGACCCCCAGCTCCAATCCCCCTGGTGGACGAACCCCGTCTCCTGCCATCGCCCCCCCGCCAAGCTCACCGCGCCCCTCGTCTGCGTCGCCACCATCGCCCCCGACGCCCCCGAGCGCCCGCACCCGTTCCGCCTCCTCTCCGACGGCGAGGACCTCGACCTCTTTGAGCCGTGCTGCCCGCGCAGCGACAACGCCACGCAGCTCAACCTGTACACGACGCGGCGGTCGTGTCCGGGGCCCGTGTGCTTCACGCACGACCTCGGGGCGGCGAGGAACTGGACGGAGTGTCTGCGCAGGCGAGTTGGCGAGGAGAAGGCGCGGCTGGAGCGCGAGGGGGAGGGGGGGCGGCTGGAGGAAGTCGAGGAGAGGATCGTGGAGGGCGAGTGTGAGTATGTGAACTGGGAGTTGGTGAATATGGGGTTGTTGGATCGGGAGAAGTTACCGCCGGGGGTAAGTGGTGCCGCGAAGAAGGGGGTGGGCGCGGTGGTGGTTTGGGGGTTGCTGTTGATGGTGGGGGTCCAGGTCGTGTATATTTGATGTTTGGAGGGAGAAGCGGAAGATTGGCATTGATGGGATGCTCTCAACTGCGTGTGAGGAGGCACGTGCTGTTCAAACGATATGCCGCGGGAAACCGAGGAAACACGGCAGTCGCACTTCAGCTTTGAGTCTATAGTTGCCCTGTTGTAAAAACGCTTTCTGCCAAAACCCGCTCAAAACTTCCCCAGAAAACATTCTACCATCCACCATCGCCTTCCCAATGCATCCAAACAGCACAAATCCCGTTGGACATGGCAAACGACACGTCCAATAAAGCGGGACCAGCCCCAGCCGATCGCAAATCCTTGCGCAAACTCTTGGCAACTGATCGACGACCGGGTTCCCCGAGCCCCACAAATCGCGTCTCCAACTCGCTTGGCGCTGGCGCGTTGGGGCCGGGAGCCGGGGCCGACGACATCTGCTGGTCCGACGACGGACGACCAACGTCGCCTCGTCACATCAGCGACGAGGAGATGCAGCTCGTCAACAAGGAGCGCCAGCGCAAGATTCGGAATGAGTTGCTGACCACCATCCCCCCGAGGGGTACGGCTGAGAGGGAGACGTACGCTCTTTTCCTTTTTTCTCTTCTTGTCAATCGGGATGCCATCATGCTGACTTGTCGCGGATGTGACCGACAGATGGGACCTCAACCGCCTCGACTCCCCCCTCCTCCGTCTCCCCCCGGAACTGCGCAACCAAATCTACAAGCTTGTAGCAGAGGTCGGCCAGATCAACGTCTGCTTCAAAAAGTTCGAGCGCTGGAAGGCCCGCACCCACACCAACGGCCAGCGCTACTACGAGACGGCCACCCCCGGCGGCTTTTTCTGCCGTGTTCTCGACCGCGACCAGAACCCCTGGAACTTCCCCCACGCCTCGCCGTGCCCGCGCGGGGTGACGCTGCTGTCATCTGTGTGCCGCATGCTCTACAAGGAAACGGTCCTGCTGCCCTACAGCCTCAACGTTTGGTCTTTCGACAAAATGTCCACCATGGAGCGCTACATCCTCAAGGAGAAGCGGCTCCCCCGCCCCCAGGCCCGCGCCATCCGCGTGCTCTACACTAAGGTTGTCCTGCCCGACCGGTTCGATAGGGCCCTGGGCGGGCTGGACGTCATGCTGGTGTCGGGAGGGCTCAAGCTGACCCGGGTGGTCGATCCTCATGATCCCGAGGGACGCACCAAGACGTGGGACATTTCGCGTTGGTAGGGACGAACGTGTATTCTGGTTTGGGCTTGGAGCTGGCATGCATCCACGGCACCCCTCTGGTGGTGAACAGCGCATTTGTTTTCGGAGTGGAGGCCGGAAGACAGGACGGCAACTGACAAAGAACAGACAGTCATTGTCATTTCGAGGCGACAGTGGCATGGATACCAGCGACAGCGGATAAATTCCACCTTTCTTGACCCGTTACCCGTTGCCTTTGTCTTTCGATCAAAGTCATTGTGAAAGTTGATCTGGACATCTGGACTGGACCTCACAGCAGCGACACAACATCGCCGGTGTTTCCAAAACAGATAACCTGTTATCTCCCGTCAGAGTTGTTCTCTCTACCAGCTTCCGGTTCTATTCACCACATGGGAAAGTATTTCAACAGACCATGACGCCTCCAACGATGTCTTCTCTCTCCTCACCATTCCCCCATCCTTTCAACTCATCAACCCTTCATTCCCAAACCTTCAGCTCTCGCGCTAGCTAACTTTTATCCACCCCCAAAAACCACCAACCATCATCATGGCCGAAATCGCCGCCATGACCCTCCTCAGCATCGCGGACCGCGCCCTGGTCGAAAGCTTCCTGCGGACGGCCACCCCCTTGGTCCGCCAGCAAGCCATCACGTTCTGCCTCCTCGCCTCGCTTCGGAAGACTTGGCCCCCCAGCTACGCCTCCTTCGCCAGCGCGTCCTCGGTCTCCGGCCTCATCATCGCCGGCATCGTCCGCTCCACGCAAAAGCCCCTCGGGCCCACCAACCCGCACTACCTCTGCACCATGAGCATCGCCGTGCGCGACGCCCTCCTCGCCGCGGTCGCCGGCTCCCAGGAGCTCCTCGAGGCCTTCTACAACATCGTCGACCAAGCCCGCGCCCGCCGCTTCATGACCGACACCCCGACCGGCATGAACCTCAACCGCGTCTACTTCACCCAGGACATGAACGCCACCTGGGGCGCGTACGAGCGGCACATCGCCGCCCAGATCCCGTGGCCCGCCGACCCCGCCTCGCCGGCCTACGTGCGCCGCGCCCTCGCCATCCGCAGCATCCGCGACGTCCTCGTCGACTGCTCGTGGTGGCACATTCGCGGCGGGCGCCACGTCTTGGCCCCGATGCAGGCCGCCCTCTCGGCGGCCGCCACGCCGCAGGTGCGCGGGTGGAACTCGGGCAACCCCGCCGCCGAGGCCCAGGACCGGTTCGCCATCGTGGACATGTACGTTGCCCGCGTGCACGCGTCCCTGCGCGGTGAGCACGGGCCGCACAGCACGAGCGAGCTGTACGACCGGCTGCTCCGGGGGCCGCCGCAGGGGCCGGGGCCGGCGGTGGGGCAGCCCGGGAACTCGGCCGAGGCGAGGGCGCAGGCGGCTCAGGCTTTCAATGCCTTGATGCCGCTGTTGCCGGGGGTGGCGTCGATTGTCCTGCCGGCTGAGGTCGGCGGGCTGAGGGAGGTTCTGACGCGGATGGTCGGGCTGGCGTGGGTGGATGGCCGCTGGCACAACCGGATGATGGCGTATACCTCGGCGCCCGGTGGGTATTGGTAAGTCCCGGGGGGGAGGTCGGGGGTGAGGTGAGCCCGGCCTGGGGGATACCTACCTAACTAGGTAGCTTGGGTAGGTGGCTCTGTCTGAACGATTGTGCTGGACGCAGTCAATAAACATAAAACATTTTTTTAACGATTTTCTGATCTCTGTGACAACTGAACTTGTGTATTCCTGAAACTAACTCTGTGACTCTCCGAATCACTCCATCTTGTCGGTCCATGAGACTTGCGCATCGGCGAGGTCAAACAGCTTGTTTTCATCGTTATTGTGAATGCAGGGTGGCATGCATCTCCTTCTGTCCAGTCTTCTTACCCAATCCCCGACAGCAGCAACCCTTCATCCATCTCAACCACCCATGCCTCTTGCCGTACAAGCTAGCCCTCCCGGGGAGCAGCCAAGGGTTTGAACCCATCAACCTCTCTGTGTTGAACCTGGACCCTCCTTCTCCCCTTTGCAATCTTGCCCATACACCGGCAAGACAGGCACCCCAAGAGTCCGCGGCCGTGTCCCCCTGACATCGTCAACCATCTTTGCCACCAGGAGACTGAGGTAGGCAGTGACGATGAGCGTGTCGATCATAACGTCTGGTCCAAACCACGCCCCTGTCCCAAGAGAGACGGCGCCGGCGACAAGACCGGACTCGGGCCAGTACTTTGGGCTTCGGAGGATGTGTGATAGCCCAATCAGGGACCAGAGACCGAATAACAGAGGCAGGGAGTCGGTGAGCCTTGGCGGGAGGTGTTGGAGAAATGGTAAGCTGTGGTTCCCGGACCGGCGGCGGGACTCGACAATCAGTATCGTCAGGATGGAGCCGAGGAAGACACTGATGGCGTCGAGGGCTCTCAAGGCCATGCTTGTTATGGATGGACGGGACGGCGAGGAATCCGTTGAAGGCGGTGTGGATGGCCATGGCGGTGATGTATGCCCGTGTTCCATCCTTTGGGTCTCGTCTTGGGTCCCAGGGGATGTTGGAGTTTTCTCATTTTGACGATCTGGCCTCGGACTGCTCTGCACTCCTTCTTCGACTGCGTCTTGACTGGCAAAGGAGCACCCAAAGTTCGCCGTGTTCGACGTCGGGCTTGTTTCCCTTGGCTCCACGAATGACTCCGACTGCGCACTCTTCCCCGCATCAGAGGGCTGCTGCGACTGGTGTTTGCACGCTGCTTCCGTGATGATTTGACTGTTTGTCGAGCCAGAGCTAACCAACAGCATTGGGCGATCTGAATAGACGGACGCCCCCTCGTCATCGCATCTTTCCCCTTCCTCTGTGCAAGAATTCCCGGTGCAAGAAGAGAAAGTGTCGCGGAGTTCTGTTCCTGGCGCGGAAACCCTGCCATTTGCCCAGCCCTGATGATGGCCTTTGTATGTGCTGCACCGATTGCATTGCAGGTGTTGCTCATCGCTCGTCCATCTCTCGGTCACGCTCGTAGTTCTTGTGTCGTCCTCAATCAGATCGCGGCGTTGGCTTGTCTGCCCCTCGGTCGAGGTGCCCATATCGTATGTCGGGGCTCCAGCGGAGAATTGGCAGAGGTGAACCGTAGACTGGAGACTGGGTCAGTTATGTCAACATCTCGCGAGAGCTTCTTCGACTTCCAATGCGGCTGATGGTACGGTACCTTGAGGCAATTTCTTTGTAAGTCTCAGTCGTGCGAAATGTGGTATACCTAAGGCTTACGACAGTAACCAAGCGGCGTGAGAGGGAGAGGAAAGACGGGAAGGTGGAAGGGGGAAGAGGAAGGGAACGAAGCCTTGCGCGCCAGATGGTCAAGACTCATTGGAACGGGGGGCCGGGGGGGGGGGGCTTTGCGATTTGATTGGACTTGAGGTCGGGCATGCGGCGGCCTCCTTCTTTCCCAACACCGTGTTCACACACCGTGGTGGTCCATTGCCTTGTTGCGCAATCATTGACCCCGCTTACACTGTACACCCCCGGGCGGGGTTCAAGTTGCAGACGTTTCCCACCCCTTCGGCGAATCGTCCCCGACTTCCATCCGGGACCGGGCTTTGGTAGCTGTCAGTGAAGCAGCTACGCGGTTAAGGTGCCTCGTGGGCTAGTGGCAGGGATCAGACGTCGGGTGTGTGGGTGGATGCATTGATAGGACATGTATCTCCGCTTTGCATGGAAGATGAGTGTTTACACAAGTCACTGCAGTGCCCTTTCCCGCTTTTCACCAGACGGAACCAGTTAGAAGTGTTGGCCGCCCACCTAACCCTGAATCGCTTATACAGATACCCGAATATCTACCTACCAACCTACCTATCGTTTTTGCCAGCCACGCAGCGCAGGGGGTAGGTTGGCCCCCATGCCACCGTCCCCGATATATAGGTACTTAAAAGGTTTTGTGAAAGAGCGAGGTTTTCTGACCCGCTGGTAATATTGATGGTTTTACCGACTTGAAGAGCGGGCTCTCTGCTCGGTTGAGAAGTGTTGATGGCAGTACCGACTTAAAGAACGGGTCTCAAGAAGAGATCGTGCTCCTTAAGAAACCCTAGAAACGACCTCCATAAAGCAACGGCTGGCAAAGGAGGGAAATGTTTTTGTGTTTCTTAGGTTCCGGCGGCCTACAAATCGCTTAAGTGCAAAGGCGCCCGGGCGGGATTGAAGGCGCAGCAAAGCCCCCTCGCCCCACGATTGGAGAGTCCGAGAGATGTACACACCCAAAGACGCAAATCTGGAATGCAGGCCCAGGGAGGGGAAATCAGGGCTCTTGTAGTCTTACATTGAATGTACCTAGGTACCTACCAGGCACACCTAACAGTGTTCACTGTGCTGCCCCCCGTCGGGTTCCCACCCAAGCTGTTCCATTCATGTCACCGCCCGGGTTCCGGACCGGGGGAGGGGCTCAACCATAAGTCCAAATGGATAAAACTCTCTCACCCACCCCCCATTTGTCTTCCCTCTCCGAACTATACAATCCTTCCCCAGACCCTTCGTTCTCTTCTTCTACCCCTTCCTTCCTATTGACACCTCTTAGCCCTCTGAGGAGTATTCCCTGTTCATTCTCAAACCTATACCACATTATCTAAAGTCTTCCTGCTTCATCTTCAACATTTCTCCACTGAGATCCATTCCTGCGCGCGTCCCATCTGGCCTCCGGCCCATCTGGCCCGCCAACATGGACGACGGGCGCCCGTCACGGTCGCGACCCGCCGAACCCCCCTTGTACTTCCACATGGAACAGGCGCCAAAACACCCGACCACGCTGCTCCAAGCAGATGAGTTCCCTTACAGGCCACGTCCGTCGCCGCACGATAGATCCAAGGTCTTCAATGGAACACCGCTGACCTTTTCATCAGAGACCCATCCTGGTTCCTGCTTTTCGAGCCAAAGTCACCACATTCCACACCAACACGTCGGTCCCCAACCCAATGCCCGGCGAGAGGAGAAAACATCGACGGCGCGAATCAAGCAGGCCGACACAAGGCCCATTTCTCAGGAACAACTTGTCGCCGAGGTCAAGGGCATCTACGCTGGCCTTGTGATGGTAGAGGACAAGTGCATCGAAGTAGATGTCGCCAAGACCAACCCGCGTCAGCAATGGCACGCCCTCATCGCCGTCCCCCGTGCCCTGCTCCATGAGCACCATGACTTCTTCCTTTCCTTTCAGCATCCGTCTGCTTCGCCTTCCCCGCCTCACGAGCACCGCGATTTCTTTCTAGCCAGCCAGCACCCTTTTCCGTCGCCTGGCGTCCGGAGATTGGCGTCCAAGTACGCCATGCCGGCTCGCATGTGGCGTCACGGCATCCACACCTTCCTTGAGCTCCTCTGGCGTCACGGCATCCACACCGTCCTTGAGCTCCTCTGGCGTCACGGCATCCACTCCTTACTTGAGCTCCTCTGGCGTCACGGCATCCACACCTTCCTTAAACTCCTCTGGCGACACGGCATCCACACCTTTCTTGAGCTCCTCCACCGCGGGCTTCCAGTGTCACTCGCACACATGCTAACCTTCACTGTCTACCACGAACATTCCATGATGGAACACAAGCTTGCATTCATCTACCCGGCCTACTCTATGATGGCGTTGCTTTACGAGACCGTACCTGCCTTTGAGAATACATGGATCGAGTGTCTCGGCGATCTCGACGGTTATCGAATGGCGATCGAAGACGACAACGTCCGTGACCGGACCGATGCGAGCAGCCACCGGATGGCGATCGAGGATGACAACGTCAGTGTCGGTGATGCCTGGACCGAAGTGGGCAGTGAATGGTGCAACAAGGCCTCTGACAGGTTACCCACAACTGGAAGACTTTATCACCACCTCGCCATCCTGGCCAGGCCCAAGGCCATGCAGCAGCTCTTTTACTACAACAAGGCGCTCTGTGTTGCTATTACCTTTGTTTCGGCCAGAGAATCCATCATGACACTCTTCGACCCCGTCATGGCTGTAGATTCGAATTCTGGCTGGCAACCCAGGAGGCCGTCCACCGAGCATGCTTTTGTCAAGACGCAGGAGGTCATGTTCGCCAGTGAGAGGGTCGATAAGTTGAGCAAGCAACTTGACGAATTCATGGCGACTCTCGACAGCCACATTGGTCACTCCAAACCGCGGCTCCTCGAACCTGGGTATGTTCTTTTTCAAGCCATTGTCTCTCTACCGCGATTCAATGCTAAGGCTCAACCACTAGATACCACATGGCCATTTCAAATTGCTGCGCCGTGCTGGGATATGGAAGCACGAGCAACCCCATTCGCTCCCTGATCAACCAAACCCGCACCCACAAGCCGGAGACCGGCATTGGCGACGCCGCAGCAGTTCATATTTCCAGGCCGTGGCGTGACCTCGATCGACGGACCGACCTACCCATTGGCCTGCGACACATCGGTTTGATCGCAAACCCCTCCAACCCGAGCGAGGGTGTTCCACCGGCATCATCAGCTCTCAACGGCGTCCACAGTCACAACAAACGTCTCCATGGCCACAGAGTCAACAATCCTCCCCTGTGGAATCTCCGTTCGGGCGTCATCTCGCGCATCCTCCGCTTGTTCATCCCGCTCTTCGGCATCTCCGTCGTTTTAGCAGGGGACCCCTGGTACTTGCATGTGCCAAAGGTTCTCCTGCTCGGGGTGTCAGCCATGGGCTCCTTCGGGACAGGCATGGCCTCTTTGAACCTCGACATGGCAGATCCCGCAAGGGGAGATGGGCCCGCCCACATGAGCCTCCGGATTGCGGCTTCGCTCCTCGTCGGCATACTCGCTGTGGGCTATTCTTTCTGGTTTCTTCTCAGCCACGCTCGGAAGACACGTCGTTTCATTAGCGGCATGTTTTGTGCGAGCGTGTTTTGGCTGATTGTGCGCCTGGTCCGTGGGTCGAGTGACAGGGACAAGACCAGTGGTGGTGGGAGCGACTACATCTGGTTGGACGAGCTCAATCTTCTCGGGTGCGTCGCGACGGTTGTGGGCATACTGAATGCTCAGCGGAGTATGTTCAGCCCAGCTGAAGCGGAGGAAGATGATGAGCCTGGTGATCTTCGTGATACCCGGGGTGATGTGGAGAGTCAAGAGGAGGGCCGCCGACTCAACGCCCGTCGAGACGAGGACGGTGCCGGTGGTCGTCTAATGGGTTTGATGGAGATTGGGACATCTTCTGTGTCAGCTGTATCTCAGGTTGCTGGGGCCTAGTGGGTCAGGAAGATGAGCGGACGATGGGACTCGAATCTGTTTTTTTTGGAGTTGAGGAGGTTGGAATTTGAAGTTCTCCCCGAAGACTATGCCATGTCGGGCACTTATTGGGCCTGTGGCTGGGAAGCACAGAGGCCGATGAAGTGGAAATACGGATGTCTAGAAGAACCTAAATATATGGGAGAATGCTGGTATCTCGGAGGTGGCTGGTATCAATTCGCAACATGGTACATTTCTTCACTGGCGTCTAGACCCTCCCAAGGACTGGGTCCGTAATACATGTACTATCCTTTGAAGTAACTTCTTGAGCATGGACGACATAAGTTTCCAGGAGGAACGACACGCGATGCGGGCTTGTGTAACATGATTGGTCTGCAGATGTCCCGGCCCAGCATGCCATGCTGTGGAAGCTGATCTCCCCCGAAGAGGTTGCGTCAAACCCAGGGGGCAGTAGGGGGTGTACCAAGTACGGCTGGGGGGTAGCGCCATCACGCTGACACCGTGACGACTGCCGTCGATTGATTCCCCATCCATTGAGATTGGCCAAACAGTATCCTGACATAGCTACTGCAAACATACATTGTTTGATGATAATTTCAGGCAACTGCCGTTACACAGGCCATATTCGACATTGGTTAGGCAGTCACCGGTGGGTGCATGTTCATATATAAGGTGTGGCATAGGTACTTCATTCCACCGCGGCCTTCTTCTCCATCCATCTTTTAAAGCATACATTCACACCCCCGATATACCTGGAGAGGAACATGGGTAGAAAGCATCATGCTCTTTCATGGTTGGGTGGGACAAGAAACATCCAGTCCCAACACTGGCAAGGTTCAACGTCGGGCAGCCCCGAGTCCAACCGACTCCAACATCGAGGTGGACTTTCCAATTATTTGAACTTTCCCATCTAGAGCCACAATATGTCTTGCCCTTTCATTAGGATGATGTTTGAAGACGGTTTGGGCCAGACATTGCTGTCGCCGTACCCATACATTGCGTCTGTCCTGGCGATTCTCACTAGAAAATAATATGGCGACGATGCTGGATTTAAAGTGGATTGTTATTTTCGTCTCGATGTTTTCTCTCCATTTAATTTCAGCGATGTAGACGTCCTATCCAGCGACCGATGAACCTGCCAGATGCTCTTTCCTCTGAACAGCAAAACGCTCCCCACCACAGTATTCACCACAAAGCCCTTTCCCCTTCACACAAAACCTTTTCCCACACACAAACCTTCTTCGTCCATCAATCTCCAAACCTCACCTACATCTCCCCAAATCTTCGAACCTCCTTCGCACAGAGTCAAGCTTTGCATCGCCACCCAACAGCGAGGCAAAACCGTCACCCGAGCACTTCGAAGCCACCATCAAGATGGCCTCCATGAGCGAGATGTACCCAGAGTTCGCCACAGAGTTCGAGCGGCTCGAGGAGTTTCTGGGCCATGTCCAGGCTTCCAAGCTTGGAAGAATCAAGAGAGTCCTGGCCCGTTGCTGTTTTTTGGATCGCTGGGGTATTTTTTCGGACATCCTCAATGCTGGAGAGAAGTAGAGCTCACCGCTCTCAATGTCTCGGGGGCATTGCTAACTCATATGACAAAACAGAAGCGGAGGTGGTATCGACAACAGCATATGGGTCCCTGGTCCCGGCGACAACCAAAAGAATGATCGCCCACATTATACGAGCGAGTGGCTCGATATTATAGAAGACGCTGGTTTGCTTACCAAGGCCATGCCATACGACGGGGAAGACCCTGTACGTTGCCCACATCCCCGGGCCTGGGCCATCACTGGAAACAAGACCACTAGATGCTGACTACCCACCGCCATCACAGATAACAGTAGGGGGTCAACTCTTTAACATGGCCAAGAACCTACAAATGGCACTTACCCTCCTCCTCGTCGAAACAGAACCCTCGCTCATGGTCGCCGCATTCCACACCGTCGTGGGCCAGCTCCGCTCTCTCTTCCCCGGCCGCCTCCCCGCCGGCACCGACCCATATGGGTCCCTCGAGACCGCAAACCGCATCGTGGTCCAGACCAACGCCCTCGCCGCCCTCTCGATTTATCACCACCTCACCCTCGTCCCCTTCGTTGATAATACGCACGCTCTCCGCACCCTCAAGTCCCTCATTACCGACATCGGATGGCTCAACATCGTTACCGACCGGTTCCTCTACGCACGCAAATGCGGGCGCGTCGCGCTGCGGCTGACGGAGTATCTCAACGACTACCGGAATGGGGAGTTCAACGCGGTCCAAGAGGACGCAGACGGGGAGCTAGAGGTACAAGCATTCAACTCGGACTTCGACACCCTCGTCATGAACGCGTGGGCTTGGGCGTGGATGAGCCCGGAAACGTTCACGGCCGAGTTCTTGGATGGATACCTCGCGTACACACCACAGTGGATGGACATGGGTTTCCCGATGCAAGCGCAAGATGAGGGCTTCTTTATGGCACTCTACCGCGCCGGGATGTTCTGGGAGAAGGCGGTGAGGATGCTCGGGGTTGAGTTCTATGGGGAATGGGATCCGGAAGATCCCGAGGCGCAACCTGGCGGGCAGAAGAGGAAGACGGTGGTGGACCGGATTCAGGCGGTGTATGGCGAGGGGAGGAGGATAAATATGTTTATGCATGTGGAGCAGGTGAGTCCGGTGGACTTCGGTCCAAGTCAAGCGGGGAGAGAAAATGAGGAGGAGGATGAGGAGGATAAGGATGACGACAAGGTCAGCAGTGCCAGCGATCAGAACCCCGGGCCGGAGTAGTAGATGGACTTAAATACAAGCCTCGACTCGAAGAATGCTCTTCCCCGTCTGCAATCGCTTTCTTCGTCCTTACAATTGAGACTCTGTGCCAACTTGTCCTGAATCCAAAAAACAACACGCTGCAAACGGGCAGGCCACCAATCTTCTGGCCTTGGTCCTGCCTGGTTCTTCCCATACAACCATTGTCTTCGCACCGCGAAACTACAAGCACTTTCTCGCACGGCGCAGAATTTCCCGACAAAACGATTAAATTTCACCACCTGCTCCAAAAACGCCTTTCTCGAATCACCATCGTCCCAGCCACCAGGAATCGTCCCGCGGAAAAGACAGCACCGCCCATCGAACATGGCCTTGACGCAACGCGCTTCCCACCCCGAGCTGGCCGCCGAGTTCGACCTCCTCGACAGGGCTTTCAGTCATGTCTCGTATGGCGCGGTCATCAAGCGCGTCGTCGCGCGTTGCTGCTTTCTCTTCCCCGGGGAGATTCCAGTCCACATCATCAACACTGGAGAGAAGTACGTCCTCTGCTCTCCTCTTCCGGCCATGACCTTGCTGACCTCTTTCCACAACCAGAAGCGAAGTCTTGACAGACAGGAACGGAGTGGTCATGTCGGGTCTTCGGATCATGCGCCCCAACTACCACAACCCCGATGCCCTCGACGCCCAGTACATGTGTGGCTGGATCAAAGTCATGGACGACCTTCATCTGTTCATCAGCTCGTCTGTCGATGTACGCCCCCCCTCATCCCGTCTCCCCCCATCCCTTCAGACAACAAACCGCTAATTACCTCCTGCGCAGCCCGCCACCAACGAAGCGTACAAATCCATGTCCGCCACCCTCATCCAAGCCGCCGCCCTCCTCCTCCTCGACGAAGACCCCACCCTCCTCATCACCGCCTTCCACACCACCGTCCGCGCCCTCCGCTCCCTCTTCCCCGGCCACATCCCCCTCTCCCAAATCGTCCCCGCCGACGACGCCGCCTCCCCCACCATCCGCTCCCCCACCCGCGACAACCTCGGCAACCACATCCACGCCGCCCACCAATCCTACGCCCTCCACCTCCAATACCACCCCTGGACCGTCGTCGCCTCCGTCTCCACCAAGCGCGCCTCGGCCCTCCGCACCCTCCAGAGCCTCCTCAACGACCTCGGCTGGTACCACCTCCACCAGGGCGACTTCTCCGCGGCGCGGCGCCTGGGCGGCGAAGCCCGCTCCACGACGGACCACGCCGGCGCGCGCCAGTGGGCGGACCGGAACCCGGACCTGGCCGGGCCGTTCGCGACGGCGCCGCTCTACCTCGACCTGGACACGCTCGTGCTGCAGACGTACGCGTGGGCGTGGAGCTCGCTGGACGAGATCTCGGCGGCCGACATGGAGGCGTGGTTCACGCAGGAGGTGCCGGGGGACATGGCGGGGGACGAGGGGTTCATGCGGGGGTACCGGCGGGCGTGTCGGTTCTGGGAGGCGGCGGTGGGGAGGATGCTGGAGGTGGTGGGGGAGGTGGATGGGGAGGGGAATGAGGTTGGGGAGGTCGAGAGGTGGAGGGGGGCGGTGGAGAGGTTGGAGGGGTTGTATGGGAGCGGGAGGCGGATGGCGGTGTTTTGGCAGTTTGATGAGCCGTTTGATTGGGACCTGCCGGGGCTGGGGGGGCGGAGGGCGAGGAGGCAGGATGTTGGTTGATTTGTTTGTGGTTGGTATCGATGCGGAGAGGGACGCGGTGATGTTTGGGGGTGGGGGGGATGTTTCTGGGCCTGGAAGATGGGTGAACCAGACAGCACTCCCAGGGGCAGTGGCATAGATTTGGGGGTAGGTATGATGAATTTGTTGTTTGTTTTAACGAACATGTTGTTTGCTTCTTATTCTGCGCTCTCTAAACTTTGTGGCAATGACACATTGGAGCTTTGATCAAGCATTATATACGGCAGTATCCGGAAAGATCTTTATTTAAATTATGGGGGAGTCCCCTTCCCAATGCTCCAGAACGAGTCAACCCATCCCCAGGCAGGCTCCAGACAGTCCTCTTTCACTCAATACCCGGTACGCAGTGGGGACGCTGTTCCCTTTTCCGGATTCTGGAACTTTCAAGAAGTTGAATGGAGATGACTGTGCTCAGGCTGGAACCCAGTCTTCCTCTGCGTTCTTGGATGAGGAACCTAAAAAAGGGGGCATGTTGCACGACCGACTCATTGCCCACTGCCAACTGTTTCTAACACTAGCAGCCTTATTTCGGGCCTGCTTTCTCTCTCTCTACTTCCAACCTCTACCATCTCAACCATACCATACCCTCGCACAAAGAACTTGAAGAGTTCTCATGGCCACGACTGATCCCTTGTTGGTTTTCCGCCACGACGAGACGCGGGGCTCAACTCCTCAGAGCCAGACCACGACGACAACAACCTTAAACCTCCCCTTTTCTTTTTCTCTTCGGTGGTACAGCGATGTCCCAGTATCTGCTCGACTTTGAGCCTTGAGGAGACAGTAAGGCTGTTCCAAAGGTATACAGTTCCGCCATCAATGCCCGTCCATTTCGAGGCCATGATGGTGAGGTTTCTGGCATTGCGATGTGGAATTTCACTTCATCATGGTATACTCCGTCCCACTTCGCCACCAGCTTGTAAAGGCTTCGTCCAGTCCAGTCCGGCTGGATCCAGAAGAAGCCCAAGGCGACCGTCAAGCAAGACGTCCCGGGTCATGGGGCACATCAAATTTGTGGAAAACCCAGTGCCACCTCCTCCAGGCCGAGGACATAGCACTGGTCCTGGAACATGTCCCAGACCCAGGTCATGGGCGGCTTGCCGCTGGCGGCTGTCGAGGCTCAATGAGGTTGTTGATGGATCGGCTAATGCATTTGGCCAGCGGCTCGAGGTCAGAGAGTCGGACAACAGCAATCTTGGGCCTCCGGGGACGTGAGACGGTTCAGTCGAGGACTCCTCGGGCCGGGTACCTTAGTATTGACACTCGGGAAGGGTTGACTGCATCCCTTCAAGTTGCCGCCGTGTGAAACCAGAACGACCAATTCCCAACCATCTCCCACCAAAATCGCTGCGTCATTCTAGGGACGGGAAATCCTGAAGTTTGCCACATTATGCCATTCAGCATCGGCTCCAACGAAGAACACCGACGCAAGTTCCGCGACTATCTTGGACCAGGAACTTCCTGCATTCTCTCCGAGACACCCACATGGGCCCCTGACACTGGCCTGCACAGCATTTTCTCCGAGGACACGGGTGAAGACGACAAGGTCGTCTTGGAAGGCATCTGTGTCAAATCGGAGTCAGCGAGGGGTTTGATAACGGGCAGAAGAAGGTGCAGCGACGGGCGGAAAGAGGGTACGTAGATGGAGGCATGTGGTGTGGCATCTTCGTAGGCAATGCTTCGGTCAGGGGGAGGCCAGGATCTGCCTGAGGAGGAGAGTTCGGCTTCGTTGCTGTTTGGACCAAGCATCCCCGGCTGAGCTCTCCTCTGGCAATCAGATAGAGGATGGCAGCTGTCCACTTGATAAGACAGCTCCGGCGAGAACGGCGGCGGGCCAAAATCGGGTCGGCGTCCCGAGCAGCCACACAACCTCGCCGATTTTTTTGTTTGTTTTTTCATCCAGTCTCCCAGTTTTGCTTTGAAAATTCGGATGCGTACAAATCATATAAAATACTCTCTTCCCTTTCACCTCTCCCACCCACAAACATCACAACTCGCACAACACCACCGCACCACCACACCTTCGATCTCTTTGATCGGCCAAGAACCTGCCTCTTCCTCTTCCTTAGGCTCACCTCACCACAACAACAACCTTAAGTTCCCACCCTTTGTCAAGATGCCTTCCATCTACGAGAAGTACCCTGAGCTCGAGACCGAGTTCAAGCTCTTGGAGAACTTCCTCTCCTTCACACCTTACCTCGATACCGTAAAACGTGTCTTGGCTCGATGTTGCTTCCTGTCCAACACGAGTCTTCCTCTGCATATTCTCAACTCAGGAGAGAAGTATGTTCGTCGCACTCGACATCACCCCCCCTTATCCGCCGACGACCTTTGCTAACCGTAACCTTCAACACAGGAGCGGAGGACCGATGGACAATTCCATCTTTGTCGACCTTGCCGAGCATAGAACCGAGGAAGACCGCGAGAGCGCAGAGTATCTCTGCCATTGGATCACAACCATGGAGACCGCTGGCATCTTCGTCATGTCCTGGGAATGCGTAAGTTGACACCCTCACATCACCGTCGTCTCGGTGCCGTCAGACACCCGTCTTTTCCACCAGCTTCCACCCCCTCCGATGTCACTCCGAGCAAAAAGAAGAACAAGAACTGACAAAACAAACAGCCCCAGTCCGGTGAAAAATTCGTCAACATGCCCCTCTCCACCCAAGAGGCGGCCAAGCACCTCCTCCTAGACCTCGACCCGTCCCTCCTCCTCTCCGCATTCTCCACCGTCACGGACCACCTCCGTGGTCTCTTCCCCGGCCGCATCCCGGCCGACCTCGCCGCGGCCGTCGACTCCGACGACCACGACGACGCCAACCCCGCCCCCCGCCCCATCTCCACCCCCCACCGATCCCACCTCGCCGTCCACATCACCGCATGCCACGCCACCCACGGCACGCACCTCACCACCATACCCTGGGAGGACCTCATCAACGGCGAGCTCCCCGCGGCCTCGGTCGACCGCATCACCGCGCTCCGGACGCTCAAGTCCACCCTCAACGACCTCGCCTGGTACCGCCTCTGCGGCGACCACGACTACCCTGCGGCGCGCGAGGCCGCCGCCGCCTCGGTCGCGCTGCTCGCAGCGCACTACGCCGTCGAGGCGCTCGCGCCCTCGGAGGCCTGGACGCAGGACCTGGACGCCCTGGTGGTGAGCGCGTACGCGCGCACGTGGACGGACCTGGCGGACATGGGCCCGGCGGGGATGGAGGGGTACCTGAGGTATGAGTCGCCCGGGGAGCTGACAAAGGAGTTTGTGGCCGGGATGGACGAGGGGCGTGCGTTCTGGGAGCGGGCGGTCGAGATGGTGATGGTGAGTGTGCGGTGCGAGGGGGAGGCGGAGGGGGATGTAGAGGTGAGGAAGAGGGCTGTCGAGTGGATGGACGGCATGTATGGAGATGCTGGGCAGAGGCGGCTGGAGGGTTTCAGGAGGGTGGAGGAGGAGTATGATTGGGATAATCCAGTCTTGTTTGACGATGCGGGGGTGGAGAAGAAGAAGAAGAAGAAGGGGAAGCCCGCTGCGAAGAAGAGGGGCGGTGGTGGCGAGGGCAGTGGCGCTGCGGCTGGGACGAGCACGGCCGTGGCTTAGGTCACTGGTGTTGAGGGGACTCCCGCCCGAGGCAGGAGCAAGGGCATGATGAGCGAGAACGAGCTGGAGATGGAGATCAGGGGGGTTATCCTCCTCTTTTCGTGACTATAGCGTGGCACTTGGCTTTCATAGATCGTCTCTAGACTTGATACCCGACAGGTAATACCAACTGGTACCCCGTCCTACTTTGACCACCATCGGTGACCACTGAACAGGCTTCCCAAACATCACTAACCTACGCACCACCCTTCTGAAACGAAGTATGATGAACCTCCACCACCTTGGTAAACGCCTCCACCTCCCCAAATGTCCCCTTCACCCGCTCATGTGCCTCCAGCCGCTTCTCCAGACTCTCCCAGCCGCTGGCTGCAACAAACACCGCTGCCCCATTCACCGTCTCCAGCGCCCATCCGTTGGTCCCTGTCACGAACCCCTCAGGAGGATTCGCATACAGCGGGGCCAGCACATTCTTGAAGGCCGCCTCGAAGGCCGACCTGTTGACATCGGCCGGGAGAAAGAACGACGAGAGCTGCACGAGAGGAGCAACCGCAACTTCGGCAAACGGCTTGTCAAAAGGGACAGCGTTGTGGTACGGCTTGATGAGCGGGTTGGAGGTGTCGACGAGCTGCTGGATGAGGGCAGTTGCCTCGGAGTGGAGGGGGGAGGACTGCGAGGTTTGGTAGGCTTGTTCAGAGTTCCAGACTGGTGGGACAAAGGAGTCAGTATCAGGTCAATACCTATGGAGGGAGGGAGACGGACCGTTGACAAACTCGAGCGAGTTGGGGCGCTCGAGGGGGGCGCCGCGCCAGTGGCCCTCGAGACCGGGCTGGGATGCCAGCTGGGGGCCGAGGTCCTTGAGGGCAGTTGCGGCGTCGGAGGACTCGGTGCCGGGCTTGAAGGGCAGCCAGGAGAGTTCGGTGATGAGGGGCATGCTGGGCGGTGATGAAGTCGTTTGGCGATGCTGATGTGCCTCGGACAGAGTGTCGGTTCCAAGTGGGAGATGGGCTTGGACGTGTCTTTATACTGGACAATGCTGCCGACTTCCCCTCTCACAAAGGTCAGGGTGTCCTATCAGAGACATATTGCCTGGCATCCACGTTCGGCATCGCCGGTCGTGACTAGAATGGTTCAGAATACGTCAGCATTGTGGACAAGTTGGAGGCGGCAGCATTGCGTCGACAGCCGGAGTGGCTGCGGGGAAAGGGAGTCAATTTGGAGACATGGGGCCGGTAACCTGGAGCATTATGCCGGCACTGCTGCCGCCCGAGGTCCCGGTGCCGTCTCGGTTGTGGTGCAATGTTTCGGAAGCTTCCCCACGTTCCATTGCCGGGTTCGGGTACCGGATGCTCTGGATCATGGATGACGACCCTGTTGGAAAAGGGGACGAGCTCCGGACTGTGTACGTCGATTGAACAAAACAAAGCTCCAAGGCATCGTTGCCGGCGACCTATGGTAGAATGTGGAAAGATCGTTGCATCCAAACAAATCAACGTGGAAGCTCGAAAGCCGACGAGGGTCCGGGGATGTAAAATGAACGAGGGGGCAGTGCGAGGACCCGGCGAAGCCCACGTCGTTGCTTCCGTCTGTCACATCCGAGTCCGGCTTCAACCAGGCTTGGCAGCCAACTCCTTCCACGAAATCAAAGTCTGGCGAAACCAAGCCGTCCGTTTCTCGCCAACCCTCTTCGGTTTCCTTTAAACAATACTACAGCATTGCTGTTGGCCGATCCCACATCACCCTCGCCCTGCGTCCTGGGCAGGCGAGGCAAAACGACTGTTGTCAGGCGCGAAGCCGAAGCTACAGACCGCACAGGCACATGCATGGCATCGACACGGTACACCTGCAATGCCACCCACACCTATTGTCGCCGCGCTGATGTCGTACATCTACCCCTCATCTTCTCCCAGTTATGAGCCCGTCTCTCTTCCCATCTAACCACCTCGTCACTCAAACACTTGGTTGAAGTCGCCGCAATGGCTGACACGCTCTACAACAGGTGTCCGCTCCCCCCCTATCCAGGGCATATCCGCCTCCTCCGACTCCATCCCTCCCCAGACGCCTCGGCTCCTCTCAGCGGGACAATTTTCCCAACAACCTTTGACGCCGTGCGCGGGACCTACGAAGCGCTTTCGTACTGCTGGGGAGACGACGCCAAGCCAGACACGATCAATCTCCATCTCGAAACCGAAGACGAACATACAAGCCCATCCAACCCCGATGGGATCCAACTCCCAATCACAAGCAACCTTGCCGAAGCCCTGGCCGATGTCCGTTCCCCGTCCTCCGACCGCCTTTTTTGGATAGACGCCGTCTCAATCGACCAATCCAAAAATGGAGAAAAGTCAATCCAGGTCCGACAGATGTACGACGTCTATGCCAACTCACTGCGAACCCTTGTCTATCTTGGACGCGGTGGGTCGGAGGAAGTGCAGGCCGTCATTGCCCACAGGGACTACTTGCGAGCAGTCAAGATCAAGAACGAGAAGGTTGTCGACTTCATCCGAGCCCAGGATACGGGCACACTCGTCACCTGGGACCCGGCCGTCGGGGTGATCCGTGCCGGCCAAGGAGCGCCGGCAAAAGTGGCCAACGAGTCCGATTGCCTCGACTACCGCACCATCGCCACATTGCCAGACACCACAGATGGAGTACTCTTTGCCCACTGCCCCGATCTTGAGGATTCCTGGGAACGCATTCTCGGACGACAGTGGACTACACGCGCCTGGACGACGCAGGAGTTTGTCGCCGGCCCGGACGTTCTGATGCAACTTGGTCCTGGTGATGTGTTTCTGACCCTCGCTGACCTTGAGAACCTCTTCCAATACTGCGAATGCCGCCACGTGGCTCCATGGACTGAATATGACCATCGAAAGTACCGTGGGGTCTATATCGCCCATGTCGACCGTCTTAAAACTGCAACCTTCAACAGCAGGAACATTTGCGGCAAGTTCGGAAAATTGATGACGCTCAGGCTCCGTGGGGAGAGGTCAAGTCGGACAATTGCCGGTATTCTCGGGGACTTTACTATGGGGGGTATCGCGGCGACGATACTCGCTACCCAGGATCCAAGAGATGTCCTTTGGTCACTCCTCGCTTTGGGTCGCGACAACCTTGTGCCGGAGCTTCAGCCGGATTATAACCTTGGGACCGACGAAGTGTATCGCCGTTTCAGTATACACATTGCAACGCAGGATTTCCGAGGTCTCCGACTACTTTTGAGAATGCCCCTCCTGAAGGAGAAAGGAGCGCCGTCGTGGAGAATGGGTGAACGGCTCCAAACTTCCACCTCAAACCGAGTTTACGGACTTTTCCAGAGGACGGACAGTCCATGCAGTGGCTGGGTAAGGGCAAACAGCCAGGGCACGGAGTTGACTGTCCCCGGAGTTATAGTGGACAGCATTGCCCGTCTCGCTCCGCCTTTACCATATAGGGCTACAGAGAGCTTTAGGTTGAGATATCTTCGCTTCGTTGCCTCGGTATATTCAACGGTGGTTGAAACGGCCACTTGGCCGGGGCTATTTCTTCTGCAAGACGAATCGCCCGAAGAAGCAGTCTTCAAGTTTCTGCGTGGGCAGACACGCTTTGCCTCTCACTTTCCCGAGGAAGTCGTGAGGAGTGGACGGATTGTCCCCCCCAGTATCCTCAACCTTGATCCCGAGTGGCAGGAGTACTACATGTGTTGGTGTGCTACGACTCTGGCCGTCCTCGATCACGTCGGGAACATGGATGACCTGAGGGAAGAGGATCAGATTCCGTACGATGGTTCCGTATCTCTGTTTATCAACCTCCCGTTTTTCGACAAGGTCCGCAGAAACGGGTGGCCCATCAACGTGGTGCGTAACCTTGGAGGTTCGGTTGTTGACCCCAACCCCAACATTCCTCTACCCCGTCCCGAGGATCTTACAACCTTTGAAGCATGCCGTTCTGTGTGGAGAGGTTTGGATGGGTCGGTATGCTTTTACGCAGTTCTTCTGCATTCTATGTGGACAGGCAAGAGCATAGGAATGAGCAAAAGGGGTCACCTCTGCCACTTAGACAAGGAGGCGCGTGTGGGGGACGGGATTGCGATGCTGAGAGACGTGGAACACGCTGTCATCCTGCGGAAACAGCCCAGCGGTGCATACATCTTTGTTGGAAAGGCATACGCTCATGGCTTGCTGGAGGGCATGGAGATGCACGGCGACGTGGAGGAGGAGATTCGGATATGCTAGGCGCGGTTCCCATCTTTCTTATCAATTCAACTCATCACCCCCGGCACTCGCCCAACAATCCCATCGTCACCCGTCCGTGCCCCCGAACCAACATTGAACAAACCCACCACCGCCGATGGCGCAATGCCACGAGGTAGACTCTCCTCCGGCCCCCCGGAGTCTGGTTCGCCTAATCCTGCCGACCACCGACACACCGACCGACCAGCGATCCGGCCTGCCCCCCGCCCCCCCCCCCCGCACCGGAACCCAGTCCCCGAAACGGACTAGCCCGGCGCCCGGGCGGCCGCCAGCACCAAGACGCCCGAGCGCGTCGCCCCCCCCCGACCGAACCGGGACCGGTAAAGGAGCGGCAGTGGCGCACGCGGTCAATTTCCCTGTCACATGTTTTCGAGTCCGGGCGCGCGGTGCCGCTCGCGCGTCGGCACTCGCAAGCTGGTCCGCCCGCCGACGTGCGTTGAGCGGCTCGCTCGGTTCTCTCGCGGGGGGGGCTTCCTCTGGGATTCTGGTGGCTTGATGTGGCGTCGTTCGAGACTCCGGGGGAGGACCGTGTGTTGAGCGAGTGGGTTTTTTGACGTTTCTCCTTTTGCCCCTCGCGTTGGAACTTGTTCAGGCCGTTTTGAGATCTGGTGAGGAGGAGAGGTTGTTGTGGTCATTGAGAATGGAAGCAGGAGGAAATGTGGCACTTGAATCGTTACATGTATTCAAAATTTGGGTATTAAGCTATTTATCTGGTATCAAAAACAGATGCTGTTGTTATTTATCATGGCACATTTCACGGTCATCATCTTCCGGCCTCGCTCATTTCTTGATGTCGTGGTGCACCTCGACGTCGGGCTCGTCGTCCAGCCGCGTCGCGCCGCGGCTGTCGCGCCGGCTGTTGTTGGACAGGGGCGCCTTGAAGGAAAAGTTAAAGTCCGACAGCTTGTAGGACGTAAAGGTGGGCGTGCGCGTCTCGCGCACCAGCACGCGCAGCGTCGGGATGCACGCCGCCATGAGCGTGATGGTGCCCTCGGTGATGTCCCAGAGGAAGAGCTCGACCTCGTTGTCTGCGGCATGTTAGCATTTTGCAACCTCGGGTTGGCTGGACATGAAGGGGACTCACAAGCATCACCAGCCCCCAAGTTCGGCAGCGCCACGCACTTTGCAATGGCCGTCGCGCCCGCAATGACGCCCATGCTCAGCGCCACGCCCACGCCAATCTTCTCCTTGGTCTTGAGCTGCATGTCGCGCAGGATGCGCCACGGCAGCGCCGCCAGCACAAAGTCCATCATGGAGTTCCACGCGCCCAGGCCGATCCAGATCTTGGTGCCGACGCGCGGCGCCCAGCACCAGCCACCCGTCATGTGCGGGTCCCACGTCTTGCTGAGGGGGACGCACTGCGCCCACGGGATGATGGCGCTGATGATGGTGGTTACGTTGATGGAGATGATGCAGAACCAGATGAAGGCCTTGGTGCGGCCGTTGGTCAACCGGAGGAGGGTGATGCCGAACGACGTCTTGGTCCAGCCTGTGATGGTGATGGTAAAGGTCGCGCGGACCGATATGATGATGATGTAGCGGGCGAGGTCCTTGATTTGAAGGTCCCAGGAGTGGCGGCCAAGGCCGGACTCGGTGACGAGGCAAGTGGTGAGGGCGGATGCGCACACGATGAGGCACTGAGGGTGTTAGAGGAGTGGAACGAAGAGGGGGAAACTCGAGGCATACCCAGGCCGCGATCAAAATGTGGTCGTCCCACCATAATTTCCGCCCGACGAGCTTCTTGGAGTAGATTCGTAACGCCAGAAAGATGGTGGCGAAGGAGGTCAGGGTCCAGTGGACGACGAGGATGGTGGTGCCGCGGTCATCGTGAGGGCGGGCGGCGAGCTCCTCGTCCGTGGGCACGCCGGACATGATGCTTCTGCGGCTCGACTTGTCTGTCAGGGCGGTGTGTGTTGACACTGGCGAAGATCTACTTTGCGGTCATCGGGATTGGGAGGAATGGCATGCGTCTTCGGCTCCCAGGGCGCGGCTCGGCTGAGCTGCTTCAATTTGTTGATGTGCAGAAATCCGGGGAAAAGGTGAGCAGACAAAGTGCCGAGCGAGGGTGGTGGGACTGCCGCCCTTTAAAACAGACCAAGTCGCCGGGTTGGAGTGGGAGAGTGGCATCCGCAGGAGCTGCACCCCGGCTCAGCATGGTGGAATCGCGGATGGGAGATGGGGTGGGTATCAGCGATCCCCCCCTCCCCTCCCCAGTACCGGTCAACGGCACCCTGCCACGTTTGCGAGCTTTGGTCCAGTGGCGCCCTCGACGGAGGGAGGCTTCTCCGCCGCCAGGAACTGTCCAAGGCGCATTGATGCGACGGCACTGGTGGCACTGGCGGGTCTTGGTCTCCTGGCGCGAGGGACCAGAGCGGCGCTGGTCCTCGAAGGGGAGGTCTTTGCCAATGGTCTTTGGTCGAACGACGACGGCTTCGTTCCCCGGCGAAGAATATGGAGCATGATATGGAGTTTGTCGAGGCCGTTTCTTCCCGTGCGTGCCGCGTGCCGAAGGGGTTTTGTTTGAACTGTTCGTACCTGATCGGCCGGCGTGGTTCTGTCGATCCCCATCTGTGGTCGAGGCCGTTCATCGATGGTCAGCTGCATGATGGGAGAAGCATGTTGTGCCGTGTCGTGTGTTTCTGCATGTCGGGCGGATGCGACTCTGGCAGTCGACACGGCTGCGCTCCTTCAAGGTGTTTCCCCTGGGTAGCACTGCCCAGTGCCTGCACTGCTTCATCACACCACGGACCAGGCGCAGTGCAACAACAGCACACGGTCATCGTTCGTGTGGTGATGGTGGTGGCGGTTTCTGGAAATCCTCACCCCTCCTCCACTTGCCGGTCCAGGCACCAGACTCCAGACTCCAGAGTCCAGGCCAGCCAGTCGCTGTCGCTGACGTTCAGGTCGCGTGGTCGCCAAGCCGGTTGGCTGCAGGGGGGCGTGATTTCAGGGGGAACCGCGAGCGTGATTCGTGAATCATTTTGGAGATCGGACAAGGTTGAATGTTGAAACTTGACATGAGGGAGTGCACACCATTCATTGATCGACGCGATTCAATGCGAAATGCAGGCGGGCCGTTTGTGGAGGAGGAGAGGAGTTGTCGGCGTTGAGGTTGAGCGGGAAGACGACTGTGAAGCTTGATCTTTTGCCTTCTTGGACATTCCCTGGAGACTGGAGTCGGGCAAGAAGGAGAGGGGCTCGAGTCTCGAGAGGGGAGAGGAGAGGCGGAGAGGGGGATGCAAGTTTTTCAAGAATGGGGTCGCGGTAGCCAATTTGGGCTTCGACGCGCACGGACCCGAACCAAAGAGCAGATTATCGACAGGGTGCAGAGGGAAGCTATTCCCGTTTGACTCGAGCACACATGGGCCACCGCCGAGCTCCGAGCCGCCCTCCTGCCCATGAACTTGGAGATTGGCGGAAATACTCGCACATGGTAATGGTGGGTGGCACTGAACGGTGAACCTCTGTTCCAAATGTGACGATGCACGGCACTTGATAACATCCATGTTGATGTGATCGGTCGTCAGAGACCACCAGCCTCAAACTTGTCTTCATTCTCTCATGTTCATGTGCCAAGCTCTTTGACCTCTTTGACTCCAAAGTCTGAACTCAACCCCCTTTTTCAATGTCCCCCGCCCCTCAACAGGAGTACTCGATGCGTTCATCTCACCCCGCAGACCTCTAAACCTCAAGATGTAGGCGTCAAAGCTGCATCTGGCATGCCTCCTCAGAGCCAGTCCGCGCCTGACAAAGAAAACCCGAGACGCGTCTGCCCGCCAGTCCGCGTCTCGCAAACAGAGCCTAAGACGCGTCTGCCCGCTAATAAACGCATCTCAGCGTCAACCTCATCCTCGCGCGCCTCATCGCCGATACAACATGCCTCCCCGACCTGAAAAGACGCCTGCAAACTCAAAATCCCTCAAAGCAGGCCAACCCCCTCCAGCAGCTCCCCTCCCTCCCTCATCAACATGGCATACGCGTCCCGATACTCCCTAATGGTCGCAAACCTCCCCCATTCCTCCGGAAACCTTTCCTTCATCCTGCTCTTCCGCATCTGGTCCCGATCACTCCAGACGAAATCGCTCTTCGGGCCCTCCCTCATCTCAAACACATCGTGAAAATCTCGTCGAGCCTGCCCATCCGCCCTGGTATACCACATCGCCATCCGATACACCCACCTGCCCCGCTCGTCGCGAACGAGAGCACCAGCCGTGCTTCTTCCATACTCGCGATCCCGCATGGCCACCGGCCGCATGCCGCCTCGCGTCAGGTGCGTGTACGCGTTCTCGGGGAGCTCGACGATGATCTTGCCGCCCTCCCGCAGCCTTTGCGGCATACACAGGCACGCGGCCCCGAGCGGCATCAGCAGCCATACGTTCCACACAAGGGTCTCCTTCCTGCTCTGGGTGTGCACGATGGGGCGGTGGTCGAGGAGGTCGGTGAAGGATATGGCGAGGTGGCGGAGGTGCGGGAGCTTCCCGATGAGGTCCGGGAGCCTGCGAAGCCTTTCGAACAGCCAGGGGCGGCCCCCCTGACGGCCGATAATCTGGTGGAGGGGGCTGGGGCGTACGTCCCCGGCGATGGGGGCCCGGCCGAACATCATGACATCGAGCTTGAGGTGGATTGATTTGATCAGGTGGACCGGGGCGAGCTGGATGGAACGGGGGAGCGGGGTCATGGGGAAGAAGAGGACATTGAGGAGGACGTCCGAGAAGAAGAAGGTGTTGGTCGAGTATAAAACTTGTTTGCCGGAGTGGTAACTGTCAGTTAGGGAGGGATTAGCTTTTGTGAACAGGGGGTCGAAGAGTCCATGTCATAAACGTACGCCTCCCGGCAAGAAAGCAGCCAGCCCATCGCCCCGATGGTATCTTCACAGCCACGGGCACCCTTCCTCTTCCATGACTGGCACTTGGTTGCCTCCCCATGGAGGCAGCGGTCTTCCATCCCGCTCCTCAAGGCCGCCGGGCGTCTATCCGACCCGGGCTCGTCCCACTTGTCCCCCACTGGTTCGACGTCGTGGCAGACACTACTCCATACCCAGCATCTCCGCCGTCTGTCGTCGTCGGACGAGTAGTCGACTAGCGGCGGCGCTGCGCCGCCGTGCTCATGGGCAGGCCTTGAATGCACAAGCTTGGGGAAGGGTGAAAAGATCCAGTGGCGGTGCGGCGGGCTTCGCATATTCAGTTCGACGTGGATGGTGCGGTTGCCAAACGCGGCGGTGAGGATTTGGAGGCGAATTTCGAGAGGCAGAGACAAGATGTGTGTCCGCGGGGCTTGCCGCCGAGGGAAACGACGGCGGAGAGACGAGACGATGCGCCGAAAGGGACCTGGCCGTGCTCCGGACCGCGGTGCGTCCGCCTTTCCTTTTCCCTGTGTTGGTGAGGCCATTGTTAAGAAAAATAAAGGTGGGAACTGGGAAATGTTGGTGGCGGCTTCTTGTCTGACGAAGGGAAAAAAGAGGGTGGTGGAAGGCTGAGCACGATGTTGGAAAAAGCGAATGCCTACACTGTGGATAGAATGTCGCCCGGGCGCTGTGCCTTCTGTTCTTGGAACCCGTACTTGTCTCCCGGGCTTATCAAAGTTGTTATCGGACCACTGTGTTTCTTCGGCCCCGTCCTTGCCTGGATGCACTTTGTATTCGCGTCCACTACCGAAAACAACGGAGCTTGACAGTCTTTCCATTTGAACTGCTCCTAAAAGGCCCGGCCTCGCTGGACCATGTGTGCAATATCGAGGTACGTATATCCCCCGCGCAAGCCCTGTCGGTCCCTACCCCATTGCAACCACCGATACCGTGATTTCTGCCACCTGGATATCCGCCTCGTTTTTGATGATGAAGCTAATGTCATTCATCCAGATATATCCCCGACTGCTGAGCGTCTGTCCTGATCTGTAGGGCTGCCCCAGTCGTGGTCAAGGCCAAGCCTGTTGCCTTGCCAGACTTGCTGGACCCTCGATAGCGCCCAAAGAAGAGAGCATACCTCTGGGTCGTTACACCTTGTGTTTGGTCTTCCAGCTTCGCCATCATGATTCCACAGAGATAGACCAAACCAGCAACAAGTACAAAGACAAGGTCGGCTGTCGTCCCACTGGACCGCGTTATGTGTCTGATCTCAAAGCGCCCTGAACGCCGAGAAATGGAGCCCGAGAAAGAGGGACAACGGAATGTCCTGCAGCAACCTGGAGAAGTCAGCCAGACGAGCATCGTGTGTCCAAGGTTCGAAGGCATGCTGACGGATGGGACCGACCGCAGTCCTCGGGCCGCCTCAAGGACTATATCGCTGGCTTGCTCGCCCTTGGCCTGGCATCGATATTCCGACTTTGTCATCAACAGTCTCTTTTCGAGCCCAAGATGACCAGCAAGAGAGAGATACGTCGACACCCTATCGGGTGGTGCCTGTTCCGCCCCAGGCAACACGAAGATGGCATTTGGCCGGCGGATTTAATGGCGACGAAGGAGGGAATATATCAACACATGTTGGCTCAGGTATATCAGCATTCGGCGGCGAAACACCAGAGGCAAGTTCATGGATATAATCCGAGTTTCCCAGACAGTACCTATTGTGTATTGCTTACCATTTGCACATGCACAGGAGGAGAATTGTCCCAAGTCGTCGCCAACACCACATATCCATGAGCCTGTCCAACCTGTCGTCAACGATGCAAGGCTTTCCTCTTATACACCGACAATGTCCTGCATGACGGCTGAACCCGACAAACAACTTGGCCGCTGCGGGCAGGTTTCTATTTTGGTTTGCCCCTGGCAGATTTCCCGCTTGCCAAGAAAGACCCCTGACTTGGCCGACAACAAACTTGCCCGTCACCCCGCGCAGGACGCCAACGGTGTTGCAGCGGCACGTGAAGGCGCGGTACTGCAGCATCCGCGACACGAATGCGGCACGAAAGATCGGGCAGCAAGCCAGACACTTCTCGCAGACGACAACCGAAATGATCGCGGTCGAAAGACCGGAACCAGTCCATGACTTGGACCGAGCAAGAACAATACCTATTGACCGTCACCAATCCCGAGTTCTGGATTTCGTGTATATTCGAGCTCGGCCGTGGGTCGCGGTTGTTCGTATCGCCGGGTAATAAGGGTCCTGGACCAACAGCAACATAAAGTCACCCCACCTCGTGATCGGCACGGCCGCGATCCTTTGGAGGGAAATTTGCCTCGGCTTGGCAATGTCAGGCAACGACATCTCTATGTAAAGGCTTGAACTCCCTACTCGGTGGTTTTAGCTGGTCTACCGAAAACGCTCAATCTCGGCCATACCCCGATTTTATCACGGCAATCCGCCATGATTCCAACAACATCTCTGGCGGCCCTCCTCGGGGCAACCATCGCGGCCGCAGATTCACGCTCAGCGATTGAACCGCGCCAGGAAAGACCCCCCGTCGTGAGTGCGGCAGGAAACTGGAGGACCCTCCCCTGCGAACTTGAGGGATACGACTATGGGACAAACTTCGACTTGACGCCCACGGAGCAGTGGGTTCTAGTCGACTGCCCGACCGCATGGAGCGACGTCATCAACGAGTGGAAGAACGAGTACTGGCCCCGGCAATCCTCCATGTTCAGCAGTTTCGTCATGAGCAGATACGGCCGAGCAATATCTGCCGAATGTGGAACTGTTAGCGCGCACTTCAACGTCTGCCCCTCTCGAGGAACGTGCTCCGGCCACCCGGGTGGCGTCAACCCGGCCGGCGCCGAGGTTTCGAATGCCCTCGCCCGAATCCACGAGGTAAGTGCCCTGCCCCCTGAACGACCACCAAACTAACCCGGCCAAGATTTTCTACGCGTACTACGAACTCCTCCCCAGCATCGGCCCAGAGCTCATCAATCCCTACCACAACCTGACCCAAGACCTGAAACTCATATCCTACCTCCTCAACAGCCGCCCCAACTTCAAAACCTCGACGGTCGGAGTCGCCATCCTCGCCTCCGCCGCCTCCATCTTCAAGTCCGACCTCCAGACCCGCCCCTACTTCAGCTACCACCCCGCCTCCCTCCGCGCCTCCCTGACGACCCTCGCACAGGCCCTCGCCACCAACATCTCCGCCCTCAACCCCCTTGAGAACCCCTCCCTCCCCGACGGCCCCGGGTTCTCCAGCCTGCTCGACACGTGGAAGTCGGTCACCCAGAGATCCGCCCTGCACCTCTTTCGCGGCTCAAACCAGTCCATCGACCGGCTCACGTCGCTCATCGACGACGGGCGCATGGGGCGCGGGGTGTTCCCGCGCGGGCGGTTTGCCCAAGATTGGGAATGGCAGCAGGGGTGGAAGGAGGCGGAGCGGGGGGTGGGGATTGCGTTCCATATGGTTGCCATCCCGGCGATGTGGGAGGATGCCGGGGCGGGGGCGGTGGTCGTGCCTGGGAGGAGGGAAGAGGGGTGCGAGGATCCGACGGGGAGTGGGAGCCGGCCGGAGGGGGTGGACAAGAAGACGGCCGAGAAGACGTGGGTTTGCGACGGTGGGAGATTGTGGTATCTGGTTGGGGCCAAGGGGGGGAAGCTGGGGGCGCCGAGGGGGCTGGAGGAGCTGGATGGAGCGTTGGTGGGGAGTGGGAAGTGGGGGAGGGGGACGTTTGGGGGGGTGGGACGGGGGGATTTGGTTGCGGCGTGAGTTCTTCTGTCCTCCTTTTCTTTTCGGTTGCAGTGGCTAACATTCGAGGTGATAGGGCTGTGAGGACGTTCAACAGCAACGGGGGGAGGAATGGCGGGGAGCCGGACTTTGGGGAGAACTCGACGCTGGTGATGGAGTTGTATGACCGCGGGATTGAGTCGCCCGGGCTGGTGCGGTTGCCGGTGTGCAGCGCCGAGGAGGCGGCGAGGAACGGGAAGAAGAAGGACGTGACGTGGGACGTCTATCCATGCGACATGATCGAGGGGTCGGTGGAAGTACCGGCCAGCGGAGCGAGTCGGCTTCAGGGGGGACCCTCAGGGGGCGTGGTGGGGCAGATGATGTGGGCGGGCTTGGTCATGGTTTGCTTGGTGTGGTTGTGAGCAGAGCCTTTCATGTCATTTCCATGCATGTTATTACGCGAATAATGATAATACATGAATTCTGATGTTTGACTGCCGACTTGAGAGTGAAAAGAATGACGGGAAGACCAGATTCGTTTGCTCCTGCTGACGACCTACTAAGGAAAGAGGTAGAGCTAATCTCAACCGGGAATGGAACCTGGAAGGCACACACTGAAGTGTGGATGCGTGAAAATTTCCTCCTCTGTCGTCTCTCCTCCCAACACGCATCGGTGTATCGAATGACCACCATCAATCCTCGTCATCCTCGTCATCCCCGTCGCCGTCGTTGTCGTTGTCATCGTCATCCTCGTCATCCCCGTCGTCGTCGTTGTCATCGTCGTCGTCGTCATTGTCGTCGTTGTCGTCATCATCATAGTCGTCATCATCGTTTGAATTACTCCTCGGTCGCTTGGCCCTTCTCTTGTCCTCCTTCGACCTGTTGCGCGCACGCTTCATCCCCGGCCTCGATCCTGACACCGACCCAGCCATGCCCCAGTCTAGGCCCCCGAATGCCCTAGCCAGATCTGGCGACAGATATCCCTCGTTCCCGTCGCTTGTCGCCATCGCTACCTTGGGGTTCTGCCTCAATTCGAGCCGAAGTCCCTGCTCGGCCATTTGACTCCCACCAGACCGGAAGATACCCCCTCCCCCTCCCTTCCGCCCTCCTCGCGTGCCCGCCGACTGGGCAGCCACATTTGAGCTCACCGATCGACGCGACTGATCATCAAAGAAGCCGCTCCTATACTCACCTCCGGAGGAGGGGATAGTACTAGCTGTTACGTACGACCTCTCCAACGATGTTCGCCGACTCAAAGCGCCACCACGCCCCCGGCCGTCGCTTCCGTCGCTGTCGTCTTCCTTATACTTCCTCACAAAGTGGTCCGCACGCTCTCCCCGTTCATACGACTGCTCAATATCCGGTTTGCCGATAGTTTCATGCATAAACTGATCAAAGTCGTTGGTCACGACCTGGATAGTTCTGAAGTGCTTGACGGTCAGCCTCGCATCCTTGCGGTTCCGCCTCGCGTCGAAGTGAGCCAGCGCCGACGCTACCTGGAATGCGTTGCGGATCTGTCGTCCACTCCATAGCGCTCGCTTCTCCATCCTCAGCGTCTCGAACAAGCGCTCAGAAAATTGCCGAATCTTTTCTTTGGCAATTCGCAGCGGTTTAATCTCGGGATCTCGCAGATGCCGCTCCGCTTCGATCTTAAGAAGACGATCGATGTTCATGCCCCAAATCTCCCGCGACTGTCTGCGCGTGAGGTGCGGATACCACAGCTTTAGGTGGATGCGCGACTTGAACGCCTCGTCGAGGGCCCCTGGCCGGTTCGTCGTCAGAAACAAGAGCCCGTCGTAATACTCCAACATGCGCAGGAAGACAGAGATAAGGGCGTTCTTGGCGAGCGTGTTATCCCCCTTGGCTCGCTGCGAGAAGAAAGTGTCTACTTCATCCAGGAGCAGCACGCAGTTCCACGTGTCGGCGAGTCGGAAGATGTGCAGCAAGGCCGGTTCAACTTCGGCTGGCGTAAGGCGGCAGAGATCCCCGCATGTGATCGGAAACAAAGGCTTCCCGCTGGCCGCTGCGGCAGCCTCGGCCGTGGCCGTCTTGCCCACCCCCGGGACTCCGTGGAGAAGGATAAAGAGACCCTTTCCCTTGCCGCGGATTAGGTCGATGCTGTTGAAGTCGACCCCCCCGCCGCGGTCGCCAGACTTGCGTCTAAAATGCTCATCGACAAGCGACTGTATAATTTCCTTGTGAGCAGGGTTGATCCGGAGTCCGGCAAAGGCGTCGGCCGACTTTTGGAGGGGCTGCAGTCGTTGAACGACGAGTTGGACAAACTTCCGGTCTCGGAGCACATACGCAAAGATGCGTGAAGGCAGCAGGGGCAGGTCTTCATCATCGAGATCGTCTTCGGTTGTTGGCCTCCCGTTCCGGTCGTTCTCTCGAACCTTGACCAGGAACTTGTCGGCCTTCTCATTCTCAGGATCGAGGTTGGCGTTCCTCTCCAGGGCGTGTATTCCCGACCAAAGCACAATGATCTCGGTCGTCTCTCGCAGCAGTTTGCTCCTGCCTACATCGGACCACCAGCAGATAGAAAAGTCGTCGTCGATATGCTGCGGATTAGGCTCCACCGGCTTGATCACGGTCGGTTCCGGCTTCCAGGCGGGACAGGTCTGGAAAGCCTCGACAAAATCAACAATAACCTCGCTGTCGATGTACTCGGGACGGTTGAGCGTGTTTCCCTTTTCATCCGTCCCCGGGGTGCCAGTCGGCGTCACCGTTATCGTCCAGCCCTGATACGCCGCGTGCTGGAGCTTGGTGCACTTGAGGAACTGCTGGCTGATCTTGACGGAATCCTCCATGAGGCTCTGGTGGTTTGCCGCAAACCGGTACGGAAACAACTTGAGCGACTTGACCGGCCTCTCGCCCTTGAAGGGCGGAATCTCGAACGTCTCGGTCACAACGCAGAACTCCTCGCCCGTGTAGTCGATGTAGTAGCAGTGGAGGCCAAACGACGCCCTTTCGCTGTCATCGTCATCGCGATAGCTCCGGTGTTCCGTCGGCGAGATCCGATATTTGGCCCAAGGCGGGCGAAATCCGTAGCACCGCCACGTTCGATTCCCCAGAGACGCATTGTGGAGATCCCTGTCGCCTCCGGCGCCGACTGGCCGGAAGATGAGCTCTCCTGGTCTAAACAAATAATACAAATCCGAGAAGCGCACCTTGGCTTCAGGCTTCCCGTCGTCGGCATGAAGACCTTCGAACTTGGTGTAGAAGGTCAAGACTTCCTCGTTCATGAAGTTGACGTAGGCGCGAAGATCCTGGAGTGCTGCAGGGCAGTCATCGACACTGATTGTCGCTCCGTCGTGCTCAGATACGGCCAGGCTGGAGGGTGTCCCGGCATCGAGATTGTCCTGGGACCCCCACCTCTCCTGGAGCAAGGTCAACCTATCCAACACTGCCTTGTGGTGGTAGATCAGGGCACTGAATGGGCGGATGAAGGTGCGCGGCTTGGTGGTCCACTGCTCCTCCCCGAATGTGAGGATGGATGACAGTATTCTCAAGAGAGCGGGGGATTGGATCCGGATCCTCAAGACTGCCCGCTTCCCCGAATTCCGGAAGTGGAAGTGTTCTTTCGGCAGCTCCGGGGCCAGCATCGATGAAGACACGCCTGCTTTGTCTCTCGCCGCCTTGTCGTTCGCTGCCGTGACCTTCTCCTGCTTGGTCCGCTTCCGGGAGATGCTTGTATTCTGTCGCGCCTTCACCTCGTCCTGGATTTGCGGCCCGATCTCCGGCGAGTCGGCTTCCAGCACGTCAACCGCGTACTGGGGCTCGGCGGCGCTGAAGCGGTTCTTGAAGTACACCAGGGAGCATTTCCGGACCCTGGGGATGATCTTGATGGGCTGGGTAGCTGCCGGAAGAGACTCGGCCAGCATTTCAATGCTCTTGGACATGGCTGGCTGGGTCACCGAGAATTCGGGAAGGGCTGGAGTGCGAAAGTCAGCATATGTCGGTATGTCCTTGAAGTCAAGACGCCCGTGGATACAGCGATCCCCGACGGCACCTAACGGCTGGCATCTCCCCATCCGGAAGACGTGGGACGGAGGAACAAATGCTAGATCAGGGGAGACACTGACCTTGTGCCTCTTCATGGGCGTCCGGAATGTGGTCCATTTCCGGCTTGGCTGTTGGTCGACTTGGTGGTTCTTCTGGAATTATGATGCCTGGCGAATCTTGACCATCAAACAACAAAGATCCCGGGTGGAGCCCGTTCCTCCATATATGGCCGGCGGGGTTGCCTTGTCCCACCCTACTCATGAGCTGCACGGCACCCTTCGTGTGGCGGCGGGCGGCGGACCATGCAAACCATCGACATGAGCGCAAGGCTCTGGGGTGCATGAAGGACACGGGACGGGTCGCGATCGACTTACACAACAGACTCGGAGGTGTGGCAACCCCTCTTTTCCGACGCCCTGCAGATAACGGTACCAATCGATCTGAGCCATCTCCTCGTTTGCCCAACCGCAAGGCAGACTGGCTGGAGGTGAGGCGTTCGCAGCCACACCGAGGAGCTTTACCATGATTGGCTTGGGACACACCACGACAGGCAGTGGTGTACGCAACCACCACCTCATTCGCCCGACCTTCCTGCCTGCCTTCACCGGCGAGATGCCCATAAAGCCAGGGCTGTGTCGCGGTGTGTTGGGGCTGACGCACTGTCGCAATCAGGCTTGAACACGGAAGGGGGTTGCTTTGCTGCCTGCCCTGACGAGTCTGGAAGGGAGTCTGGGCTTTCCTCCTCGACAGTCAAAAACGCCCTGTGCCGTGCTCGATCAAGGTCATGTCAAACCGCGAGATCGACTCCGCCAAGCTTGTTACGGAATATCTCCAGGCCCGGAGCGGACAACTCGCAGAGATGCACGACGCCTTTGACGACAAGCCGATTCCGCCCATGCCCGTATTACGGGTGGACTCGATGGACACGCTGGAGCCATGGGAGAAAACAGAGTATGCGTTCTTTTCTGGGGGTACGACCCTGATCATTGATGGGCTAACCTCTCCCTCCTAGGAATTTTCTGGCAGAGCTGAAGAAGTTTAACCAGTACATGGATGAAGTCAGCCGGGAAGTCAACGTTGGCTTTGACGTCCGCAACTGCGGGTGGTCGGATGTCTTGGGCAAGATGAAGGATGCCAACAGTGCCATTGCCAGACGGATGGAACGCGACAAGACTCTCTGGACAAAAGGGGCCATGGTTTTGACCGACATATCTAACCTACTCCAGCCTGCTCTTCAGGCCATCCCGGACGAGCTACACCTCCTCCACGGGGGGCTCGCCCTCATTTTCCACCTCGCCAAGAGCAGGACCAAGTCCAAACGCGACATCATCGATACCTTTGAGGAGGTCATCTCCTCGCTGGCCGCCGCGGGAAATGCTTTGGAGGACACTCCCGAAGATCCGAGACTTCACGATGCCCTCAACCGGTTGCGGTTGACGCTTCTAGAGACCATCCCCTCGCTCATCAACGTGATGATGCCGGAGAAACTACGTGGGTCCATTCCAGACGCTCGGGAATCGTACTTACTGACAGATGGGATAAGTCTCTAGAGTTGCGGCCCTCGTCAAGTTTCCCACTGCAGATCGCTTGCTGCAAGTGATTCGAACGGATGCAAGACGCGTAGAGATGCGCGCCAAAACCTTGGGCGACCAACTTACAAGTGAAGCATCAAAAATAACGAAAAACCATGTCGAGGAAATGCACGACGACATTCTTGGAATTCAAGACCAGCAGCAACGCATCCTCGACCTGGTCCGCTGCTCCCTCACCAGCCAGGACGGCCTGGCCAACATGTTTCGCGAGGTTGTCGGAGGTACGTCGCCAAGTTGTCGCGCGACTTGTAAGCTTGCTGGAAACTGACCACACCAGAGTTCAATTTCAACCGCAACCGGCCCCGAACATCCTCCGGCTCGACCATCAGAGCCCACTCCCCGTCTCTCTTCTCCGTCACCACCTCTCCCGTCGCCGACAACCAATTCGCCACGCTGAAAATCATCCTCGACGTCCCAACCGAGCATGTCTTCCGTGACCTCAACTACGTCCGCCGCCAAGAGCGCGAGTTTGACCAAAGGTCCAAGAACACGGCCGCCGCCATCTTCACGAACCGCATCTTCCTACGCTGGATGAACAACACGCAGTCAGACCTCATCTACCTCGACGGCCGGCTCGACAAAGATTTTGGAAGCAAAACCTCACCCATATCGTACTTTTGCGCCCTCTTTGCCCATCAGTTGAAAGAAGGCCCCCACTCGACCGTCACACTAAGCTTCTTTTGCGGCCAGCACGTTGCCTCGAACGACACGCTCCGTGGCCCGCGCGGGCTGCTTCGCAGCCTCATTGTCCAGGCACTGCGCGTCTGGCCGCTGGTGAGCCTTGACGACCCTGACCTGGCGTCGCTTGCAGGCGCGACCAGCCACGAAATGGTGCCCATGGAGCAGCTGTGCCTTTTGTTTTATGTCATCATTGGGCAGATCCCGCCGCATTATACGGTCCTGTGCATCGTCGACGATGTCAACAGGCTGGAGAGGGACGAGTGGCAGGACGACTATTGGCTTGTGATGAGAATGCTCGAGGACATGGTCAAGAAGGGGGGCAACGAGGCGCCGTTCAAGGTCATGATGACGAGTCCGGCGAGGAGCAGGTTCCTGAGGGGGGACAGGGAGGTTCAGCAAGATCATCGGATCTTGGTGAGCGATACGGGTGTGCAGTTTGAGCCGAAGGTGAGGGGGCTGAGGGTTTGAGGGAGGGGGGACGATTGACACTGGCACGACTAACGAATGGGCGGCTCCTTTCCTTGCATCGTGGAGTCTGTCAGAGGTTTCCAGTTTGGCGGGGACGTTCAGTTCACATCAGTCGTTTTTGTCTCTCCCAGCAATTGAGCAGCCGTCCCGGGTCTCCGAGTTCGGCATCGTTAAATCTTGGCCCAGAGCCTGAGCGGTTGTCTTGCCGCCCAACAACCGCATCCCGGCTAGGTCCGAGTCTGCAGGGTGGCCCAACCCCTCATTCAGAAGTGAAGTTCCTCATTCTGCTCGTCGAAGCTCGGCTCTCCCTCTGAAGTCTTTCGAACATATCCTGCCCTCCAAGGACCGCCATTGCCGGACTCGAACAATCTGCGCTGGGAACTCCATCCCGAACCCAAGCTTCACCCCATCCTCAAGACACCACGGTACGATGAGCAACGGCATCCCACGCTTCACCTTTTCCAGGGACAGCGTCACAGATTGGAAAGGTGACGACAAAAAGCACTGCAACTGGCCGGCGGTGTACGTCCTCGATGACGGTTCAACTCAACCCACTCCCGCCAGACCAAGAGATATCTATGTGGGCGAGTCTCTCAACTTGGCCAGCCGTCTTCGCCAGCATCTGGATACGCCCGAGAAGCAGCATCTCAGGCACTTCCGGCCCATTATTCGAGACATGTACAACAAGTCGGTGTGTCTCGATCTAGAGTCCTATCTCATCAAGATGATGGCCGGCGACGGTGCCAATCGCGTGCTCAACCGTAACAACGGAATCACCGAGACAAACTACTACCAGTGCGAGATGTACCGCGACGGATTCCCATTCATCTTTGAGCAGCTCAGACGCGAGGGCCTCTTTACTCGGACAATTCCCGAGATTGAGAACAGCGACCTCTTCAAGCTGTCGCCGTTCAAGGCACTCACCGAGGACCAAGCAGACTCGATCGAGGAAATCGTCAAGGGGCTGCTCTCTGATCTCGAAAGCGGTACGAACAGCACCATTGTGATCCAGGGCGACCCGGGGACGGGCAAGACGGTCGCCGCGATCTATCTCATCAAGCTTCTCCGGGATATTGGGTCCTTCACCAGCCTCGAAGACCTGGACGCCGACATGCGCTTCTCCGAGTTCTTCACCATCGCCAACCGTGACCTCCTCCGAGACTGCCGCATCGGCTTCGTCATACCGCAACAGTCTCTCCGCGCTTCCGTCAAGAAGGTCTTCCAAAGCACCCCCGGCCTCGACGCCTCCATGGTCCTGACCCCCTTCGAAGTCGGCGAAGCCCCCGGGCAGTTCGACCTCCTCTTGGTCGACGAAACGCACCGCCTCAACCAGCGTGCCAACCAACCGTCAGCACTTCAGAACAAAAAGTTCTCCGACATCACCACCGCCCTCTTCGGCACCGACGACCTCTCCAGAACCCAGCTCGACTGGGTCCAGGCCAAAAGCACGCACCAAATCTTCCTCCTCGACACGGAGCAGAGCGTCCGCCCCGCCGACCTCCCCACCGAGCTCCTGTCGGCCCTCATCGCCCAAACCCGCGCCTCGCAGCGCCACTTCCAGCTCCGCACGCAGATGCGCGTCCGCGCCGGCGCCGACTTCGTCGCCTACATCCGGTGGATCCTGCACCCGTCGCCGACGCACGCGCCGGCGCGGCCGCCCCACGACTTTGGCGACTACGACTTCCGGCTGTTCGACGACGTGGCGCGCATGCGCGACGAGATCTTTCGGCGCGACGCCGAGGTCGGGCTGGCGCGGATGGCGGCCGGGTACGCGTGGAAGTGGAAGTCGCGGGGCAAGGACAGCCGGGACGCGTTCGACATTGAGATTGGGGCGGTGCGGATGCGGTGGAACAGCAGGCAGGCGGACTGGATCTCGTCGAGCGGGGCGCTGGAGGAGGTCGGGTCGGTGCACACGGTGCAGGGGTACGACTTGAACTATGTCGGGGTGATTGTCGGGATGGACTTGAGGTTTGATCCGGAGGGGGGCAGGCTGTATGTGGATCGGGCGTCGTATTTTGATACGAAGGGGAAGGAGAATAATCCGAGGCTGGGGAGGACGTATACGGATGCGGATCTGTTGAGGTTTATTACGCAGATTTACAAGGTGTTGTTGACGAGGGGGATCAGGGGGACGTATGTGTATGCGTGCGATGAGCCGCTGAGGGAGTATTTGGCGAGGTTTATTCCGAGGTCGCATGATTGGGGGGGGATGGTGGTGGATTAGGGGGGGGGGGGGGGGGGTTGTGATGGTTGGGTTTGGTGTTGCAACACAACAAAAAAAAAGGGGGAGTTGGAACTTGGCACTGGGAGCTTCACTCGTGGCACACTGTCATCGACCGGCAAGCATGCGCCGATCTGCATCCACGGCAATATAGGATTTGATCCTGTGCGACATATCAACTGCAGGTGAGATGAAGGCTGCTAATTTCCAGATCGTCCCGCAGTCACGGCAGTTGCTTTCGCTGTGGACGGAGAGATTAACCGTCTTCGGGCCGGACATGGCACGCGGTTATGCCCCGCCTTCCCACCCATGGGCTTCAAGATGCTTTCATCCTGGACGCGAGACGCGTATAAGGTATAGATGGGCCGCTGACCCTCGGCGGGCTCTCCTCCCCTTCTTTTGACAAGACCTCACGATGCGGCTACGCGGGACCCTCAGCATCCTCACCTGGGCAGCTGCCGCTGTCAGCGCTCTCCAAACGCCTTCTCTGGACCATCTCGCTCGCGATGTTGAGCGAGTCGAGTCAGTCCGCGAGATCAAGGACCTGACACGAACCTTTTCTCAGCTGGTCCAGTTCGGTCGCTGGAAAGATGTCGCCTCTCTTTTCACCGACGATGGGCTTGTTCGAGTCGGGACCATGGCCAGGGACAACATCACCGTCTGGGGCCGCGACGCTATCGAGAAATGGATTGAGCAAGAGCATGGTGCCATGGACGGTATTCGGCCGGGATCTCTCAGCACCTGGCTGGTCGATCAGCCCGTCACCACGCTCGCTGTGGATGGCCAGACAGCCCAGGCGCGGTGGCTGGTCCTGCGCCTGCTCGGGGATGGAAAGGGACGGAGCCGAATCCACGGCGGCATTTTTGAGAACAGATACGAAAAAAGGGAAGCCGGATGGAAGTTCTCGTTGTTGCACTACCTCCCCATGTTTGATGGAGACTACGCCACGGGATGGACCAACACGGGCGAGGGAGAGCGCCTAATGCCCATCATCCCGTACCACTTCACCCCCGATTCCGCAGGTATCCCCGTGCTGGCAGCCGGACCAACATTCGACAAAGCCCCTCCGACCAACGCCACCGTCGAGGAACTTGCTGCCCGCATCGCGCGACTCAACGACGAGGACGCCGTGCGCAATCTGCAGCACGCCTATGGATTCTACGTGGACCGCCGCATGTGGACTGATGTCGTCGATCTCTTTGCCCCGAATTCCTCCATCACCACCGACGGCGTCCGCTTCAACGGCACCATCCGAGAACATCTCGAGCGTGAAATGGGACCCGAGGACCTCTCCTATGGAATCATCAACGACCACCCCATGCTCGACACCATCGTCTACATCCACCCCAACGGCCAAGAGGCCACCACCCGCGGCTTCGAGCTCGGCATGATCGGCGACGTGAACACGACCTCCCAGCACTGGGAGTTCAACATCTTCCGCAACACCTTCACCAAAGACCCCACCACCGGCATCTGGAAGCTCCAGCACCTCTCCCAAACCCGCCTCCTCCACGCCAACTACACCCCCGGCTGGGCCACCGGCGGCATCCTCCCCTCGCGCCCCCCCCCCTCCCCGCCCCCCTTCCTCGACATCACCAACCGCGCCCGCGTCCCCACCCCCACCACCAAAACCACCGCGAACCTCACCGCCGCCCTCGCCCGCTCCGCCGCCGTCGACGGCATCGAAAACATCTCCTCCGCCTACGGCTTCTTCGCCGACGACATCCGCTGCACCTCCTTCGCCACCCTCCACCACCCCCTCGGCCACAAGGAATCCCCCTTCGTCGGATGGTACCGCACCCCGGAGCGCATCGCGCAGGCCTGCCTGTCGCGGTACGCGACCTTTGACCCCGCGCCGCAGCGCCCGCGCGTGCCGTTCCACTGGCGCCTGCAGCCCGTCGTGCTGGTCTCGGACGACGGACGGTCCGGGGCCGGGAGGACGAGGCTGCTGCAGTGGGGCACGGGGAATGCCACGCGCGGGGGGTTCAGTGGGGTGGCGGGGTTTAATGCCGGGGTGTATCATGATCAGTTTGTGTGGGAGGAGGGGACCGGGAGGTGGAGGCTTTGGAGTTTGACGATTGATGAGTTTTATTGGCAGTCGAGGGGGTGGGGGGTTGGGTGGGCGGTGGAGGCGCCGGCGGCGACGACGACGACGGCGGTGCCGGCGGCGACGGAGACGGTGCCGGTGCCGGCGGCGACGGAGACGCCCGGGTTGGCGGTGGCATATCCGCCTGATGTGCTGTTGACGGATCCGGGGCTGGGGAGGAGGGAGGAGGGGTTCGTGCCGCCGTTGGTGGATTTTCCGGGGATCAAGCCGATGTGGTTTGCGTATCGGAATTTGGTGTCGGGGAGGGTGCCGGAGAATTATTGGCCGGGGTGTGTGCCGTGCTCGGCGAGGAGGGAGTGGTCGTTGGAGGCGGCGGGGTTTCAGGAGCCGCCGACTGGCCCGCGGGTGTGACGGGTCGTCTCCAATTCCGAGTCCAGGGCCTGCTGTAAAAATATAGGGTTCTAACTTTAGGCCCCATTTGACAGGGAAAGGCACCCGGTTCCAAATTCGAGGCCTCTACCAAATGGGGTATGGTCTTTGCCGGCATCTCGAATGTTTGACGATGTCAACAAACGGACGAAAGGGGCGAACAAACGGAACAAACAACTTTCCGTTTTGGGACTAGTCGGCGCATCCACCGCTCAGGCAATGACGAAGCCAGGAACACTGGAAGGTACCAAAACGTCCTCAGGCCTTTCGTCTCACTTGGTGAAATCTCGGGGAAATCTAGAAGGAACACTGATGATTGTCCCCGGCCACCTGCAGACTGCAGTCCTCTCCCTTTCATCAACATTTCTTCGCTCTTCGCCATCTTTCAACGACCCGCACCCAGCAGTCTGCAACCAATATGGTCTCGGGATTGAAACGACAGTCGGAAGACGACACCGACGTCAGCCCGTCATCATTGCGAGCAAACGGATCAGGGCCGCCTAAGAGACCCCGAACCAGCGCCTCGCAGCTGCAGAACACGATGAACATCTCGAATTCCCAAGGCCGGTCGACGACCACGCTGCCCCAGCCCGGCATTTTCACCACCACGCCTCCCAGACCTCTCCCACCCGGGCTACCCCTCGCCCTCCCGCCGTCGACGTCGCGCCACAACCACGACAACAACCACGCCATCATCAAGCACGCCCCTCCCAAACCCTCAAAACCATCAACCGTCCTCGGCCTGCCCACAGTCATCGCCCGCCTCCCCATCGCCACCTGTCGCGACGCCCTTCTCCATCTCTCAGCCTCCGACATCCGCGCCCTCCTCACACAATATGCTTCTGCTCGTCCTAAGAGCCGGACGGTCGCCAAGCTCGCCAACGCTTACGACATCAACTACGGTCCCCGGCCAGACCAGCTCGTCTCCTTTGACAGTCTGGTTTCGGTCATCAAGGGGGCACTCGACCCCTTCACCCGCACGTCGCGCGGGCCGGATGCAGACGCCATCACCGCCACCCTCGAGCCGCTCAAGCAAGTATTGAACGCCCCCAACGGCGTGTTTGTCAACATCCGCGTCCTGCACTCCATGGCACTGTCGCCTGCCAGTCTCGCTACGAAGCTCCGCGCACTGGTGGCGCTCGTGGAAATTGGCGACTACCTCATCAAACAGCAGCTGCTCTTCCATGCAGAGCAGAGAGCCTTGTTTCGCGAGGAGCCGCTGGGACCGGCATTCCTGGGCATCTGTTCCAGTCTCAGTGGACCGGAGCGGTGCTTTGTGCTCCCCGAGGTGAATGAGGAGCTGGAGCGACAAGTCGTGGTGTTTGGCGAGCATGGGCTCTTTGGGGGTGTCATTGAAGGATTCGATCTGCTGCTGACGGCAGGGAATGTGGTTCCCGAGGTTCAGGCCATGCCGGTGAACCTTGACCAGGACGAGGAGGAGGGCGAAGAGGATGAGGAGGATTCCGAGGTGGCAGACTCTCAAGATCTTCCCTGTTGATCATGGGGCACAATAGAGAAGGAGGATGGCAAGGCGTGCGCTTGTAGCTCTGATCCAGCGTTGCACTGGCACATTCTCAAGGTATGTCCGGCCCCATCCAGACTCACGGTTGGAGCTTTTCTGACCACTTTCTGCCACAGAGATTCCCCATTTTGTATTGATGCCATAGGATCGCATCGTCACCGAGCAACGGTCCGCGATGGATATTCATTTGTGGCTGTGATACATTGGAAGAGCGGCACGGACTACTGGGGGAGAGGCTGGGGAGGCAGTAGACAATTCCCGGTTCGCCGCACGAGTCCCAGTTCCAGGTGTTTGAGTCAAGTTGGTTATACAGTAAAGCGATTGACAACTCTCCGTGGTAATTATGGAGGCCTCCTCGGTGACATGCATCCTTCACCAAAACCGCCGTTGCACCGATGGCATCGGCGGTGGCCATTACCTGGCCCGCTTCCAAGTAGCTCGGAAGTCCGAGTCGCTCGGTCCCAGGACCCGGGGGCACAGAAAGTTGAACAGCGCCGCTGGATAAACCGGCACGCATATCGCACCAGGCGAGCAAGTAAGAGTCGTCACGGGCCGTGGCGCAGCACAACCGGGTCGCCGTGCCGATGATCATCGCCCGTCTGCCAACCCCAACGTTGCATTCAGGCTCAAGACCAACCTGATGACCACCAAGATGGAAACTCTGGAAAACTTGAAATACCGACACGTTCCCCACCGTCTTTGGGTGTTTGAGGTGAAGGGCATTCAGAATCAACATGAAGTCCATCATCTTTACATCGGTCGCCCTGGGCGCCGGGCTGCATCTTTCCCGTGCCTCTCCCCTGAGCCAGAGGGCGGACGAGCCATGCGGACAGCTACGCGATGCTGTTGACAAGTGGTACAAAGACAACAATATTGGTACTGCCCCCTGTTTCTCTGCAAGGACTTGACCTGACAGGCTGACATCTACCAGTTCCCAAACCTCACGCCAATGCTTTTGAAGCCGTCTTCGTCCCCACCGCACCAGCAGCGGCTGTCCTCCCATCGCTGGCGTTCTCCTGCCTCAAATCGGTGCCCCTGGACAAGGAGACGGCACTCAAGCACATTGACCATCTCCGGCCGCAGTGGCAATGGCACAGCACCATCGAGTACCTCAAGAACCCCCCCAAGGGATACCTGTCCGAGGGCGTCGATCTCCTGGGCGGTCTCGACGACATCAAGGCCAAGCTCCAGGACGATGCGTACCTCACCGAGTGGGACTTTCTCGCGGACCTGCACATGCTCGCCAGAGTTCGGGTGAAGGACCAACACTTTCATGCAGCCAACACGTTCATGAACCTGTTTACCTTTAAAACGGGGGCCGAGTTCGTGTCCATCTCGAAGGATGGTGTCTCGTTGCCCGAGATCTTTGTCCAGGGTATGTCTGTCTCGAGCTCGTAGGGGAGATGAAGGAGGTACTGACCAAGCTGCTTCGCAGAGGACATCAAGCACGACAAAGAAAAATACCACCCCTCACCCGTGTCGACAATTGACGGGCTGCCCGCCGTCACCTATCTCAAGAAGCTGTCTTCCATGGACGGAATGTCGCATGATCCGGACACCCGGTACAACGAAGTCACCTGGAGCCTGGCCAAGGCATCAACCTACTACGCCTCGGATCGGGGCATCCACAACCTTGGCCTCAACGACACCACCACGGTCAAGTTCCACAACAACACAGTCCGCACCTTTTCCAACACCGCCTTCGTCCGGGCCAACCTCACCAACATAACGTCGGCCGCCTCCCTGTACGACACCTACGGCCGGAACCAGGGCCCCGGACCCATCCCCCTGAGCTGGGACCTGTACACCCGCCTCTCCAGCAACTTCACCGCCGCCTGGTCCGGCTACCCCACCCCCGCCAACCGCACCGCCAGCGGCGCCGCGGCCGGCTTCCTCCCCACCAGCCCCAAACTCAACGACACCGTCGTCCTCTCCATCACCAGCTTCGACATCGCCCTCACCCCCTTCGACAACGACAGCATCAACACCCCGGACTGGCACCTCTGGAACATGACGGCCGCCGTGCTCACCCGCGCCCGCGCCGAGGGCCGCACCAAGCTCATCCTCGACCTCCAAACCAACGGCGGCGGCCTCGTCGCCTCCATGACCGCCCTGCTCTTTGCCCTCTTCCCGCCCACCCCCTCCGTCGACCCGTACCCCTTCCTCTTCCAGGTCCGCGCCCACCCGCAGCTCGCCTGGCTCGTCGACCGCTTCACCGCCGCCGTCGCCGCGGCGCCCGAGAACTTTCCGAAGGACAGGTGGATCTGGAACTTCCGCACCGCCGCGCTGCAGTTCCTCGACCCGACCACGAAGCAGCCGTTTCCGTCGTTCGCGGCGTGGTATGGCTCGCCGCCGGCGGGGGGGCTCACGGCGCCGTTTGGGATGAACCTGACGCGGTACCTCGACTCGGGGTTCTACCCGTTCCAGAGCCCGCCCAACGCGCCGTTCACGACGCAGTGGTTCAAGGCGGAGGACATCACGGTGCTGACGGACGGGGCGTGCGGGTCGGCGTGCGCGATCCTGGTGGATACGCTGGCGGCGGTGCACGGGGTCAAGACGGTGGTGGTCGGGGGCCGGCCAAGGGCGGGGGCGATGCAGGCGGTCGGGAAGGTGAGGGGCGGGCCGGTGTGGAGCTTTAAGGGGTGGAATTCGACGGTGCTGAGCAGGGGGTGGGAGGTGCCGGGGGGGTTGGAGCTGGCGGGGGAGAACGGGGCGCCGTTGAGGATGCTGGGGGATTTGGTGACCGGGGAGGGGACGACGGGGTTTAATTTGATGAATATGTTGGGGGGGGATGGGGTGCCGTTGCAGTTTGCGTATACGGCGGCGGATTGTAGGGTTTGGTGGACGTGGGAGATGGGGAGGGGGATGGAGAGGGTTTGGGAGAGGGTGAGGGAGGTGGCGTGGGGAGGGGGGAGGTGTGTGGAGGGGTCGGTGGGGAGGGATGGGGAGCGGAAGGGGTATGAGGTGGGCGTGGAGGATGAGGTCAAGTTGGGAGGGGGGCCGGGGAGTTTGGAGGGGTGAGATGGGTTGTTGTTCTGATTGCTGCCTCTTTCCATGTTTTGTAACTTTTCCATGTTTGGTTGCTGTTGGCCTTGGACAAGATCGATGACGGATGTCAAACTGACTCAACTCTAGGTTAGACGTTTTCGTTTTGCTACCACTAACAGACACGCCAAACTGCCAGAATCACATACATCGTTGGAGGTAGAAGAGGGTGATGAGTGAAATGTCGAAGAGACAGAAAATCTTTTATGGGAGAATGAATGTACCTGCCAAAGATGTGGTGACAATCTCGACATCTCAAGTTCCAGGCGGCTCAAGGTGGTCAACTGCCAACAGCTGTCGCGGCCTTTTCGACCTGGCGCCCCACTCGGCGTGCCTTGTTTTCCTCCATGCTCAATCAATCCAGCTTCCCTGCTGTTTCGTCTTCCTCCTTCCATCGTCCTTCCATCACGTCCCCTCTGCAATCATGGTCTGCGTCGACATCAAACAATGCCATCGCTGCATTTACTTATAGGGGAGACGCGCCTCAACTGTCGTGTTGGCGTCGTAATTTGCTCACTCTTTGAAATGGCGCCAAGCCCCTTTTGGCCGCAGAATTACGTGATGGCGTCCTGGGCGCCCGTCGCAAAGGGCCAGATCGATCCACCCGGCAGCCCCTGAATCCAGGCCCCGACTGCCCTGACGGCCCTGGACGCGACGGACGCCAGGCCATCCGAGACGGAGATCGCAAAAAGATCTCGACACCTTTCGACAGCCTCAACACCATCATGAGTCTTGGCCGTCCATAACCCGACCCCAACCCACCCCGTCGTCACTCGTCACCCGTCGGCACCGACGCGACCGACTCACAATGGGCACCGCCCCCATGGACCGCAGCCCTCGCACCGCCATGCGCGACTACGACCGCGACATGGACGATTCGGACGACGACCTGGCCCTCGACTACAGCCCCGAGGCTGCCCTCTACACCCGCGGCGCCGATGGCATCGCCCTCAGTCCCCGCGGCCCCCAGGCTGCGCGACGGCCCGACGACGACGACGACAACGAAAAGGGGGGGCTCTCGGTCTACGTCACGATCCACAGGTACGGCCTCAAGGGATGGTGGGGGTCAGTACGGTCAACACCACGCTGACACACTCTACAGGATACGAAGGCTGCTCATAGCTTCAGTTGGTGCGTCAATCCCTCCCCCCCTCCAAAAATAAGTACCCGGCTAACGCTGACCTGCCACAGACGAACCCTACACGCTCGACCAGCTCCGCGCCCCCCGCATGAGCAGCCAGGTCGTCCGCCCCCTCGTTGACCGCCTCTACAATCCCCACGACCTCTCGACAGTCTACTGCCTCCTGGCGAACCGCGTCCAGTTCCTCCGATCCCAGTCCGAAGAAGCTCTCCATCACACCGTCAACATTGCGCGCGCCACCGTCTGCGAGCTGGTGGCTGCCCGCATCCTGCGTCGCTTCCACGAGGAGAACCCCGGCCGCCCTGGCCTCTTGATCCTGGCCAATATCCTCGTCTCGGGCTTCGACGCCTTTGATACAGCCCCCGAGCCCGTCCGCCGCCAGAGCCGATCACAGCAATGGCCTTCGCAGGGACGTCCGGGCCACGAGCGAAAGCTGATCGCCCTGGAGCTTGCCATTCTCTCCGAGAGCAAGATCCTGATCGGCTCTTTGGCCTGCCAGCGAGTCGTCGATGCCGTCCACCGCGGCGAAGTCGTCTACACCCCCCTCTCGCTGGTCGACATTCTCCCGGACCACTATCACTACCACCCGGTGTCGCTCTACGATGCACGCAGGGCGCCCATCCTCAACCACCGACGGCTCATCGTCCCCCAGCTTCGCAACCTGATCGAGCTGTTCCACTTTGCCATCCTCCTCGGCCTGTATGTTCTGACCATGATTCACTGCAACTCTCACGAGTACGGAACCCGCCGAATGACCGTCTACGAGGTTGTCTTTGACATATTCGCCGCGGGCTGGGTCCTGGAGCAGTTTGCCGCCATCATCGAGCATGGCTGGGAGGTACACGCCCAGAACCTGTGGAGCTTCCTCGACATCTCCTTCATCTTCATCTACTCGCTCTACGGCGTCGTCCGGATGGTGGAACTCCTAATTGCCGACGACGTCAACTACGCCCTCCCGATTCTTTGCATCGCCGCCCCTATTTTGCTCACCCGCGTGGCCTTTGCTCTAATGCCTGGCAACATCGTCTTCATCGCCCTGCATGCTCTGATGCGCGAGTTCACCCGCCTCACCTTCATCGCCATCTGGTGTTTCACGGGTTTCCTCCTCGGTCTGCTGTGGCTCATGCGTACTACGCTCAACACTTCCAGCGGCATGCCATCAAGTGAGAACACGCCGTCTTGGGCCACGATCGGCAAGTGGCTTTTGTGGATCTGGTTCGGTCTGGACGGCACCGGCCTCGAGCGGACGGCCGAGTTCCACACCATCCTGGGCCCCGCCCTCGCCATCACCTTTGCCTTTCTCGGCAACACGTTTTTCCTTACCATCCTCGTGGCCATCCTGACCAACACGTTTTCCAAGATCATGGACAACGCCTCGGTCGAGGTCCAGTTCCGTCGCGCCGTGCTCACCTTCCAGGGCGTCAAGAGTGACGCCATCTTTTCCTACCCGCCGCCCTTCAACATGGTTGCCCTCGTCTTCATGCTTCCACTGCGCCTGTTCCTCGGGCCCAGCGCCTTCCACACCATCAACGTCTACGTCATCCAGGTGGTGAATGCGCCAGTCCTGCTCCTCATCGGGCTGTACGAGCGCCGGCGCGTCTGGGCGCGGGGCATGCCGTCGCTCTCGCCGAAGAAGTGGCACCACTTTGGGCTCAGCCCCACGGCCGAGATTCAGCTTGTATTCAGCTCCGAGCCTCCACCGGATGTGCTGGACACGCTGGAGAAACTGGATACCCTCGACACGATGCCGCACCACCAGGTCGGGGGGCCGCGCAAGTCGACGGATGCCGAGAGTCGGACGTCGGTTGTAAGGAGGAGGAAGCCCTCGAATGGGAGTGATGTCATGTATTGAGACTAGAGCTTTATGGCTGTGGGCATAGAATGGTGGGATACCCGAGACGACTTTTTCCTTTGTTCATGTGCTTCCAAACTTGTTGATATACTAGACTTGGAGTTTGTTTTGTCAATGTGATGAAGAGTACTGTTACGTTCCCGCTGCTCGTTGTGACTTTTGTCACTTTTGTCAAGGTCTTGCCCTGGATTCAGATTACCCTTAGTACATTCTTTTGCTCTGCTTTATCAGCATCAGAGCGACACTGTCTCTCATCAAACACACCACGAGGTATGATGATTCGGTCCTGGTCGATGACCAGGCTTACCATCGAGATCACAGAACGATCATTAGAGCCTCGACTTTGTCACAGCATCGACCTCATCACAGCGTCAATCTCACCCTTTATTGATCAGCGCTGCGAATGGCAGTGAAAACGGGCTTCATCGATCTTATCGAGTCCTACTGTGTAACATTCTCCCTACGGCCACCACATGGGCTCAGGGAACTACCTCACTCGCGTCACATCCACGGCATAAAGAGTCCTTTGCCGACGTCCCCGACACAACAGGGACTGGAGTCCAGCGAGCTCCCTACTACCAAGGTCAGCCTTCGGCATCTCGCTTCATATACCTATTCCCTAGGACAAACCAGAACAACAGCACACACACATTCACCAACAAAGTTTCATCTGCGACTGGCACCGTTTTTTATTGCTATGGGTGTGTCTATAGGCTAGCCCTTCTCTCAGCAGAGCCCTCCCAGCATTTCCTGCTCAGCTTTTCCATCTATCCCCGGTGTATCTACCCCCCAAACGCAAAACACCATCTTGAACGCCAACCCTGAAAGCAACGCCTCGTGACTCGGTGCAGTCGAAAGCACGCTAGTCACCTATTTGCCATTCGGCAGGATCTCGCACGTCAGGTCCGCAGTCGTGCAGTGGCGATGGTCATGGTCATGGTGGTGGGGCCGTCGGCGCGCGCGGCGATGACCTTGGTGGGCGTGTGGGGGGGGCGGGTGGGCGCCGCTTGGACGACGGGGACGGCCCAGGACGATGACGAGGAGGGCGCGGGGTCGGCAATGACGCCGGGGACGTCGAAGAGGGCGGCGTCGGGCCTGGTGTGGTTCTTCCAGATGATGGAGACTGGAACTTCGAAGGACACAGGGCTGGGCTCGGACTCGGCCATGATGGTGGCGCCACCGAGGAGGGCAGCGTCGACCTTGGTGGGCGTGTGGCGGGGGTGGGTGGGCGCCGCTTGGACGACGGGGATGCTCCAGGAAGAGGGGATAGGCTCAAGAATGGCGCTGGGGACGTCAAAGAGGGCGCGGTTCACCTTGGTGGGCTCGGGCGTGTTGTGGACGCTGGCCTTCCCGCCGATGATGGGGACGTGCCATGACGAGGGGAGAGGCTCAAGCATGGCGCTGGGGGCGTCAAAGAGGCCGCCGTTCACCTTGGTGGGCCCAGGGGTGCTGTTGACCTTGGTACGGGTGGTGTGGTTGATGGGGATGAACCAAGTAGTTGCGGAAGGCTCCGAAGAGGGCTTGGGCTCAGCAATGGCAGCCGCCGCCGATAGGGAAGCGGTGGCCAGGAAGGTCGTGATGGTGGCGAGAACGAGCATCTTGCCGTGGGAAAGAAGGTGACAAAAGAGTGTCTTGTTGTGGTGTTGAGCTGAGCCTGGAGGGTGGAAGAGCGCAGAGAGGGTAAAGAGCGTGGTGAGGTGACAAGAGGCAAAGGGGAAGGACACAGGCTACGAGAAGTTGGGTGTACTGAAGGGGAGGAAGTTGGCTCTGGGGGAATTATCCTGAATACTTTATACTCGGCGTCGCTCCATCGGTGGGGCCCTTGAACGGGCGGTTTGCTGGGGGCAGCTATCCTTTTCCGTCGTTGATATACGCGACATTCTATCGCGGTGGAGTTGCGTTATGGTCCCGTTTGGAACAGCATTACTCGACACTCCCAATACGGTTAAGGGCCGTGGATCAAGATCGCCCGACTCGCAGTTGTGGGACATCTTCCTCCGATGTCGAGATGCAATTACGAACGGTCTTGACCCAGAATGTACAAACGGGAGCCGGGCCAGGTTGGGGCACGGCCACGCCCGTCCTGGGCCGAGAACAGGACACAAAGGGTAGGAATCCAAGACTTATCTTTGCTTTATGTAATCTCACTATACGTCTTGAAGTTTAATGGCAGCAGGGGGGCTAAGATTGACAAAAGATGCATTGTTGACTTGGTTCAGGGGCTCAGGGGCTCGCACCCTAACCCTTTCAGCACTTGAAACCACCAAAAGTTACATTCTCAAGATACCGTATGTCAAAAGCCTTTCCACACACTATTGACACATTGTTTGGACGTACTTGCTCCGACAGTCATTATAGCTGCCGATGACTCGGGGTGGGAGGCTGGGCATATCAAACTGTAGCCCTGGAAGCCTCCTGTTCCGGACGGCGTCAACCAACTCATGCCGTGGCGGCTGGATCTGCGCCAGTAGACTGTATACCTAGCTGGATGAAGCGGGTGCCTCTGGTGTGAACATTTCAAACGGGAATGGCACTTATCTTCCTGGAGGATACCCCTCCTTCGCCCTTGATACTGGGATGAAAAGTCACCACCGTTGTCGGTCTCGCTCAAGCTGGACCATTGTGAAGCCAGCTTTATATCCATGTGACCCTTTTCGTCTCAAATGGGCCTGGAATTCACTATCTTCTGCTTCACACTCCGCTTCATGACCATCACCACTGTCACTGATGCTCCGGATGAAAAGATACAGCTGCCAGCCACTCTGGACTCCACAATCTTGAACGCCTCTGAATTCTTGGATTTCCTGGATCGTATATATTCAAGGGATCCCTCTCCCCAGAACCAACTTCCTCCTTACCACACACAACCTTCAGTGTTCAACTCTCCTTCTTCTCTGCCCAGACCTTTGGCTTTCTGCTTTCTCGCGTCCTCACACTCCTTCACCTTCACAACACCACAACCATCTCCCAACGTCAATTCATCAAGATGGTTTCTCTCACCACCATCGCCGCGCTCCTCTCGGCCACCCTGGCCGCAGCTGCGAACCTGCCCCCCCATCATGGCGAGCCCCACAAGAACAGCCATGCTACCTCCTCCACGACCACTCACCTTGGCCCAGGGGGATACAGCTACGGTCACGCGACCGCCACCGCGACCTCCACTGCTTCGGCTTCCACTGCCTGGAGCACTAGCACCAAAGTTGCCGCCAACATCAAGGCCGCTCAGACTGGTCCTACCACGTTGACCATGACCGTCATCAACCAGGCTGGCCATGCTGTCAGCACCACCCACGGCAACAACCCCGACGTCCCCCTTCCCACCATCGGAATGCCCCCCAGCGCCAGCATGGCGCCCGGTGAGAAGCATGTCTTCCATCTTCCGCTTAACTTTGCCGGCAGGCTGGCAGTGTCCAAGGGCGCATTCTTCGGCGATGAGTCTCTCATCGAGTACACGTTTGATGTGCCAGCCGGCTTTACCGCCAACACGGTCTCCATCAATGTCTCGTACGTCGCCGGCTTTTCCGTCAACATCAATTGCTTCTGTAGCGACGGTCGTCACCTCTCAGGCTGCACGGAGCTTCTCTGGAAGCACCCGGAGCTTTGCCCCAATGTCAACACTGCAGGCTCCTGCCCCAACCCCCTCCGTGGGTCGGGCGGGCCCCCCGCCGATGCATTCTTTCTTCCCTGCGAGCACAAGGCCTATACCTACGTCACAGATCATAAAGGAGCCCTTTCCGTTGGAGAGTGCCTGACTGGGGACGTCACCTGCTCGATTCTGCCCGGTGGTCCCTGATTGCGACACCGCACATGCCACTGTCGCAGATCTTTCGGGGGGGCATTCACCTCAACGGCTCATGGAGGAAAGAAGGGCAAGCTTGGACTAGGACAGGCTGAAGGGATTGGAGGATCAAGGGGGTCAGCAGGAAATGTCTGGAGCTTGGGATATGAGCAGACAGAGATCATGCCATAGAAATCACAGTGGTACCTGAGAAATCCGGAAATATGCTGTGAATATCGTGACTGTTGTCTTGGGAAAGTTGTGGGCTTTTTGTCTTGAAGATGCCCCACGCGAAGGGGGGCCAACCTGAAGACGAACTACGGTGACGTCATGAGGTATTTGTCTCGGTGCCAGAAATTATGTTGTCGCTTGACAGGACACAATGTGAACGAACAGACGAGCTGTGTCCGGTTTGAGCTCACATCGTTACCACAACACCAAGGCAAATGGGCCAAGGACCCCAAGTTCGACTTTTCTCACAGTCACAATCACAGAGTCACTTGCATGATTCACTGGCAGTTGGCACAAATTTTCCAAGGGAATTTTTTCTTTATTTTTCAGTCATTCTTACCACAAAGGCTCGCAGCCAAATTGTTCTGTTCTGGTTAGTGTCCATCCCAAACTTACCTTCCCTGAATTCCACAAAGGAAACCGAACCGTCACTGACCACCAAGCCCATCAAGGACCGGCAGAGACAAAGGAAACCAACCACTCACCACCATGCCGAGATCAATCCAGAACCAAGCCCTAGACCACGTCAGCACCAACCCCAAGGGAAGAGAAAACTCACCTACTCCTCATCCATGCGGTCGCCGCGGTTGCGACCATCCCGCTCCCTCCGCCTGGCATCCGGCTCCCTGTTGCCAGGGCTCCGGCTCCTCCTCCTCCTCCTGTCCTCCAGAGGCCGGCCCACCGGCCGGCGCCCCGTCGCGTCCACCTCGGGGTCAGCAGCAGGGCCGGGAACGCCCGAGGGCGCCACCGCCGCCGCCACCTCCCCCACGGTCAACCGAGGCCCGGGCCGCGGCCCCCACAGCGCCCGGCGCCGGCGCTCGCGCTCCGCACGGGCGAGGACGTCGTCCTCGGCCTCGTCGTCGTCGTCGGGGAGCGGGCCGCGGCGCACGGGGAGCGAGGTCGGCGGCGCCGTGGCCGCCGGGCCCATGAATTCCGGGCGCAGCGGCTCACCGGGGGTGTAGGTGCCGGCGGGCGGGGCAGCGGGCTGCACCGGGTGCGAGGTCGGCGCCGGGACGAACCCGGGCGGGCCCATGAACTCCGGGCGCAGCGGCAGCCCGGGGGTGTAGGTGCCGGCGGGGGGGGCGGGACCCCACATGTGCGGGGGGATGGGCGTCCACGGGCGGGCGGCGGGGGGTCGAGGCCGCGGCGCCTGCTCGACGTGGGTCGGGAGGTACGTGTAGTCGCCCTGGGGGGGGTTTTGGCGCTCGGCCTGCCGCTCCATGGCGGCGGCGTACCCGGGCTGCCCCGGCTGGAGCGGGGCGCCGGGGTCGGGCCGCGCGGCGGGGTGCAGGGTGGAGAGGCCCGCGTAGCCCGGGGTGGGGCGCAGGATGGAGAGGCCCGGGGCGGGGCGCATGTGGCTCGGGCCCGGGGGTGGGCGGACGGGCAGGACTTGCGGGACGGCGTGGGGAGCGTAGGGAGGGACGACGCTCAGGTATTGCTGGGCGGCGTAGAAAGGGATGAAGCCAGTGGCGTGGACGGACGGCGGCGGCGGCGGCGGCAGCGGGGCGCCACCGTCATCGTCGTCGTCGGAGATGTGGGGGTACTCCTCGTCGTCCGAGGCGTCGACATCCTCCCGCGTCAAGGGGCGGCGGCAGATGGGGCAGGGAACGCCGCCGTTCTGCTCGTGCCTCTCGACGATCCACTCCCAGATGCAGTGGTGGCCGAAAACGTGGCCGCAGCTGAGGACTTTGTGCTCCTCGCGGTCGCAGTTGAGAGTGTTGAGCCCGGGGATGTAGAGCTCTTGGCGGCAGATGGCGCAGTTGATGGCGATGGGCGGCGTTTCGGGTGTGCGGGTCGCCATGTAATGCTGGATGCGGTCCCAGACCAGCACCTCCTCGGGAGAGGGAACGCGCTGGGGGGGGTTAGCGTTGGCGGGAGCACCTGGGACGGGGCCCTCGCGCAGGCCGGTCAACAGAGAGTTGATCACCGCGTCATCCTGGGCGGGAGTGTTGTTGATGGGCTGAGCCCGGGGGTGGTTGGGGTTGTTGTTGTTGTTGTTCATGTTGTTGGTGTTGTTGGGGTTGTTGTTGTTGTTGTTCGACATTGTGAATGTCGAAAGGGTGATCGAAGCTGATGCTGGTGTCCCAAGGATGCGTAGACTGGAAAGTGAGGCAGAAGGTTGATGGGGAAGAGCTGTGAGGAAGTGGATAGCGAAGAGAGATAAGATGGGAATTCCTTGGAGGATGAGGGTGTTAATATCCGTGGCCATGGTGGTCCCTGGGCCACTCTTGGTGTTGTAGAAGATGAGGAACATGAAGGGTGTAGAGTCAACAATCCGACCATGTCGAGGTCAAGGATGATGACACTATTCCCACAACACAGCCACTGTTGTACTTTGGTGTGATTGCGAGGTGTTAGATGCTATATCAAGATTCAGCTATGCTATCGTCCAGATATTGATGCTTTGTCTTGAACAATGCCGTTGTGGTTGACAGAGTTCAGGGGTATGGTCCGTGCTTTGTTTACTTGCCGCCCCTGAGATCCAGCCCCTTTGACCTCTTCACAATGCCTTTCACCACTCATCTTTTTGTTGCGTTAGCCGGTATATAGGTGTCATTGGTCTGCCAGTCTGATACTTTGAATGCCCGGCACAACTCTCTCAAAACATCATCAAACTCTCACTTCTGCTTACTGCAATTTCGAGATCGAACATGACAACAGTCGACATTCCGAGACACGCGCTTACTGCCTCTACACCATCAACAGCTCTATACTCCCCGATGGATAATATGAAAGAACGCCGAGGCGTCACCGAGTTTAGAGGAGGGTGCGGCCCCCTTCCCACCTTAGTCGTCGGCCCGGGGGCTCCCACCGATTTCAAGCCAGTGCCAAGAGTCAAGGAACGGCAAATAAACCCAGACGAGGTCCACTGCGAGCCTGTTGGCGGTTATCCTTCCCTTGAGGGCGATGTTCCACTTAAAGGTTATCCTTCACTTGAAAGCGATTTCCTGCTGGAAGGCGATATTGCAGTCCCAGATTTCCAGAGTGTAGCCGCGCCGAAGCCCGACAAGAAAACTCGGCCGGGCGTGGCAGAATATCCCACGGAATTTGGTGTATCCTTCAGCGCCGAAGACACTGGATACATGCAAGTAGATATTCGCGCCTCCGTCAATCTGGCGGAATTTCGTCTTGTCCGCGCCGTCTTTTTTTGCGTGATGTTTGTCATCACGGGCCGCTTTCTTCGCTGCTTCTGGGACATGTTTGCATGGTTTAGCAATTGGGAACGGCGGCTCAACGACCCGGACTATGACCACTGGGTTCAGGTCGCCGAGCAAAGGATGGCCCAGCCCACGGACTACAACCAATAACACCATCTGACCTGCCCATGAACAGATCTCAGGTGCTGGAATGAGCTGGCCTCACTCTTCAAAATACAACAAATAAATACAACGTACAAATCTAGAAAAGAAACTTGACCTTCCACCATGCCGTCGTGACCCGTCACGCGTTGCCCCCTCCCTTCGTTAGGTATACATGTGATATTGACATGCCATCGGTCCTGTCTTGGGTAGAGTCTGCCCTGTCCCTCGGGAATGGCCACCACCCTCCACCGGGTTCTCGATCAACGCCACCCCGATGATTTGTGTGACCCGAGATGCGATTTGGGCCCCCATAATCCGGCCGATGGGTCTGGACCTCCAGCCTTCCCGTCGGGCACACCAAACCTCCCAGTAGCGCATTGCGGCTGAGGGTTCCGATTCGGAGAGATCCGACGAGGTGGCCACGATGATGGCGCACTTTGATCTGATGGAACCCCATGACTCTTGGTTTTCGTCCGGGTTGTCTCTGTCCCTCCCCATATCTCGGTCTGGGCCCGGCTGACGAGAATGTCGGTGGAAGATAACAGTGGGAGGGTGAGTTCCGGCGTCAAAGATCCGAGTCTGTACAACCAACAGCCTCAGCTGGTAACTCTGGAAGTGGTGGACTTGAGTGAGAAACCCATATAAGTCTGGCTCTGATCCCGCATTCTCCCAAGACACTCGACATGTCAGCACGAGCCCTCTGCCTTTCTCAGTACCAGACATCAAACCACCGACAATCTTCAACCCCTCCATCACCATCACCATGGGTCTCAGCCTCACCAAGTTTGCCCTGCTGACCAGCACGCTGGCCGCGCTGGGCGAATCGCGCAAGTGCACCAACGGCCTCTACTACTGCGGGGCAACCCTCGAGAGCGTCGGTACGTGTGAAGGAATCTGACTGGAGCATTCCCATAATCTTGCCGTGCCGTGCCGTACCGCGAGCTGACAAGACCGACGCGCAGGCAACTATCGAGCCGAGATGACGGCGGAGAACCAACGGATGGGCGCGCCCACCGACCTCACGTCCCTGTATCACACATTGTATCTGTGTGGAGTGGGCGGTGATGGATGGATCCAGTTCAGCAAGTTTTGCGGCTACCCCAAGTGTCATGATGGTGGGTGGGGAGCGAATGACAAGTGTGTTGCGTGAGGTTCCGTTGTTGAGAAGGGGGGGAAGCTGTAGTCTACCTACCTAGGTACTGTGAACCGTATCAGCTAAAAGTATCATGTCGGTATCTCAGAGGGAAAAAGAGAAACAGTGGTGTTCACACAAGCTTCGACAGCATGTTCTTGATGTAGTACTCAACTCGTACTAGACTCGGATCTAGAGACGGACGCTCCCGCGCTCCCGCACTCCCGCCCGATGAACTGGCGAGTTACATGGCGTCCTCACTGCTTCCGGGGTGATGGAACTGCACCACGTTCAGAGGGCGAGCAAAATATCCGTTGTTCGAGGGTCGGGGGGACCCCGAATGATATCGGGACCGCGGACCGGGGACGGGGGACAAAGCCGGGAAACAGGGCTGTCTCGCTAATCGACAGCAGGCCGTAGGGCGTTTGGCCAAGCTTTGCCAAGGGGTCTAGGCCACGCCCAGGTCCGTGGGGATATAAGTAAGGTTGTCCCCCACGTTTGCTGACCCCTGGGCCCTGCTTCAGCTGGCGTCGGCTATCCCTTTGCCTGCTAAAATTGACCTCGCAATTTCCTGTCGGGGTGAAGTTCAGGGAAAGGAATTGATGTTTGCTGCTGGTGGCTTCGGCCCGAGGAATGGATCAACTCGTCCATCTTCTGACCTGTTTGGATGTATTGCCGTAAAATACCACAAAGTCCCCGGGTTGAAGGCGATGGGCAGTGGTGGGATCACTCAGTCACATTGCTTGGGTCTTGGGCATCCCGGACCCTGTGCGGTGCAGACGGCGCTCCGGGGGTTAGCTCGCAGGGAGGACGGCAGCTGAGGGTGAAGTGGGCGTGGTTGGGAGGAGCTGAACTCGACGTTGGACTCGAGGTGTCTTTTGTGGCGTCTTGGACGTTGCGTTGTTCCCCTGCCAAGGCCGTCCGAGTCTTGGCCGTTTTGACGGTACCGGTCAGCCGGTGAATGCGGAGTGGCCCGGATCGAGAGTGCAAGGCAAATGTTTCAGTAAATGGTGGACAGTCAGTACTGGAGGGCGGGAAACGAGGAGGAGTGCGGGTGTTGAACAGCGAGGTTGGTGTTGTGGCTGGCTGACAAACGGGCACTGCAGTTTATCTTTTTTTTTTTTTTTTGACGATGGCCCGGAACATTGGCGGCGTCTAAACAGGCATTCACGACTCCACCAGACTATCGATTTTGGACAAGAGTCTGGACCTCTGTACCTGCATACACAGCACAAACAGCCCTGTACGGAGCACCTTCTCCGGAATGATTTCATTGTTGACTCTAATCGATGATTGACTCGAATACGATGCTCCTTCCAAATAAATAATGGTGAGCCCATCCGCCGGTGGAGGGAAGCCTGGAGTTCCTTCCCCAGTCACTCGTTCGAGGCCCAGTCATTCTTTCAGCTCCAGGCCCCAACTCCCTCCCAACATGCTCCACCAAACCCTCCTCGCCACGGCCGTGGCCTTTGTTGGCTTCGCGTCAGCGTTGACGTCGGTGTCGACGTCGGCCTCGACCTCGACCTCGGCCTCGACCTCCGCGTCGGCCTCGGCCTCAACCACCGCTTCCACGTGCGATGCAAAGTGCCAGACGGACGCGCTCGGTTTCCTCCTCGGCCGGTGCCACAGCAAGCGACTCGCGCCTGCTTGCGTCCCCGACCTCGCTGCCGAGGCCACCGCCTTTTGCAGCTCGTTCCTGTCCCCGACCACGGTGACGGCAACGTCTCTCGCCACGGCGACCGAGATCAAGTCCATCACCGACACGGCCACGGCCACGACGACCCTCACGGACATCACAACCTCTACTACAACCGACATCACCACCGCAACCGACCTCGCAACCGAGACCTCGATCGCCACTGCAGCCACCACGACCACCACCTTTGTTTTATCGCTTCAAAGTGTCGCCGTAGCTCGTCGCGGCGCCCGCCCTACCGCCTGCCCGGCGCTCAAGCCGTCCCGGCTCGAGCGTCTCGCCCCGGCCAAGGTTTCGTCCATCTGCTCCCTCCTCGGCGTTACACCTTCGGCCACAACCCTTACCGGCACGACGACGGCCACGGTGACGTCCACCACGGCATCGACCGACACCACGACCGTCCCCACCACTGCCACCACCATCGTCACCATCGAGACGGCCCTGTCCCAGACCACGACGAGCATCACCACCACGACGGCCACCACCACCTCGACCACAGCGACCGCCACCGCCGTGATCGACTGGTGCTCCTCGGCCAAGGGGTACGGCGGCAGCGGCAACGGCAGCGGCAACACCGTCCAGACCATCTCCGGCGCGACGAGTGCCGAGGACTGCTGCCGCAGGTGCTGGGCGAAGCCCCACTGCGTCGTCTCGGCCAGCAACATCGTTAACGGCGCGGGCTACTGCCAGCATCTGGTCAAGCTCACCCCGTTGGGCGGCGCTCCCACGAATGCCCAATGCCCGCTTGGCGTGGAGAACTATCCCGGGTGGCGCGCTGCTCCGGGAAATATTTACAAGGGACCTTGTGCGGCCCCGCCGGCATTCTAAAAGCCTCAAGAGTTGGTGCCGGTATTCGGTGGCATGTCATGATAATACCTAATCTAGTGCTAATGTTAGAATGTTGAGTCAGTTTGGAGCAACATAACTTTGGATTTGGAACTTTGATATAGAGACTCTGATAATGTCTATTTGCACCTTGTCCCACTTTTAATTTCCTGATTATGAAGGCGGTCTCGCGAGCTCAAAGGAAGGCCCGATGAAACCCTTGCCATATACTACTTGACTTTCAGACCATCTCTGTACTCCCATTAGTCGCATTCAGTACAGGCCGTCCCGCGGGTCCTGTCAACTGGACTACCACTTGTTAGCCACCTACGCCACGCGCCAAGGGCATTTCCCCATATTATTCCGCACCTCTTAGCGCGGCATACGGGCTACCCCCCCTACAGGGGGTTAGGCACCTATCTCTAGCCATAGAACCGACTTTACAGTTCTACGGCTCTCTATACACATTAATTAATTAGTTACCATCTACCGTTATATATAATAATTAATAGTTTAAATACCGTAAGCTAGTTATACGTAAATATACGACTTTTAACCTACCGAAGTATACGAATACCCTCCCCTATTTTCCGGCCTCCTATCTAACTAGAGCCCGACGATCGATACCGCTCTTCCGAAGCCCCTAACGCGAAGCCTAAGCTCCTACGATAGCCGACTCTAAGGTCCGCTTCGATAAGCCCTAAGACTAGCCGTAGTAGTTAAGGGTAGCTAAGACCTACGCGGTTAACTCCGGCCTATAGGAATATATAAACCCTAAGGGTAGGGCGAAGTTCCCTAACCGTAGAGAAAAGCCTTAATATAAGGACTTCGAGATAAAGCCCTAGCCCTCGTAGGAGTAACGCCGCGCTATAAAGGCGGCCCTACGTACTTAAACCTAAGTCGTTAACGTAGTATTTATTCGATAAACTTACGCTTAGGCGCGCGCCGCCGTTAAGGCGTAAGCTTATAAGTAGGTAGCCGGCGGAAATATAGGCGACTCGCCGCCCTTCGAGCCGTTAAAGACCCCCAAGCTAAAGGATAAAGGCTTTATTACGATAGACGAGGATATACTACCGTAATCCCCGTAATACTCCGACCTTACTACGGAGGGCCGCCTTAACTTCGACCGCGCCGAGAAAGTCTAGGCTACCGGCGCCGCCGAATATAAGGAGTTTAATAAGTACTAAGTCTACTTCGATACCTAGTATAATAAGACGGTCGCTGAAAGATATAAGAAGATACTAAAGGGCGAGTTTAACCTACGTAAGAGGTAGATTACCTTAGAAAAGTAATACTAGCCGTATAAATTAAAGAAAGTATAGGAGATCCGCGGTAAGCTTAGGTAGTACTTTACTATAAAGCCGGCCGAGATTAGTAAGTAGCTATCCTTATAGGTAATTATATAGAAGGGCTTTATCGACGACGGCTTAAACGAAGGCCTTATTAAGTTAATAAAGCCTACTATATAGTTTAATAAGCTTATAAATACCCTTAAGGTCGTCGATAAAGCGAAGGAATACGTTAACGGCTAGCTAGCTACGAAGGAAGACGAAGTACTTAAGGGTTTCCTTAACTATAACGATATCGCCGTTAAGTTAAAGAAGTAGTTCGCCTACTAGACTTTCCTTATACGATATAAGATAAGCGCCTTCCTTATATTTTACGGCGAATCGTTCGAGCTAGTAATAAGGCCTTCTTATAACGGCTAGTAAGGTAGAAGAGCCGGTAGGGTAGGCTACTAAGGTAAACGCGAAAGGTTAAATACCTCGCGTACTAAAGCTTTAAACCCGAAGAAGCTTAGTATCTCGTATAAGGTATACGGGTATAACTACGAGCTTAAGAATTACTACTATACCTAGGACCTCCTTAAGATTCCCGACTACTTTATACCGGCCGAAGGGACGGTCCGCGTTATAAGGAAGCGTATTAAGGAGGACCCCGTACTACGTAAGAAGATCTAGGAGTACACCGTGGTAAGGAAGGCGGCGTAGTAGTAATAACTAAAGGCCCTTAGTAAAGGACCGTAGTCCTTACCGGTTCCTACGGTCGAAAAGAAGGTATATACGAGAACGGCCTTCCTCGTTAAGAGCGCTTTTTACGTTAATACCTTTCCCTTATACTACTACTCTATCCTCGACTTAAGGGCGTTTATATATATCTTTTATAATTTACGCCGTTTCCGAACTATCCGACCGGCGTCCTAGGGGGATATAGTAGTCGTTAACGGCGCGGATATACCTATCCTCGGGTATAAAGACGTTATACTATATATCGATAGCGACCGGGGTAAGCGGAAGTTCCTACTTAAAGACGTTACTTATTATAAGGGCTTTACCTATAACGTCGTCTTAATCCGATAGATTACTAAAAAAGGCCTAATATAGAAGTTAAATAAGCTAGTACTTCGAGATAAGGTAGAGCGTAAATTCTATTACCTACGAGATAAGTATAATTAAACTATCGTAAAGGGTAACCCCTCCTCGTTAAGGGAAGCGTAAGTTATATATATCTTATTAGCCGCCGTACTCTCGGCTTAAAAGAAGGATCGTAAGATATCGATAACTATAGTAGAACGTTAGTATTAGTACCTCGGGTACGCCGGTACCGAGGTAATTACTAATTTTACTTAAAACGCTAATAGGGTAGTTATCTCTAACTACTTATAAGGGCTGATAATAATCGAATACGATATATATAGTATAACTAAGGTATATAAGATATTCCGCCGCCTTAAGAGACTAGTCTCCTTAAACGTAGGGGATACTTTCGCTATAAACTTCGTAAAGCTTATTAGGGAAAGGCCGGAAGATTATAAATAAGTCCTTATAATTACCTACCGGACTAGCTACTTCCTATAAGGGATACTTATTAGTACTAAAATATACTAAGTAGTCGCTAAGATCCTCGATAGCTTCCTTATAAGATTCTAACGATAGTACGGTACTATACCGCGAAGAGTCGAATACGACGGGGACTTTTTTAAGGAAAAGGACTTTAATATCCTAATAAAGCTATAAGCTAAGTACGGAATAGTACTAGATAGCTCGGCCGCTTACTTATAGGACTAGAACGGGGGTACCGAGCGATTTATAAGGATAGTAAAGTAAGTCGCGAGGGCCCTTAGGGTATAAGGTCGCTTCCCCGAGTTCCTTTAGCCGGAGTTTTATCTTTCCGTAATATATCTTTTTAACTATACGCCGAAGTAGTACCTTTCGTAACGTACCCCGTACGAGGTACTCTTTACCGTAGTCGCCCTAAAAGAAGGGATCCCTACCTTAGTAAACCGGCGCCTATACCTCGAGTACTTTAAGGTCTTTAAGTATAAGGTATATATCCTCGCTTCGTATATTCTCCGCGCCGATTATAAGACCTATAAAACTTAGCCGAATACGTAGATCGGATACCTCGTTAGGTATAAGGCTAGTACTATCTTTAAGGTATAAAACCCCCTTACTAATAAGGTCGTAAAAGTTAAGGACGTTACTTTTAACGAGACGGAATTCCTTAACGGTATAAAGAAGGGGCTAGAAGACGAGTTTTATATATTAAATAGAACGGACTTTAAGAAAGTTCTAATACGCTATAAGATTACTATATAAACTAACGGTCTACTATAATCCTCCTTTAAGGAGGACGAGCTACTAAAGGTAGGTCCCTTAGGGGTAAAGATAACCCTTAACGAGATAATCGCCGACGAAGTACTTTAAGTAAACGATATAGAGAAGTAACGAGAAAGAAAGACGATCCTCGATCCTCTCCTCTCGCTAAGCGATATGTTACCGCCGCCGTCCGCTGTCCTAGCCGTTATATTCTACTCGCCGGACTTCGCGCCGGAGCGTTAGGGTTAGTAGGCGGCGTTCCCCGTATACGCGAGGATTATAGATAAAGAATACGAGATATATACTATATACGAGGACCTTTCCTTCCTTACCGAGGCCCTATACGCCTACTTCTTAGTAAATACCTTAAAAGCCGTTAGATCGTAAACTACTACCGACTAGTACCCTAGCGCCTTACCTACTATTAAGTAACTACCTAACACTCTACCTCCTATTAAGTAGCCGGCTAATCCTCGACTTACTATTAAGTAGCTACCTTAGCTAACTACTAGTATACGGGAGTTTAGTTATAATAATAACCTTATAAACTTCTAGTATATACTAACTACTAAAGTACCGGTATTTAATAAAAGTAATAAGTAGATTATCCTTATAAAGAAGCGGATTCGCGCGTAAGAGGAGCTACTAGGGCTAACGTTTCTAGGAGATAACGGAATACTTTAGCGTAACGCCTTTACCGCTAATAGAACTACGGTACTCGTAGGAACCCTCGAGGGGAGACTAGTTACTCGGTTAAAGATCCGCCGGTATACTTTATTCGGCTATATTAACCTACGACGAATTATATAAGCCTTATACCGTAAGTCGGCCCTTTTAACTCTAAAGGTAGGAGAAAAGATCCCCCTTAAGCGGGGCCTAGGCGCTTTAAAGCTATACCGTAAGGATCTCCCTATAGCCCTAGACTACTTCGGCTAACTTAAGAATTATAAGATAAGATAGTACTTCTATATAGCTATAGACTAGTATATATAAAGTTATAAGGAGATAGCCTTATTCTACGCTATAAGGAAAGAGGCCGCCGTAAGTTACTAGATCCTCGACTATATATAGGTATTTATATATAAGTTTAATAAGTACGGGTATTTCCTTAAGTATAAAATATATCTAGTAGTCCGTAGCGACTAGTAGCCTAAGGCAGGGATCGAGAATATATATACTTCTACCCTTACCGGTAAGTCGTTCCGAACCGTAATAACGATCGCCGCTAGGTTCGACTTAAAGCTTATCTAGTAGGATATAGTTAACGTATTCGTATATATAGAATTACTATACGAGGTATATATAAAGATACCCCTAAGGTACCGGTATAAAGACGACGTTCTCCTTCTTAAAAAGGCCCTATATAAGTTCCGTAAGTCTCCCCTCCTTTAGTAACATTACTTTACTAAGAACTTAGTAAACGCTAACTTCTAAGCGGTACTTTACAAACCTTACTACTAGCTACGTAATAGTATTATCGTCTTCTTTTACATCGACGATATTATCGTAGCCTATCCCGTTAGTAAGAGGTATAAGGCCGATAAGGCTATAACCTTTATTAAAGGTAAGTATAACCTTTAAGGAGGCGAGGAACTTTAGTAATTCCTAGGGATAAGGATCCTACGCGACCGTACTATGCGAACTATCTACCTCTCGTAATCTAACTATATTTACAAGATAAGGAAGCTCCTTAGGAAAGCTCCAATCCCTAGGCATTTCCCTATAACGAAGGGGGAGCTTAAGCCGTATACCGGTAATATAGGACCTACCTCCGTAAAGCTATATTAACGTAAAACCGGAACCTTACTTTACGCCGCGGTTATTACCCGCCTAGACGTAACCTTCGCCGTATTACGACTTACGCGCTTTAACTTTAACCCTAACGACGAATACTATACGGCCGCGGATTAAGTAATAAACTACCTTATTACTACAGTAGGGTATACCCTTAAGATAAGGGGTAGGAAGGTACTCGTAATCTTTAGCGACGTCTCGTTCGGAGATAATACGGTAAACCGTAAAAGTAGCTAAAGGTACGCTATCTAATTCCTCGGTAATACGATCGGCTAAAAGGCTAGTAAATAGGATACCGTTACTATATCTACTATAAAAGCGGAGCTCCTTACTCTCGCCTAGGCTACTAAGGAAGGTATATTCGTAAGCCGCCTTATCCGCGAGCTAGGTATAAAGATAGATAAGTACGCCGTAAAGCTCCTATACGATAATAAGTAGATAATTAAACTCGTTACTAAGGACCTCGCTATACTATAAACTAAGTTAAGGTACGTAGATATCTATAACTATTAGCTAAGGGAGAAGTATAAGGAAGGTACGATTACGGTAAAATATATCGAGTCCCGCGAGATAATAGCGGATAGCCTTATAAAGGCGCTAAAGGAGGGAGACTTTATACGGTTTAGGAAGTAAATCGGGGTAGTTAACGCGGGAAAATAGGTAAAGGAGAGGGAGGGAGCCCTAAAGGAGGTATCGGAGGAATAGCTAAAGCGCTTAAAGAATTAGATAGTACTTAAAAACACTATAGCTTTTAGGATTAGAGAGTTACAGTCTACGTAGTAATAGCTTTAGCCAGTACCTTATAGTTACAGGCTAAGGGGGTATGTTAACTAGACTACTACTTATTAGCTACCTACGCTACGCGTTAAGGGTATTTCCCCGTATTATTCCGTACCTCTTAGCGCGGTATACGGGCCACCCCCCCTGTAGGGGGTTAGGCACCCATCTCCAGCCATAAAACCGACTTTACGGTTCCACGGCTCTCTACACACATTAATTAATCAGTTGCCATCCACCGTTACGTATGACAGGTCCACTATCGGGTCACAAAGTCATTACGATCGCTGTGCAGCCTGTCACAAGTGGTAGAATAGAATCGCCAAGGCAGTCGTGGTGTTTTAAGAGAGTAGTCGCACAACCTTCGTCGGTGTTATCCAAACAACAAAACTCGACCACCACGGACCAGAAACACGACGACCACGACCACGACGACCACCGGCCCCAGGAGCCCCAGAAACACCACAACCACCACGGCCACCAGGAACACCACCACCCCAAATTACAGTATCTCCGTCATCGCCGCGAGGGGCAACGCGAGCGAATTCACCACCTAGAGCTCCTGCGCCACGAGGGGGGACGTGACTACATTTTCGCCAAAGCAATCTGGATATCCGCACTTGAAATTCCTCGGGGTGTAAGTGCTGACGGAGGGTTCGATATTGCTGGGTGCAGGGGGCGGGAGGCGTCATCTAGACCGCCAGCACGAGGCCAGGTCCGACTTGGACACCAGCGGTCTGTGGCTGGCTGGAGCAAGCCTCCATCTTGATGCATATCGACCGGCATGTGTGGTGAGATTATCGGGGTTGCGGCTGACTGGAAGCAGACTCGGATCTGATCGGACCGTGTACTGTGCAATGCCATTCGACGAGCTACTAGCGTGGGTTGGAGAGTACTGCGTATAAGTCTAGGACGTAGAACACCGTGTTGACTGTTTTCAAGTCACTCACGTTCAAGTTCTCGGCACTACTCCCGACTTACAACACCTTCAACCTGATCCTTTGGTGTGCCTCGGCCACCGTCCATATCATTACCATGATCCCACAGTCGTTTCTGCTAAACCTTGTCGTCCTCGCCGGCTTCACAACGGCATTGTCTATCCAACCGTCGACCTGCGGCACCACCTGTTCCGATGCCCTCGGCGTCCTCCTCGGCCGATGCCGACCCCTCCCGCCGACTTGCGTTGACGAGGTCGCTGTCAATGCCAGGGCCTTCTGCAGCAGCTTTCTGTCTACTGTCACCGTCGTTCAAACCACGACGGTGAGAACAACAGCAACAGCACTCCAGTCTGTAACCGACACCGCGACCACGACAACGACGTCAACCGAGCGCTCGACCGAGACCATAACCACGGCCACCACTGCTACCGATACCGCCACGGAAACGTCAACGTCCCTATCCACCTACACCACGACCGCCACCATCGCGGTCATGCGTCGCGGCGCTCGGCCGACCGCCTGTCCCGAGCTCTCCACGCCGCGCCTCCACCGTCTGGCCCCGGCCAAGGTCTCGTCCCTCTGCTCCCTGCTCGGCGTCAGCGCCCCGTCCGCCGCGACGACAGCGACTCACACCTCGACGGCCACCGCCGCGTCCACGACCACGGCCTCGACCGAAACCGCCACCGTCGCCACCACCACCACCGCCATCACGCTCGAGACGACCACCGTCCCCACCACCACCACCGCCACGACCACAACCACCACCTCGGCCGTCGCCACCGCCACGGCCATCCAAGCCTTTGACCCCTGCCACGCGTCGCAGTCCTACCAGGGCACCGTGGGTGGAGCGTGGGGGAGCGGGAACGCGATCATCATAGAGGTCGGGTCGCCCAGCGCGTACGACTGCTGCAAGAGGTGCTGGGCCAAGAGCAACTGCCAGGTCACGGCTTACACCGGTTCGGGGACCTGCGAGCTTCTGATGAAGGTTTCGCCCCTGGCCGGGGCTCGCACCAAGGCGCAGTGCCCGCTCGGCATCTCGCCTTATGTCCGGGCCGGCACGGGACAGGGTTATTTCCTGGATGGGCCTTGTGCTGCGCGTGTGTAGGTGGGAGGGATGTTGTCGACGGGTGTGGTTGCTGGTGTTGAGGGTTGTTATTATCCGGGGAGGGGCATCGGCCTGGCGCTTTAATAGGTATTTATTGAATACTGCACGGAGAAATAGAGGAATGAGATGACATATCGCCACAGGCACGGTTGTCTTCAACCACTGGACCCTGCAGAATGACCGTTCATCAAGCTGATCATGTACACCCACAAGGACTCGAGCCCCGACATCAAGAGAAAACCCGTCTAATTCCATACTCAAATCTACCACGCACCCACCGACTCCCCCCTCTTTTCACCACCCCCACCCCCGCAACCAAAGAGACAGCCCAACCCTAAATCTCATACCCCTTAAACGCCTCCCCCACCTCCTTAATCCCCAAATCCCCGCCGTCCACACCTTCCCGCCCCTCACCCTCTCCCAGCTCCGCCCCCCCAGTTCCTCCCCCACCCGGACCACAACCCCCAAAAGTCCTCCCTCCCCACCCTCACAAACCTACTAGCCTTCACCCCCTTCCTCCCCGCCCACACGCCCAGCAACTCCTCCACCCCCCTCGTCTCCACCACCTCGCCGCCCCTCACCCCCTTCCCCCTTTCCACCACCGCCCTTGGTGGGTTTCGATGACCATGGCAAGGGTGGGGTCGGAGAGGAGGGTGAAGGGTTCGAAGAAGTTGGTGACGCCGAAGATGATGGAGGAGTTGGCGAGGGCGGCGGTCAGGGAGGGAAGGGAGTCGAGGTCCGCGGTGGCGAGGGAGGCGCTCTGCGCAGCTGGCGAGGGCGAGGGCGGCTGGGGAGGTTGGTGAGCGGGTGATGGCGCGGACGTGGTACAAGGGGTTGGTGATGAAGGCTGGGACGACGTCTTTGCCTTGGGGGCCGGTGGCGCCGATGATGGAGACGATCTTGGGGGGCATGTTGGGGGGTGGTGGTGGGAGTGGTGGGTTTGGGGAGGTGGAGGCGCTGCTTGAGTTGGGCAAGGACGTTGGGTCCTTTGGAGGGCAAAGGCATGAGGAGGGTGGTGGTAAAAGGAGGGTTCTATCGTCTGGATGGAACCGGTATTTATATAGGTGGTTCAGCTGGTCCAGACCAGGAGAGCATCGCCATCGTATCCAGAGTGAGGTTTCTTGAAGCCATCGCGGAAAATCGAGCCTCAACTGCTGCAAGTTGGTCAGCGTAGTCGGGGGCAGAATATAACAAATCCGTCTCCAAAACAACAAAGGACGTCAAGCGGAGAAACACACGGTCTCACGGAGCGGCCCCGTCGCCAATGGGTGCGGGATGAATGAGCGCCGGGATTAATCATCAGGTCGGCTCTGCATGTCTGCAGAGGGAAGCAAAGGCTGCCGGTGATGAAGCCGGTTGCTGAAATGAGGCACCGAGGGACAACCAAAGCCCGACCTGTCACACAACAACACCAAACCACAGTGTCGCGATGGCTCGCAGGTGCCTCACGCGAAATGTGAGGGGGAAATCGTGAGGTAACATTGGGTATCGTAATCCAGTCCAACTCCAAAACACCACCCGACAGCTTCCATGAACCCACCCATCATGATGACCCGTCCCTTGCTGCCAAATGTTTTGTGATGCGCCCGACTCGACATCACCCGACAAGGTCCAGGCCCCTAGCCTTTTGCACCAAATCCCGCAGCAGCTCGAAAACAGCCTTGCGCTGACCAGATGACGACGTCGCATCGTCGAGGCCAGCGGGCGCAAAGATCTTGAGCCGGCTCTCCGACATGACGAATCCGCCGCACGCCATCTTTGTGATTCGGACGCCTGGGTGGAAGAGGTCGAGGCCCATGTGCTGGTCGATGTAGCGGCCGAGGGCCTCGGTGAAGGGTTGAGAGACGGCGGGATCCGCATCTCCATCTTCCGTTGCCTGCTTGCGCCATTCCCAGCCCTCCTCGTACATCCTCCCAGCAAGCCGTCTCCGTTGCCGGATGTCGTCCTCCCATGTTGGCGTTGGCCCGGCCTTGCGTTTGCTCGATTTGCGCCCGGCGTCGACAAACTTGTTCAGCTCCGTGGCCGGGATGAAGACCTCGATCGACTTGAGCCCCAGCTGCTGATCGCCCTCATCCTCGCTCTCGTCCTTGTCCGCCTCGCCCTTCTCCGGCGGGACATAGAACCCCAAACTGAGCACCACATCCTTGGCCAGCGGCCCCCGGGTCGGCAACCCCGCCGTCCGAATCCACGCCTCCCACCCCAGCACCATACTCCTCGTCCCCAACCTCAACGGACTAACCCTGCAGTCAAACGCCGTGGCCAAAAACTCCGCCACCACCGCCTTCAACGGCGCCGGCATCCTCATCAACAACAACGGCATCACCATAAACCGCCCCTCCTCCACCTCCCCCCCTCCCCCACCAAACCCCCCAGCAACCACCCCCCCTTCCGTGCCCTCCTCCCCCAGCCACGGCACCAACAACGCCGTACACACCGCCGCCTCATACCTCAACCCAACAAACAACATATCCCTCCCGTCCGTCATCCCCTCCTCCAACCCCAACACCCCCTCCACGCCCACCCACCGCATCTCCACGACCTCGAGCGCGCCCGCCTTGCCCATCACCCCGTCCTCGTCGCGGTTCAGGCCCACCTCGACGCCGCGGACGACGTCGCCGACGAGCACGTCGCGCAGGCGCTGGGCGAGGGTCTGCAGGCGGCGGGCGTCGAGGGGGTGCGGGCCGAGGTGGAGCGGGGAGACGCGGTGGGCCGAGAAGGTGGTGTTGTAGAAGGGGACGTGGTGGGCGGCGGTGGAGACGTCGGTGGCGGCCGAGGAGAGGAGGGAGGGGGTGAGGGAGGGGCGGGGCATCTCTGGGATGGTCTGGTGTGCGGGTTTGGGGGGTGTCGTGGTTCGTGACCCGGGGGGTTGTCGCGTCGGGGGTTGCGCGGCGCGTCGGGGTGGGGGGTTGGTGAGCGGTGTGAGGAATATGGTGGTTTGTGGTGATTGAGATGATGGAGCTGCGCGTCAATTGGGGAGATTGAGTCGGGTTTTGTGGTGGTGTGGGTTGACGGTGGAAATGGATCGCGAGGTGGTGGTTGTTGATTGAAGATGGAGATCAGCATTTTCGAGGCAAAAGTGGGAGATGTTTTCGAAATGCCATGCACAACCCTAACCCTGGTTCTTCACCTTGAGAACCTCGATGGACATTTCACCGTCTTCGTTTACCAACATCTTCAACGAACAAGAGATCATTTGGGGTTGCTTCAATTACAAGTTGATTCGAGTCTCAATTAGCTCCCCATAATCACAAAACATCGCTATTATCAGCACCAAGTACTACCCCCGCAAGTCCAGCGCAAGTCACCCCATCCCAGCCCCAAGATCCATCTAGAAATACCCGTCCCATGCCCTCCCAACGCCTCGCATCGATCAAAACAAGTCCCAAACCACAAGTCCTCCCACAATCCATCAGCGTTCACTTCCTAGCACCAACATTCCCCAACCCCCCCTGGCCAGCCAGCAACTCCAAGGTCCTCAGCGAGATGAACCCCGACGGCCCTGCCTCGGTCTGACCCTGCTGTGCCTGGGTGCTCTGCGCCTGCGTCTGGCCGAGGGTCTCGGACGGCGATGTCATGGCGGCGGACGCGGCGGCGTTGAGGAGGTGCTGGTGCTGATGGCGGTAGAGGGCGACGGCGCGCTTGGTGGCGGTGGAGAGGGTGCGGGAGGTGGTCATTTTGGGGGTGTTTTGCTTTGGAATGTCTTTTGTGTTTTGGGTTTGGTTGAGATGGGAGATGGATGGTGGATGGCTTGTGAGTTGTTGAAGTCGGTGAGGATGGGGGAGGTTGGCGGTGAGGTGGTGAGGTACGGAGTACAGTAGGTGGGTGAGACAGGTCAGGTGGAATCGGACTTGAACCTCGGAATCGGAATGGATGCAAACGGCACTTGAACCTCGAGCTGACGTTCAAGTAGAAAAAGATGTCAAAAGTGACAGGAGCATCCAACCCTTTTATCTCACGCCTCAACGCATCCCCCAACCCAGTCCGAGCACCCCAGTCCCGAGCCAAACCCCAAATTTCCCGCTGCAAAAAGCAATGATAAGCTCAACGTCAACTTCATTCGTCATCTTGCACCCGCCCATACCACGCCCGCCAGCCACTCCAAACCACCGACCCGTGACACCACCACCACTACCACCAAGTCCCCGAGACATTTGACGCAGTACACGGAGGCTCCGGCTTCGGACTGCTCTTATCTCGCTCATCCCTCAGCCTCGTCAAGCCGCTGCTTCAACCACGACACACCCGAGGCCGACGATAAGCGTCATTGCGCAATCGGAGCCATGTCGTCACCCTCCATCTGCCGTGCAACCATCCAGAGACGACCCAGCCAACAGTCGACACACGTGCGATGGAAAATCAACTTGTATCGACGGCAAGATATCTGCCTATAAACACACACCCCCAAACCAAACCGTGCCTTGCCGTCTCGCACATGTCCCAAGCACCAAAACGCCATGCAATGCCGTGATACCACCCCCTGCTGTGCCCCTCGATAACATACAATCCCGCCCCGTCCCTCTCACGACGGCGTCGACGCAGTGTACAACCCCTCCCACCTCTCCTCCACCCCACTGACCATCCTCCTCGACGCCTCAATCTCCCTCTCCAGCTCCTCCAAATTCTTCGTCAGCGCCCCCACCTCCTCAAACCGCCTCGTCCCCCTCGCCCCATTCAGCATCTCCTGCACCATAAACCGCTGCTCCTCCAGCACCACCAACCTCTCCCTGGCCTCCTTCTCCTCCGTCTCCAGCGCCGACACCGCCGTGCTCGCCTCGCTCGCCCCACCCAGACTACTCGTCTCGGCATCAAACCCCCCGCTGACCTCCCCGTTCCGCAGCGGCGACCGCGACCCCTCGCCATTCAACCCCGACAGCAGCCGCCTGTGGCCCGACCCGCCGCCGCCACCGCTCTTCAAAATCTTGGGCACGTTCTTGAGCGGAATCAGGTTCGTGTGCAGAAACGTCGACGCGTACGCGTACACCGCCTTTTGCAGCCGCAGCTGCGTCTGGCTCGTCGTCTTCATGTCGCGGATGCGCCGGGCCGCCGCGTCGTACTTGGCAAACGCGTCCGTGAGGCGCTTGCGGATCTTGGCCGCCTCCTGGATCTGCGCGTGCGTCGGCGGCGGCTTGTGCTTATGGTCGCCGTCCGACGACGGATGCAGCGCCGACAGCGAGCGCTGGAACGACGGGAGGAGCATCTGGATCCCGCGCTCAAACTGCAGCAGCGTCTCGTAGGCGCGCTGGTCTGGCGGCTTGTGCGCGAGGGACTCGGCAAAGTCGCGGTGCGAGAAGATGGTCGTCTTACAGTCGCGGCACATGCGCACGTCGAGGCTGACTTGGCCGCCGTTGGCCGTCGGGGGTTTCTCCGAGGTTGGGACCGACGCTGGGAGTGTCAGTGCCGTTTTCACGGGAGACGGGGCGCGAGACTCACGGGCGGCCACGTTCAAGCCTATCTCAGTTGAACAGCCCGTCGCCGGGTCGGCGCACACCACCCGTCCGCATATCCGGCAATGGTGCCGCCGAAACGTCCACGACCCAAACTCCTGCCTGCAGAACGGACACTTGGCCACCGCGGCGTCGTCCTCCCACGTCACCACCGACTGCTCAATCAGCTTCCGCTGGTTCTTCTGCCCCGACAGCGACGCCACAGGCCCCAGTAGACTCGACCCGTTCCCCACGGCATCCGCCGGCGCATCCACCAGCAACCTCGTAAGCTTGCTAAGCCTCTTCTCCAGCCTCTGTATCTCCAGCCTCTGCCTGTCCACCCGCTTCGTGCGTATCGCCGTGAAGCTCGCCGTGTGATCCCTCGACAGCCCCAGGTCCGTGTAGCCCCCTCTTGATTTGTAGCATGTCTCGCACACTCGGCACCAGACACCCCGCACCGGCTCGTGGGCCGCCGACCGCGACAGCTTCATCTGGTACATGGTGTGCTCCTCGCAAAACAGCCGGCCGCAGCACCGGCAGTTGACGCTCCCCGTGAGCGGCCCCAGTCGTCGGTCGCAGAGAGGGTCGGTGCACACGTCGCTGCTCGTCGTCCTCTGCCAGTGTTTCCTCGTGACGAGTTCCTCCGGGTCGATGATGGTCTCGGGCGCCTTTCCCGGCCCAGCCGGGAGGGGGACGGGCTGTGTCTCGTTGGACTCAAAGACCTCGAGACCTCGCAGTTTCTGGTTGATGAGGTTCAGGGGTTGGAACTTCTTGGCTTTAAAGACCTGCTTGTCGAACCACGTCTTGACTTCGTCTTGTTCGGCCTCGGGGAGTTCCTGGTGGACGTCGTCGATGTGGCGGTTGAGTTGGAGGAGCGTGACCTGGGCGAGTTAGCTTGTGCCATACATTCCAATTGACAGAGGCAACCCACCATGTGCTCCTCGCAGATGGGACAGACGAGCACGCCGTTGGGCGTCGCATTGTGTGATGGCCCGGCCAAGTTGACGTTGGAGGCCAGGTCTTGGCCGTAGTCGGTCAGCGGGCTCGGGAGGGGCGACGAGGCCGAGTTGGACGTCGAGTTGCTCGAGTGGATCGGCACCGGGCGTCTGTCGGGAGTCGGAAAGGGGCTGCGGCCGCGGGGGGAGGTCGAGGCCGAGGGGGCCGGAGACGGGGCGGCGAGGCCCTTGCCGCTGCCGAGCACGCGGCCGCCTCCCAGCTTGCGGCCAGACATGATGACGACGGCACGGCGGTCGTCAATCGCGCTGGCTGTCTATTCCCGGGCCGAACGGGGTCGTGGGTGTCGCATGTCGGCTTTCGATTGTCGAGGGGAGACGGGGCTGGTGATGGGACGAGGCGAGAGTGACGACGACGGATGCGGCGGCGCAGGTGTTGTGTGGTTGTCGGTGGATGGACGGCCGGTCATGGAAGATGGAACAGGCGGAACCTTGGGGGAGGGGATCCCGTGTTTCCAGTGGTGTGGTACGCTGACAGTTCAGGGCCTGCACGTTGGGGAGTGACCTGCATTCCCCCCAGCCGCCTGCGACACAGCATGTCTCGCGCTAACAGCTCGCCAATCGGGAACCATCCCAACACCGCGCCAAGTGCCTTATCGCTATCAGACCCCCAAAAAAGCAACTTGACGTCGCCACCCAATGCCGTGCTCGGAAGCATTGTTTTTAGGTCATCCAGGTCCAGCTCCCCAGCGGCAGCCCTCGCCGCGACCGCTCTCGCTCGCCATGCCCTTTGCCCTCAACACCCTCCGACCACCCTGGTGAAGCCATCACCACCCTCCCGCCCCCCCCAAACACAACATCACCACCACAATGGCCACCACAACCCCCACCCCGAAAGAGGACCCCCAGTTCCCCGAGGTCCAACCCGGCGGCAGCCTCATGATCGCCTGGCAAGCCAAGGGCAAACGCGTCCTGGTCGTCGGCGGCGGCGAAGTACGTCCCCCCCTATCCCCATCCCCTCCATCCAGTCCATCCTAACCCCCCATAGGTCGCAGCCGGCCGCATCCTCCTCTCCCTCAACGCCTCTGCCCTCGTCACCGTCATCTGCCCCGCCTCCGGCCTCTCCCCCGAAGTCGCCCACCGCATCGCCTGCAACCAAGTAACCCACATCGACCGGCTCTTCACCCCCTCCGACCTCGACACCGCGGACCTGGTCCTCTGCGCAGTCGACGACCCCGCCGCCTCATCAGCCATCTGGCGACTGTGCCGGGCGCGCCGCATCCCCGCCAACATCGCCGACGTCCCCTCCGAGTGCGATTTCTACTTTGGCAGCGTCCACCGCGACGGCCCGCTGCAGGTCATGGTCAGCACCAACGGCAAGGGGCCGCGGCTGGCGAGCACGATCCGCAAGTACATTGGGGCGCGGCTGCCGACGGGGGCGGGGCGGGCGATTGAGACGGTGGGCGCGCTGCGGGTCAAGCTGCGGGCGGTGGCGCCGCGGGTCGAGGACGGGGGGAAGCGGATGCGGTGGATGACCAAGGTGAGCGATGCTTACAGCTGGGAGGAGATGTGCGGGTTGACGGAGGAGGATATGGATAACTTGTTAAAGTACTATGAGAGCGGGCGGGTGCCGTCGTTGGATGTGCTCAAGGCCATGAGGGGGGGGAAGGACGGGAGTGAGTTGGATGTGTTTGATGGGTCGTTTGGGTTTAGTGTCGGGGCGTGAGAGGAGGGTCGAGGAGGCGTTGGGAGGGGGTATATACCATGGGGCCAGATTGCAGCTTGTTCGCGGGACTGGGTTCATATCACGATGTGAAGGGAGTTGTATGGAATACTACGATATTTGACGAGGCGTACCTCGATAGACTCCTCGCTGAACTGATGAACTGTGCCTTCTGGCATATATTGATAACACCCCAAGTTTCGAAAAGTAAAAAAGCCAGCACCCGCCAGCTGGTATCAAATCACCATATTGTGAAGCTCCCAATGCCACACTCGACGCAAAGCCCCAAAGGCAGCGTCCCTGCTCTTCGTCGTCACCACTCCTTCCAACACTATGCGTCACCGATCCCATCCCACAATCCAGCCTGAAGCTCTACCTGACCCAAGCCCTCCCAAACGCCGTGCCCGCCGATGCCGAATACAATGTCCCCCTATAGCGTAATCAGAACCGAATCCATAAACCATGTCGAAAAGACAGCCCAGCAACCCCAATCAGTGCACCAATCCCATCCTACACACTCCCTGCGCCTTGTCTACACGGGGCAGAATGTGCCCCCATCAGTTCACCACCCCCTCCACGCCCCCCAAAAACCTCCTCACCCTCGTAATCTCCAGCTCGCCCTTCTCCGACTCCACCGCCCGCGTCAGCGTCTCCAGCAGCGTCTCCACCTCCATCTCGGGCCGCCGCGTGCACAGCGACACCAGCCGCCGGTACTTGAGCTCCTTCTCCTTGCTCTGCGACTGCAGCGCCGCCACCGCGTCCTTGGTCTGCTTGGAGCAGTCCCGCAGCGCCCGGATCCGCGCCCGCAGCGCCGACGCGTCCGGCAGGTTGCCCGCCAGCTCGGCCGCCGCCGGGCCCGTCACGCCCTGCTGGTGGAGGGCCGAGAGCACCTCGGTGAGCCGCAGCTCCCAGGCGTTGGCGCTGGGAATGTCGAGCCGCCCGTGGGCGTTTTCGAGCTGCACGAGCCGGTATTCTTCCTCGTGGCTGGCCGACGAGAGGTTGGCCACCTTTTGCCGGGCGAGCTGCTGCGCCTTGAGCTTCTCTGTGAGGGCTTCGAGGGTGCGTCGGGCTTCGCCGACCTGGGCGGAGGTTGTGCGGAGGTTGTTGTGCAGGGCGTCGATCGAGTCTTGTTTGCGCTTCAGCTCGTCTTGGAAGACGGATGAGGCTTCGCCGATGAGGCGTGTGATGGCTGCGATGGTTAGCATGCGGAATGTTGACTGCCATGTGGAGGAACTTACAATTGACAACCTCGTCGCTGCTCTCCCTGGTCTTCTGGCTCGTTCCTTGCGATGCGCTGTTCCTCTCCCCGGCTGCCTCCCCGTTGTTGTTGGTCTCGGCGGTTTCCACACCAATCCCAAAGTCCACCGGCCGGAGACCCGCGCGGTTCGGAATGTTGGGGTCAGCACCAACCTCGAGCAGCTGGTGGATGATGCTCCGGATCCCGATGCGCGCGGCAATGTTGAGGGCCGTGTCGCCGCTGTTGTCCTGCGCGTTGACGATCTCGCTCATGAACCTGACAATGTTCATCTTGGCCGGCGGGCTGATGCCGTTGCTGTTGACGACATTCTGGCTGCTCTGGTTGCTGCCGCTTCCCTGTCGTACCACCCACTCCAGCAGACATTCGAGGTAGTACTTGCTCGCTACACTCCTGCCCTTGACGGCGCTCGTCACAGCGATGTGGTGCAGAACCGTCCGGCCTCTATCGTCCGTCACATCGATGGTACCGCCGAGGACATCCAGGAGCTCCGGGAAGGATGTGTAGTCGTGGGAGTTGGTGACCATGCACGCTCGCATCAGTGCTGTTTCCCCCGCGGCATTCACTCGGAAAGGGCTCGCCCCCACGTTAATGAGAGCCCGCAGCAGCTGCATGCGGGCCAGGGTGGCCGCCCAGTGCAGGGCCGTGTGGCTCTGGCCGTCGATCGGGGCATCGAGTTCCTGCGGGATCATGTTACGCAGCGTCTTGAGTGTTGCCTCGTCTGGCCCGTTGGGCTCCACGAAGAGCCCCATAAGCATGCTCCGTTTCGCTTCAGCCTCGGGGGACACCTCGTACGGCAGCGGACGAAGAGGCCCGGGCCCGTAGTGCGGCTCGGCATCCGTGTTGATTCCAGCCTGCGAGTAGATGAAGGACTCGTTCGGCTCTGTTGGCGACCCGGGGAAGGCTTGCGAGTACGCCTCCATCGAGTGCCCATATGTCGGGGTGAGCCCGCCAAAGCTATTGGCCGGCGTGAGGACTCGCTGGCGTTTCCGAGGTGGCTGCTCGAGACCATCGCCATTCAGAGGCTGTGTGGTTTGGGAGCCGTACGCAGACTCGCCATTCTGCCCGTAGTCCGAGGCAAAGCTCTGCTGGGAGTTGGCGGGATACTCGTTGTTGTCCTGCATTGAGGGCTGGCGGTTGAAGCTGGGGGGCCGAGTGGGACCATTTCGGTTTCGGGGTGCTGGGGAGTCGAACCGGGCCTTGCTGATGGCGGCAACGGCGTGTGATGCGGTCGAGGAGATGTTCTTGAAAAAAGTTGTGCCGCCCACGCCATTCGAGCGCTCTGCTTGGGCGTTGGAGTTGTACATCCGTTTCCTCTGCGCCGCCATGGCCTGCTCTTTTGTCGGCGTGTCCACATCGCCCACCGTCCCGTCCTGGCCCCGGTTGTGCGTGAGGAGCTTGGTCAAGAACTCCTCCACTCCGTACTGGCGGCAGACCTCGAGACCGCGATCAAAGGGAATCCACGTTCCCTGGTATTTGCCGTAGCCTCCCTGGACCTTTTCGTGTTCGCCCGTCTGGATTTCCTTTTCGAGGACCTTGGTGCGGCGTCCCTTGTCGACACCGGCCACCTTGAGGATCTGCGTGGCATTGAGCCAGCCGTCGGCCTGTCGGCGCATCACGGCCACCCCATTGACCTCCATCTCGTAGACATTGACGCCCGAGTACGTCGCCTACACACAGTCAGCATTGATCACAAAATACATATGCAGCACAAAGAACGCACCGAGTAAATGGGCATGATGTTATCGTTTGGTCGTCGGGGTGGGTCGGTGTACTGGCGGTAGACCGAGGTCTGGGAGTGATTCGCATTCTGCGCCGATGATTGACTCATGGAAAACGACTGTTGCGAGCCCTGCTGTGATTGTTGCGATGCTGACGCCATCTGGGGCGGTTGCATGCTCGTGAAGCTGCTCGTCGCCGACTGGTGAAAGTGGACGGACGACTGCGACGCCGTCGGTGGATTCACGGCCGGTGGCGGCGCGGTGGCGGCACTTCCGGACAGAGAGGCGACCGAGGATCGTCGAGGATTGAGGGAGGGAGAGGGGGCGGTGGATGCGGTGACTGTTGTCGAGGCCATTCAGACGCAGCAGCAGCCGTCGCCCATCCAAGACAATGGAGAGGATGAACAGGAGAAATGCGGCAAGCCGATGTGTGAAGGTGCGCGCGAACAGACTCTCACTGCAGCTGCAGCTGACGACGCGATAATGGGGCGATTCGCGACGCGAAGATTGATGGGATCGTGGGTCGTCAAAAAAGATGGTCGGTGGTGGTGAGGAGAATTCGAGGCCACAGCTCCAAAGAGGTGAGGAGTGTCGATAACCCTGCGAGTCTGGCGAGGAGTGAGGACTCGGGACAGTGAGGAGTTGGGTTGGTTGAGGAGTCGACGGGAGACCCTGGTGCGTTGCAGTGGGCCAAGGACGGGAGGTCAGAGGTCAGGTAATTGCGGCTTCTGGGCTGTCTCGATAGGGTACGCCCTTTTCAGTGCAGCACAGAGGTTCCTGGGGGGGAGAGGAGATGGAAGAGTTGGCCTCGACGACGACGGATATGGAGTCTCCAACAAGGTATCAAGGGACAAGAATATCGCCAAGTTTGTCGCCAGACCAGAAGTGAGAGAGATGGTTCTTCCCTCTTTTGGAATTCCAATTAAGCTTTGCGCTCGTGGACGTGTGATTTTCGTGTTCTGGCAGCGTGTTTCCCCCAAAACCGTGGGTGGACGCGTTCCATGGCCGTGTGCCGTGCAAAAGAGGGGCCTGGGGCCGGGAGATTTCGCGACCGGGCAGCGCACGAGCCACGCGTGAAATTTCCAAACACCTGCCCAATCATGGCGCGTCTGTGTGACGAAGCGGGCCCAGGCGAAACCGAAGAAATGCCAAGGCCCGGGTCCTTTTGGGGGCCTGGGGGCCTGGGGGACTTTCCAGGTTTGATCTTTAATGTTTCACCGTCCGTCCACCAACCCCATCGACGGCTCCAACAACCACAACTTGCCCGGCGGGCAGTGCTGCATAGCATCTCGCCAGCATGTCGAGGCCCCTCCAGCTCGCGCGTCCCTCGACACCGCTCCATCTCTACCGCCACCTCCTCCGCGAGTCGTCGTACCTCCCCCCGTATGCCCGGCCCTTTTTCGACGGCCGCATCAAGGTCCGGTTCCGCAACCACTCCCACTCGGCCGACATCACGACGCCGCTCAAACAGGGCCACCATGCCCTTCGCTACATGCGCGCCGCCCTTCTCGGCGACCGCGACCGGATGCGACGCCTCTTGCACATGGCCTTTGGGAGGATAGGCGAGCGGCGGCGCATGCTGCTCAACCACCTGATCATGCCCGAGGCGCCCTCCGGCACGGAAGCGCTGGAGCAATACATGAAGGAGGCCACAGCCAAACTGGAGAAGGTACAGGGGGATCGCGAGCCCGACTGGCTCGACAAGTGGAATCTCGACAGGCTGATGGCTATGGCCAAGGCTCAGGCCCGGAGATCCTTCCAGTCGTCGCCGCGGGCCGAACTCCAAACGAAGCAGCTCGCGATGGATCAGTACACGACGGGAACAAGCATCTGGGGCAAACCAATTGTTCCCAAACTCGCCCGGAATCGTCTGCGAAGAGCCTGGGCGCTGATTGCGAACCGCATCCTCCCCCCCGTCCCCAAGAGCGAATGGGAGCTTCTTCGAGACCTGTCGCTCGGCAATGCACCGCCTTCGGTGTGGGAGCCGCCACCGAGACGCCCCCTGGCACCAAGACTCGCAGCCGACGACGTCGCCGGGGATGACTGGAAGTGGGAGGTTTATGCTTCGGCATCCATTGATCGAGTTGAAGCCAACAAGAGCAGACGGCTGAAGCTCCTCGACGGGGAGCTGGGCAGCGATTCGCCGACCGACCCCAAACCCCTGGGGCGGCATAACTTCACGGCAAAGTCGTGGCGACGGTTGCTCTATTCCATCTGGGATCAGACGCCGACCATGGAAAAGTCGTCGACCGGCACCGGGTGGGACATTGTCTGGGGCGGGCGGGATTTCAAGCCGCCAACAGCCACCGACGCCCACAGCGAGTTTTTCCAAGGCGTCCCCGACACGCCCCAGAAAGCACAAAAGACCAAAAAGACCAAGAAGCCATGACACTTGAGGATTTTGAAGTATTATTTCCAGCCTGTTTTTGTGACTCACCCCAGCAAGGACGCCAGCTTGTTGAGGTTCTCCCCGTCGACACGCATGCCCACCCACTCGTTCATCATGGTCGCGCCGATGCTCTCGTAAAACTTGATGGACGGCTCGTTCCACTTGAGCACACTCCACTCGAGCCTCCCGCCCTGCATGGCCACGACCTCCTTGGCCAGCTCGACGAGAAGACGCTTGCCGTAGCCGCTCTTGCGCTCGCTCTGCTTGACGTAGAGGTCCTCGAGGTAGATGCCCGGCCTGGCGCGCCAGGTCGAGTAGTTGTAAAAGTACAGCGCGATGCCGGCGATGACGCCGGCGGGGGTAGAGAGGACGAGGCATCGTGCCGGCTTAGCCGGGGATGTCGGCTCGGTCTCGGGGAGGCCGGTGGTTGGCGAGGGCGAGATGGTGTCATCGGACGCAAAGGCGATGGTCTCGAGCAGCTTGGCCTCGGTGGCCTCGACGCTCTGCAGCTCGTGTTCATAGTCGGCCAGCTCGCGGATGAGCTCGAGGATGGCAGGGACATCTGCAAGCATCAGAACGGATCAATATCATATGATGGTCTTGGTCTTGCTTGACTGTTGAACATCATGATCGAATGTGTCGAGGTACTGTACGCACCTTGTCGCCGCGCATGGCGGACTGTGGGGGTATTGGATGCCATGTTTGGGGGGATATCTGTATCGACCACTATCTGAGCAAGTCAATTGAGTATGATTGACACTCAATTATTGCTCCTTTTATTTTCCATCCTCACATGGTCACGCCCTTTTTGCAGCATTAAGTGGATTGTCGAGGGGGACGCGACAAGACAACCCCGCACCCCTCACTCCCACTCACTCCTCTCCAAGAGTCCAAACACAGGGCAGACTGCGGGGTCAATCCATCTCCGTCCCACTCCCAGAGAGCGTCATGGAAATTCTTGAACAAACGGGATGGACTCGAGACAAGGTCTGAATTTTTGTTGTATTTTTGGGGGAGTCCCAATGACCTCCTCCGAGACCCCCTCTTGATCATCCCCGTCGATTCGACCCCCCGTGGTCTCAGACATGCCTCCCAATCCCATGAACCAGCTAGACTAGAATATTAGAAACCGGGCACTTGTCCTCCTTCGCGTCACACAACAGGCCAAGCTCATGGGACAGACGGCAAGCTGCCGTGCTTGGCGGTGGCAGTGCCTCGATTTCAGCTCGATCAGATTGATTCAAGACTTTTTGGTCCTGAACTCCTGGGGGTCCTCGAGGTCGACAACTCAGCAAACTCCGGCCAGAAAAAAATAAACATTTCACCTTGAACTTCCTCTTGTCAGCACCCCTTCTGTCTTCCACCGCCAACATACCACCGTGAAACACCACCAAGTACAATATCAAGATCACAAACCTCAACATGGCGACTGCGGAACCTACAGTGACCTACAGCTCGGGCCGGGCATCTTCCATCCCCGGGGAAGCTTCCTCACCCCCCGACATCAGACTCATCCACTACAACGATGTCTACCACATCGACCCATCATCGTCAGAACCGGTGGGCGGAACGGCCCGCTTCGTCTCCCTCTGCAAAGAGTACCGTGATGGAGAGCGGTTCAAGGGGCAGCCCGACGTCGTCACCCTCTTTTCCGGCGATGTCTTCAACCCCAGTCTCGAGAGCTCCGTCACCAAGGGTCTGTTTGACACCCCATCCTCTTCACCCGAGACGACACTGACTGGACCATCACAGGAAGCCACATGGTCCCCCTCCTCAACTTGATCGGAACCGACTGCGCCTGTGTCGGGGTATGCCCACTCTCCCCTCTCAGTGAACCCCAGCTAACTCCCCCAGAACCACGACCTCGACTTCGGCGTCAAGCAGTTCCGCCACCTCACCTCCAAGTGCAACTTCCCCTGGCTCCTCGCCAACATCCTCGACCCTGCCCTCGGCGAAAATGTCCCCCTCGGCAACGCCTCGCGCACCCACATGCTCACCACCTCGTCCGGCCTCAAGATCGGCCTCATCGGCCTGGGCGAGCGCGAGTGGCTCGCCACCATCAACTCCCTCCCGCCCAACCTCATCTACCTCTCCGCCAGCGCCGTCGCGCGCGAGCTCGTCCCCCAGCTCCGCGCCCAGGGCGCCGACTTTGTCGTCGCCATCACCCACCAGCGCGAGCCCAACGACCACAAGCTGGCGACCAACCTGGGCGCCGACGGCGACTCCGGCATCGACCTCATCCTCGGCGGGCACGACCACTTCTACGCCCACGCCGTAGTCAACGGCGTGCACGTCCTCCGGTCCGGCAGCGACTTCAAGCAGCTCAGCTACCTCGAAGCGCGAAAATCAACGGACCCCACCCGGCGGCGCTGGGACATTGACGTCTGGCGCCGCGACGCGGTCAAGGCCATCCCCGAGGACAAGGAGACGCTGGCGCTGGTGGACAAGCTCACGTCCAAGCTGAAGAAGAGCCTGGAGAAGCAGATTGGCTGGACGGCGGCGCCGCTGGACGCGCGGTTCGTGACGGTCCGGCTGAAGGAGAGCAACCTGGGCAACTTTGTGTGCGACATCATGCGCCACCACTACGGCGCCGAGTGCGCGATGATGGCGGCCGGGACGATCCGCGGCGACCAGGTGTACGCGCCGGGGCCGCTTCGCGTCAAGGACGTGACGGACTGCTTCCCGTTTGAGGACCCGGTGATTGTGATGAAGGTCCAGGGGCAGGCGCTGTGGGAGGCGTTGGAGAATGGGGTTTCGCTTTATCCGGCGTTGGAAGGTGTGTATTTCTGGGGAGGTTTTGTGGGGGATGCAAGCTAACGATGGGACAGGGAGGTTTCCCCAAGTGTCGAATATCCGGTTCACATTCGACGCCTCCAAGCCCCCCGGCCAGCGCATCCTCGAGGTCGAGGTGTGCGGCGCCCCCCTCGACCGCGAGCGGGTCTACACCATGGCCACGCGCGGGTACATGGGCCGCGGCAAGGACGGGTACGACAGCCTGCTGGTGCAGCCCGAGGGCGGCCAGTGCGAGGAGGTCGTGTCCGAGGAGAACGGCATGCTCATCTCGGCCATGCTGCGCCAGTACTTCATGTCGCTCAAGGTCATGGGGCAGTGGAAGGGGTGGGGGCCGTCGCTGGCGCGCCACTGGAACCGCGTCGCCGAGGACGTGGGCAAGTGTCACCCGAACATTGAGAGTCCGGTGTCGTCGCCGGTCCACGAGAAGGGGCACCACGGGGGGTGGTTGGGTCCGAAGCGGCCGGGGATGGCGCCGAGACAGGAGAGCTGGGCCGAGTGGACGCCGGAGAAGCTGCGGGAGAGGCGCGGGAATGTGGAACCGCTGGATGAGAGCGGGGACGAGGACGACGAGAGCGAGGACAGCAGTGACGGGGAAAAGGCCGAGGTGCAGGCCGAGGTGCGCAACATCGACAGGGAGCTCGAGGTGATGCGGCGCGTGTTCCACAAGTGGTGTCGCCTTGCCGGCGTCAGGGGCGAGGCGTGCGACAACTTGAGGGCGGACGAGATCGGTTGTGGATGGACAAAGGCCATTGCGCCTCAGGTAGAAGGGCGGATCCGGATCATCGGGGCCAAGGCGTAGAGTGCCGTCGGTCGGGACAGCCGACGCCGGCATGATGTCACGTCGCCATGCCACTCAAAGTTCACATTTTCCGGATCGAAGCGGCCAAGATATGTTGTTCGGGTGGTGTTGCATGGCAACCCGGTGTCACTCGCCACTCGAGGGTCAGCGAGCATGCTGTGGTACGCAGTAGGGCTGACGTCGAAGAGTGCTGGTTTCAACTTTCAACTTGACGTCGTCTCACAAACCGTCCCTCGAACCGCTGCGCCATAGCCAAAAGATATCGGAAATGAAGGTCCAGATGTCTGCTCATTTTACCCCAAATCTTAGCATCGGCAGTTCTTGGTTTTGCGGGGCCTCGTCGCCATAGTTTTTCGTCAAAAGATTCTCCAAGATCTCTCAAGTCTTGGCTGGTGGAGGACAACATCCACTCCCCAAGTTCACCATGTTACGTACCATGATGGCTACGGCAGCAAAGACGCCATTCGATCAGGCACCATGCGACTCGATCAGCAAAGGGCTAGATCGTCGATCGACGAGCGTGCACAATGGCAGTCAATGCGGCCGATGCGGGTTGCGCCCCGCGTCGTCGTCGAGGAACCCCTGAGCCCCTGGGTCCGCATCTTCACGTGTTAGCCCGGCCCACGGTCGCATCGGGGCCCCTCCACCGGCACACCATCCAAATTCGGCTTCTCCCTCCGGCCCGATCGGATAGCCGGCGCCACCACGGCGGTGGATTGCGGATATGGCCATGGCAAACGGGGCTCGATCCCAACGGAGAAGGCGACCTGAAGCAACATCACGTCTCCAAATTGCACGCCGGAACCATTTCTGCGTCGACGCATGAACTCGCTGCCCACACCGGTTAGGCGGTGCTGCCCCCCGAGTTGAAAGAGGCCTTGCTGGCCCGTGCCGAAACCACGCTACAGGCAAAGATGGAAATGCCGTCCCCTCTGATGATGGAGCCTCCGGTCTGGGGAAAGAGGAGTCGCCCTCGCGCCGATAAGGGCTCGAGGGATATATACCCACTGCCTGTCGCAATGGGGTTCCGGACGCGTAACGTCGTCTCGACTCTTGTCCGTCGACCGAACGACTGGACTCACTAAAACTGTCACCCATCCACGATTCAACACCAATGTGATTACCCCCGCCGCTGGTCCCCATCGTCGATCTGCTGCTCTGAAGGGATCCGGCCTCCCACCATGAGGCTCCCACCCCCCGAGGTCGTCGCCGCCTGGCCCCCTCCCAACTACATCAACCCCGAAACCCGCGGCCTGGCCCTCGTCATCGTCGAAATCACCATCCTCCCCATCGTCCTCATCATCCTCGCCCTGCGCCTCTACGTGCGCGTCTTCGTCGTCAAAAAGCCCGGCTGGGACGACTGGCTGATGCTACTCGCCTCCGTACGCCCCCCCCCCCCCCCCCCCACCCAACCCTCCCTAACCCCCACCCCCCCCCCCCCCCACAGATCTTCGGCTCGGGCGTAACCATCTGCGTCCTCCTCGCCTCGACCCTCTTCGGCTGGTCCCTCCACATCTGGGACGTCCCGCCCTCCCTCCTCCCCCCGTCCCGCCAGGTCTCCCTCGCCGCCCAAGCCCTCTTCGTCCTCGCCACCTCCCTCGCCAAGCTCTCCATCCTCCTCTCCTACCTGCGCTTCGCCCCGCGCCGCTCCGCCTTCCGCCGCGCCACCTACGCCGTCGCCGGCCTCCTCGCCACCGTCAACACCGGCTTCCTCGTCTTCCTCTTCGCCCAGTGCGCCCCGCTGAGCAGCTACTGGCGCATCGAGCACCCCGGCGCGCGCGGGCGGTGCGTGCCCGAGGGCCCGCCGCTCGTCGCGCAGGCGGTCGTGACGGTGCTGTTTGACGCGGCGGTGTGGGTGCTTCCGCTGAGGACGCTGGTGCGCACGCGGTTGCCGGCGGGGCAGAGGGCGGCGGTGATGGGGTTGTTTGGGGCGGGCGCGTTTGTGGTGGTGGCGGCGGCGGTGAGGACGTATTGGGTTTGGTGGGTGGTGGAGGGGACGTGGGATGTGACGTGGGAGGGGTTTGAGCTGTGGATTTGGACGGCGGTCGAGGTGCATCTCGGGGTGATTTGCGGGTGCGTGCCGGTGCTGAAGAGCTTGGTGGGGGGGTGTGGGGGGAGGGGGAAGGGGAAGGGGGAGGGGAAGCCGGGGTATTTGGGGAATGAGATGAAGAGGATGGGGGGGGGGGAGGGCGGGACGGGGCATAAGAGGGAGGGGAGTGGGGAGGTGGGATCGACGGTGACGGTTCTGGGGAGGGGGGAGGGGAAGGGGGTGGTGCTGGGGGAGAGGAAGAGTGGTGAGGGGCAGGGAAAGGAGAGATGGAGTAGCTCGGCGGGGTCGGATGTTATGGGGAGGGAAGGGCGAAGGCAGGATGTTTGAGGGAATGGAAGCAGTGGGTTGAGTTTTGCTCTTAGGTATCTTGTGAAGGATATATGATAACCTTTATCTTCCCTTTGAACAAGATTTACCTTTCTTCGTGCCTTTTCAATAGAACATGTCACCCATTTGTAATGTATGAGTTTGTGAACAAAAACAGGGTATGCCAGTGTTAGTGACTTGATCTTCTTGCCGTCATGCCCGTCATGGTGTTTGACAAAGTCCGGGTCCGATCTTGAAGCATGTCCAACCCTCGTCGTATCATGGAGTCGTACCCAGATCGCGGGCTACTACCCCACACATGTTGAATGATGATAGGGATGACCCGGGCCGAAGATGGAGCCTCCGTCCCGGTTGTCGGATGCGGGGATATCGGAACCTTGGCATGACAGACACATATCTGACCTGTCACCGAGACGCATCCTTTCCAGAACAAGACGCAAAACAACCTACCGGGCAGAGTCCTTCATCAAGATTTGGGCCAGGCAGCATGGCATCTCCCCTCCCCATCCCCGATGACTCGGAGGCATTCCGATACCAGGCCCCACTCTCCCGGTGCGGCACCGGACCAGGGCTCATCATCATCGTGGACGACCATGTCGACCTGAGACCGCACTCCAAGACACTGGACCCCCCGCCGCTGGAGAAATGGGCCGAGGAGAGCTATGCCGTCTGTCAGACCCGGATGAGTGCGCTCGAGTCTTTATATGACCGGGCTTTTCAACAGCTGGCAGACAGTCCGGAGTGCACCAGCACCGACAAGGTCGGCATCATCAGTAGGTTGATACCCAGGAAGTGAGCAGACGAGAAGCTGACACTCCAAAGTCATCTCAGACGACCACTCGGCCACCTTGGACACACTCACCTTCCTCACCTCCCACCCCAAATCCTCATCCATCTCCGCCCTCGTCCTCTACGGCAGCGCCCCCCCTCCTCCCTCCCTCCCCTTCCCAACCCTCACCCACCTCCCCGGCACCACCCCCACCCCCACCCCCCCATCCAAAACCCACACCTACCCCCCCACCACAACCCCCTTCTTCCTCCTCCCCTCCCACCCCTCCTACCGCCCCTCCTCCGCCGCCGTCGCGCACACCCGCACCCTCACCTTCCTCAAACCCCTCGTCGGCGGCCCCTTCTTCGACCTCGAAGCCATCTGGGACGAGCACACGCGCCTCGAGTTCGCCGAGCGCAGCGTGTCCCGCACCATGGCGACCATGGTGACCGAGCCGTACGTCAACCACGTGCCGACGCTGACGGGCGGGGTGGGGCGGGCGGCGCTGACGGCGTTTTACCGGGACCACTTTATCCACAGCAACGCCGGGGACGCGGGGCTGGAGCTGGTGAGCCGGACGGTGGGGGTGGATCGGGTGGTGGATGAGTTTTTGTTTGGGTGTACGCATGAGAGGGAGGTGGATTGGTTGTGAGTTTTTTGTTCCCTTCTCTTTTTATCGAGGTTTCTGTGGATGGGGAGCTGATATTGGTGGTGCCAGAATCCCCGGGATCCCGCCGACGGGGAGGAAGCTGAGTATCCCGTTCACGAGCGTGGTCAATATCCGCGGGGACAGGCTGTTCCATGAGCACATCTCGTGGGACCAGGGCACGGTGCTGAGGCAGCTCGGGCTGATGCCAGAGTACCTGCCGTTTCCGTATCCGGTGCCGGGCGACGAAGACGGGCGGCGGTGGGAGTACCGGGTGCCGGTGGCGGGGGTGGACACGGCGCGGAAGCTGGTGGACGAGCACGCGGTGCCGTCGAATGGGATGCTGGCGTTTGGGGTGAGGGAGGTCACGGAGGTGCGTGGGGATGGCGCGGGGGGGGATATGTGAGAATCGAGTGGTCAATATGACGTGGAGGAGGGGGGAGGGAGGAGGGCCATGCAGAGCAGAGGGTACAATGGCAACGGGCGTTGCTTGTTGGGGAGGGGTTGACTGGACAGTTGCATGGACCTTGAGGATGCTTGGTCGATGGATGGAAGAACCAAGATCATGGGTGCCATGGCGCCCATGTGTCTGGACCGTCACTCGGGATGGACGCGTGGGACGGCCTTGGTGTTTTGTTTTTATTTCCAAATGTTCCGAGGCCAAGGACAAACGGGCAATTGTCTGTTGCAGAAAAAGACAATTTTCACATCGGAAAAAAGGAAGGGGAAGAGAGGAACAGAGAAAAGGAAAAAGTCCCAACGACACCTATGACATGAGTCTGGGTCCCTCGAAACAGTCGGCATGACGGTGGCATGTTGGAATTGAAGAATTGGCAGAAAAGACAGCCTGTGGATGAAACAGGACAGTGGGCAGCCACAGCGCCGTTTGGCCGGGGCCAGGGGCCAGGGGCCCAAAGTTCCATGTACCCGGGGCCACAAGCTCTTCTTCAATCCATTACCAGGATGAAAGAAAAGGACAGGAAAATGGGAGACGAGATAGCATCGGGAGAGGGAACATTGTCCATATTTTTTCAACTCTCCTACAGTCTTCTTTGGTAAAAAGAGACCACCTCAATATCCCGAGGTACATGTTTTGTGTCCCGTAGGCGGGGAAACAGGGCAGACGGCCGTTTGGGCACGAAAAAGTCACGGGTTGGGTCACGTTCCCCCAAAGTGGGTCGGCGCTCGGCATTCAAACTCCACGACTTCATTCTCTCCATCTGCAAAAAAACGGAACCAAAGCTTGACCCTGCCCCCGACACCGTCACCAACAACGTCCACCGCGATTTATTCCTGCCGTCTTCACCACACCAGCGAGCCAATTCCGAATTCCCACCCACGACCCAACTTGGTCTTTTTGTTCCCCCTAGCTCCCGAGCAACCGCCAACCACAATGACCATGCCCTCGCAGCTCCCCTCGAGCTTTGCCTCCGCCGCCGCCGGCCAGAATCGAGACCCCCGAGCCAGTGGAAGAGGAGAATCAGTGCGTGGTTCTGGAAGCGGTGAATGGTAAGACTCCCCCTTCTGGGAGACGCGTCATCGCTCAATCTCGGGACGTGTTTTGGAAGGCTGGAGGAATTGAGACTTGACTTCCTTTGATGGACTGGGTTACTATTCTTTGGGGGCCTCGGGACGATTCCATTCTCGAGGCGCCGAGACGGCACCGGTTTCTTTTGTGAGGGGCGTGCTCTTGTGAGCGGGGATTGATGGATTGGATTTCCCACGACTCGAGCCCTACAAAAAGTACCTGCCTTGCATTGCATGCTGACACTTTTTTTTTGACAGGCCTCGTTCTAACGGAACACGCACCTTTCGCCGACCCTCGACAACCCCGTTCGGCCAGAACGCGACCGCCACAGATTCCCCCGACTCGCATCTCCCATCCACAAACCGAAACTCGGCCGGCTACGACTCTCCCGGGTCTTCGCGGTTTTCCAAAGACGAACTTCTTGGTATCTATAAGCATAGCTCCGAATCGGCCGGCGTCGACATTTCGCACCTTCTCGAGCCAGGCTGGAATCCAAACCAGACCAACGGATCTTCTTCGCGGGGCTGGGGCAAGACCGATTCTCAACATCATATTCCCCAGGACCCCACCGTATGCTGGGATGCCAGCGGCGGCACCAAGCTCATCAGTTTTGAGTCCATGACGCCAGAGGAGCGTGAGCTGTTCTCTACCGACGTGAACTCTACCCTCAAGATCCCGCAGGCAAAGGATAGCAACCAGCAGAATAACGGTGGACAGAACGGGCGTAAGACTTCCATCAGCATGGGCACCGCGACCAATTTCCCCATGTCGTCCCCCTCCACCGCCTCCCGTCCGGGCACCAGACGCCGGGAGACGGCCGATACCAATCCCTTCCCGACCGGCAGCGTCGCCTCCCCGACCGCTGCGAGCCGATTTTCTCGAGACGACTGGCTCCCTCGCCGTAACACGGACTTGAGAGAGCCCATCACGGACGAACCAGAGGAGGACCCCGGCGCGCGCGAGCCTCCTTCTCGCATCCAGACGTTTGGGAGCCTGTCTCGTGCCAACACCGCCGGCTCCGCGTTTGGTGCCTCCTCGCTCTGGGCCACGTCTCCGGGCGCCACGACCCCTTCGGGCATCGGCGCCTTTGGCAGCTTTGCTCTCAACACCTCGGCGATTGGCGGGGAGAAGCGCTATGGCTCCGGCCCGAGTCGTCTCGCTCACCTCATGCCCAAGGACTCTACGGAGAATCTCGGAAAGCTGGGAGACCCGGGCCATGCCGACGCCAACCGCGGCGGATGGCGCCCCAGACAACGCACAGACACCGATCCGTTCGGCGCAGAGGCGAGCCATTCTGGCAGCGCTGTCCTTGGCGGGGCCCAAGACTACCCCACCTCCCATCGGGGCATCTTCGACACGCCCGTCAAGGGCCATGCGGGCGATTTCGGCATGTCAGGCCTGAACCTGGGCGGCGACTCCAACGGCCCCCACAGCCCGTCGGAGACGAACCCCTACCGCAGCCCCATGGTTGACCGCGACGATAGTCACGAAGATGACGACGTGACGCGCCGTGGTCTCTCCGGCATGGGAGCGGAACAGCCGACCGCCAACTACGCCACTCTCCCGCGGTCCTTTGGCGGAAGTCATGGCTTGGAGGGAAGCGATAGGAGCCAGACCTCCAGCGTGGGTGCCAAAGGCGGATTTCCCGCTGTCAACACCATGACTGGCTGGCCTGTCGGTCCCTCGGTCGGGACTCCGGACCGTGAGCGACAGCCGTTCAGCACCTTCGCCGGCGGGGGCATCTTTGGCCCCCTGGGCGACATGCAGTCTCCTGGCCTCGGCGGAATGGGCGGCGTGTTTCTCCCCGGCACGGCCTCGTCGACAATCGGCCGCGGTAGCAAGCTCACTTCCATGTTCCCTGCCGCCATGCAGGCTCAAATGCATGGCCAAGATCAGGACAACCTCGGCGATTCGGTGCCCGACCTCAGGCAGGGCAATCCACTCGGCGCCATTGGCCGCGCCCCCACCGGCAACCAAGGCCGCGATACGGGCAGCCCAGTTCGATCCGGCCGAGGAATCTTTGACGACCGCGACGGATACAACGCCGAACCAGGTCGCTCGTTCATGACGGGCGAGCAGAACCAGCCGGGACTGACGTCGACTGCCCCGGGCCAGTCCTTCTCCATGGGTGCTGGCTCATCGTTTACCATGGGTGCCGCGACGTCGGACCCAGCCGCCATGAAGATGATGGTCATGCCCGACCGGATGAGATGGGTATATCTCGACCCCCAGGGCACCATGCAGGGGCCTTTCAATGGTCTGGAGATGAACGATTGGTACAAGGCCAATTTCTTCAGCCCCGACCTCCGCGTCAAGAGGGTTGAGGATAGCGACTTTGAGCCGCTCGGTCAGTTGATCAGGCGCATCGGAAACTCGCGCGAGCCCTTCCTCGTGCCTCAGATGGGCATCCCGCATGGCCCTGCTCCTGCCGCTCCATATACCGCGCCCGGGTCCGAGGCTGTCCCGCCTCTTCAGAATGCATTCCCTAGCTTTGGACGCACCCTGACGGCAGCTCAACAGAACGACCTCGAGCGCCGCAAGCAGGAGGAGCAGCTCTACCATGCTCGTCAGCGCGAGTTTGCCCAGCATCACCAGCCGTTTTCCAGGGCCCCCCTCCCAGGCGGGGTCCCGGGTTCGCTGCATCACCATTCCAGCGTCCATAGCCTCCAGAGCCAACCCAGCTTTGGTAGCATGACGTCGCCGATCGGGATGCCCCCCCAGCCCCCAATTGGCCCCCTCGCCCCCGGCTCGTCTTTTTTTGACGGCGGCAGCATACTCCTTGGACAGCCCACGTCGCAGTCGGCCATTGGCGCCACTCAGGATCTCTTTAACCCCGATCTGAACCAGAATGAGCGCCAGATGCTGGCGTCGATGCAGGCCTCTGGCGCCATGGGAACCCTCTTTCAAGGGCCGGTCGGTGTTCCGGGAAACGATGGGGGTCTGCGCAGCCAGCTGCCCAGCGTCGACCAACTGCAAAAGGACCCAGAGGGATTTAGCAGCAGACTGGAGGAGTTCAACGGTCTCCGCGCTCAGCACGACGCTCAAGAGGCGGCGGCTGCCGCTGCGGCTGTTGTGGCCGCGGCCAAGGCCCATGTCGCCGAGGTGGTAGAGGAGCAGTACGCGGCTCCCGCCTCGCCCGAGGGCCCCAAGGACCTTCGCGACTCCCGAGTGGAGTCGGCCCGGCAGGGCAAATCCCATGCCGAGGGCCCGAGCCAGGGCGCGCTGTCGCTGACCGAGAGGGTCATGAAGACGCAGGCCGATGCAGCCGCTGCCGCCGCCAAGCCCGTCCAGCAACCGTCGATCCCGGGTCTCCCCATGTCGTTCCCGCCGCCTGCGCAGTCGTCGACCCCTATTGCGGCGCCGACGGCCCAGCGACCGGCGTCCAACTTGCCCACCCGCTACGACGATCGATCTTCTTCCGGTACGCCCGACACCACGTCGGAGGGCGCGGTTCTGGCCCCGCCTCCCACTGCCCCGTGGGCGCCCCAGCCCGGCACCGAGTCGCACAAGGGACCGAGCCTCAAGGAGATTCAGGAGGCCGAAGCCAAGAAGGCGGCCAAGAAGGAGGAGGCCGCCGCGGCGATTCGCCGTGCTGCCCTCGAGCAGGAGGCGGCGGTTCTCCGTGAGCGCGAGAAGGCTGCCGTTGCTGTCCTCGGACTGCCTGCCACGAGCACCTGGGGTACCGGGTCGCCCGTCAGCACGCCTGCTGCTGGCAGTGCTTGGAAGCAGCCGACGGCGTCCAAGGGCGTCGCCCCGAGCGTGTCGTCCAACGCGGCCTCGAAGAAGACGCTGGCCGACATCCAGCGCGAGGAGGAGGTGCGCAAGCAAAAGGCCATGGCGGCGGCGGCTGTACAGACGACGGCGGTCTCGGCGGCGGCCATGGGCAAGCGTTATGCCGATCTCGCTAGCAAGACGAACCCCCCCGGTCTGGCTCCTTCGCCGGCTGCTGCGCCCGCGACAGCTAGTGGATGGTCGACGGTTGGCGCCGGTGGAAAGGTCAAGATCCCCACTGGTCCGGCCGCGCAGACGCGGGCGGCCAGCGTGGGCGCCATCAAGACTCCGGCCCCCGCTCCTGCCGCGGTGCGCAGCGTGTCGAAGCAGCAGGTTGTCGGACTCAAGGATGCCAAGGGTGTGGCCATGGAGGAGTTCAAGAAGTGGCTGTATCGTGAGCTTGGCCGCGGTCTTATTGGGATCGCCGACAGTAAGTGGTGGTGGTGGGCCTGTTGCAGTACTGAAGATGGCGGCTAACGCATGTGTGTGCAGTTGACTACTTTGCCTCGACGCTGCTCGAGATGCCCCTGGACCCTGGCCTCCTGTCGGAAGCTGTTTATCAGCACAGCACGACGATGGACGGCCGCCACTTTGCCGACGAATTTGTGCGCCGCAAGAAGCTCGCCGACCGGGGCATGTTTGACAAGGAGCCGGTGGCGACGGGCGCCGAGAGCAAGAATGGCGGCGGCGGATGGAACGAGGTGGCCAAGAAGGGCGGCGCTGCTCCCAAGGAGGAGCCGACCGCCGGGTTCCGCGTTGTGCCGGCCAAGAAGGGCAAGGGCAAGAAGAACTAGGTGTTGTTCAATTGGAGCAAGACGTCTCGGACCCGGACAGACCCTTGACATGATGCGTTGGGTGGCTCTCTTTGAGGCTTGAGGATATGTGAGGTGTCGGATTAGATTTTGTAGGCAGGCAGCGTGTGTAGAAAATATGCCTTGTCAGCGATTCTGTGGTATCCCCGGGCCCAAGGTCACAAGCCTGGGTGGTATTGGTTTGTTACTTTGTTTGTCACGAGTCCTCTCAGCGAGTCTTGTGCTCTTTGGCAACGCAAAGGCAATTCTGACCAGAGCTGGAGTGCAGTGGACCGAAAACATTTCCAGGCCATTCTTCAGGCTCCCATGTGCTGTGCTGTGGTGGGTGCAGTGCTGACAAACGGGCACACGCTCTCCACCAAGAGTTGCCTGCCGAGAGAAAATCTCGAGACAGTGCCCCTCCATGCCCCTCCATCCTCCATCCATTTTCTACGACGCGACTTTCAACGAGACACGCATTTCAAGGTCGAGACAAGGAAAATACCAGAGGGAATGACCCCTTCCCCGGTCTGAATACCTCTTTCCTTTCCACACCACCACCATGACCACACCACCACCACCCAGCGCCCTCGCCGGGCTCCTCACCCAAGGCCGCTACGTCGACGTCCTCACCACCCCCGCCGCCGGCCCTCTCATCTCCGACTTTGTCACCTCCCTCCTCCACCGACAAGATGACACCGCCCCCAGCACACCGCCCCCATCAACCCCCACAGCCCTCCTCCTCGCCCAGGCCGCCCTCAACGCCTTCCTCCAGGCCACCGTCACCGGCCCCGTCCTCGAGGGCGCCGACAAGGTCGCAAAGCTATTCTCCGCCGACAACACAACCGAAAAGACCCTCCGCCGAGCCTGCCTCCGCGCCCTCGACGTCGACGGCGTCAGCGTCTACCCGCTCATCCCCCACGTCGAGCTATTCTGCTTCGCGCGGTGGATCATCCTCCCGTATCCCCGGGACGGGGAGGCGGTCCCGGTGGCGGGGGATCCGGCGAGCAAGTCACCCGCGTGGCTGCGCGTGCGGGTGCTGAGCACGCACTTCAAGCTGCTGGCGCAGCCGAGCCTGGGGAGCGGGAGCGTGTATGTCAAGGCCGGGGGGTGGAGCGAGGTGCCGGGGCTGCAGGGGGAGGTGGAGGCGGGGTTGGAGGGGGTTGAGGTTGGGGGGGGGGGGGAGGAGCGGGTGCAGTTTTTGTTGGAGAAGGCGAATGTTTGGGTGATGCTGGGGCAGGAGGGGAAGGCGAGGGAGGCGGTGGAGGCGGCGAGGGGGGGGAGTGGGTTGGTGTTTAAGTTGTCCGGGGCGTTGGGGAGGAGAACCAAGTTTCAGGAGAAGAGTACGAGTTTGTTGGTTGTGCTGGCGAGGAGTCGGGAGGGGAGGGGGGAGGGGGGGGTGGGGGAGAAGCCCGAGACGGTGAGGTTGGTGGATGATACGCTGTTGGAGAGGTTGGCGTTTACTGGGGAGGAGAAGGGGGAGGCGGAGGCGGATGTGCCTGAGGAGTTGAAGGGGATGGATCCGGATGATCAGCCGCAGCTGGCGCCGCTGGATCAGATTATTTTGCTGACCGAGGCGACGCTCAAGGATGCGTTTTCGCCGGCGGATGAGCTGACGTCGGAGGAGATCTTGCCGTTTGCGGTGCGGGTTATCTCGGATCGGTCGACCAACTGGCAGATTTACACGCAGGCGCTCCTGGTGAGGTCGAGGATCGAGGTCCATCGCAGCCGGACCATTGAGAGGGGCATTTTGCAGATGCAGGCGGTGGTGGACCAGGTGGTTGTCGACACCACGGTCGAGCCGGAGAACGGGACGACGGCTGAGGCGGATGTGCCGGTGATCAGAATCACCAATGGGGATGCCGACGAGGCGAAACCAGCACCCGAGAAGCCAACCTCTTTCTTCCCCGCCGCCAAACCGACAGAGTCTGCTCCCGCGCAGGTGCGCCTGCAGTACCTCCACGCGCTGAGCACGCCGCCGCGATGGCATCTCGAGTCGGAGCTTGCGTTCTCCTGGGCGAGCGTGGGGTCTCTGGTGTCGGCTGTCGATATCTTCAAGCGGTTGCGTCTCTGGGCTGAAGTTGCTCTGTGCATGGCCAGCCATGCGGCCAACAACGACGAAGACGGACGCGGGAGTGGTGAAGAGGAGCGGGCCAAGGCCATCATCCGATGGAGGCTTTTCCGTCGGACCGGCACGGCGGACGACCAGCAGCAGGCAGAGGATGAAGACGAGGACGTGGACATCAACGAGATCAAGCTGGCCGACTTTCAAGGTCCGGAACGCTCACCCCCACCTCACAACGCGCCGCGTCTGTACTGCATCCTCGGAGACATGGAGAACGAGCCCAAGTACTACGAGCGTGCCTGGGAGATCTCCAAGCACCGGTTCTCGAGGGCGCAAAAGTCGCTGGGCGAGTACTACCTCCAGCAAAAGGATCTCCCCGGCGCCAAGGCGGCGTACGAAAAGGCCATCACCGTCAACCGCATGAGCGCCGAGATGTGGAGCCGTCTCGGCGACATCAGCCTGCGGATGGGCGACTTCTCGGATGCCGCCGACGCCTTTGGCCGAGCCATCGCCTGCGCCGACAGCATCTCGGGCGGCGACGACGCCCGCACCTGGAGCAACCTCGGCACCGCCCTCTACAGCCTGTACGTCGAGCGCGCCAAGGAAGTCAAGCAGGAGCAAGAACAAAAGAAGCTCTCCGCCTCCGACGACGCACAACCCCCCGCCGACGACGACGACGAGGAACCATCCTCGTCCCCCGCCCCGTCCACGAAAAAGGACCCCGCCACCCTCCTCTCCCAGTCCCTCGCCGCCTTCAAGCGCGGCGCCTCCATCTCGCACGACAACTGGCGCATCTGGGACAACGTCATCACGCTCGCCGCGCGCCTGCGCCCCGTCGCCGTGCCCGATATCCTCCTCGCCCTGCGCAACGTCATACGCATCCGCAACTCGGAGGACTGCCTCGACGTCGAGATCCTCCGGCTGCTGCTCAACGACGCGGTGCTCTCGCAGCCCAAGGCCGACGCCGGGAACGGTGTGTACGACCCGCCGCGCGGCTCGCCGGAGCGCGCGGTCGTCGAGGTGCTGGAGACGCTGGTGGTCCCGCTGATCACGGTGCGGTCGGAGCTGTGGGAGCTGGTGGCGAGGGAGAGGGTGTGGAAGCGGGATTACGCCGGGGCGGTGGATGCCGCGGAGCGGGCGTGGCGCGCGGCGGTGGGGGCCGCGGCGGGGGGTGGTCTGATGCCTGTTGTTGGGGGCGGGGGGGAGGGGAAGAGGAAGAATTGGCTGGAGGATGAGGCGGAGTGGGGGGTTGTGGTGGAGCGGACGGACGAGTTGGTGTCGATCTTGGAGAACTACGGGGGGGAGGTGCCGGAGATTGGGGCCAGGTGGAAGGGGAAGGCGAGGAGCGCGGTGAGGAGCGTGTTGGGGAAGGCGAAGGAGAGTTGGGAGGGGAGTGGCGGGTGGGAGAGGCTGAAGGGGTTGTTGGAGGGGTTGAAGTAGGGGGTGGTTCGGGTGGGGGTTAACAAAAAAGGGTGGGGGGGGGCAACAAAAAGGGGGTGGGTCATAGACTTGGTGGGAAATGGGGAATGGTAGATTGGGTTTGGTAGACACGGAAAAGTCCAATGATACCCTTCTTTCTTCACATCTCAGGTGCCAGTGTCGGATGAATTTTCCATAACGACGCTGATATTTGCACGAAATTTAATTTCCCGACTTGCAAATAAGGGGTGGGTTTCTTTGCACGAGGATGATGGTGACGCTGAGGGCAAGGAAGATTCATCGTTCCACTCAGGCTGGATATGGAACGGCAAGGCTCAGCACTATCCTCTACATTTCACTCATGTCTCCGATCACTGGTATTGCCTGAAATTTAATTCGAATGAGTAGAATGTAAATTTGAGGTTGTGCAACCAATCTACCATTTCAGTTTTTGAAATGATTCGGTTTTGCCCGGAGTATTTCTACTCCCAACCTGCTGTTTCCTGTCAAAGTCATCAACCCAAAAGAGGGTGTGCCGTGCCCAAATACCAACCAAGTAGGTCCTATCCAATTTCAACCTATTTCCTTCCCAACCTAGTCAGCAAAGAGAGGCGTGAGCCCTGATACCTTTCCAGATTCCAGTCTTCCTTCCCGACGCAAATCGCTGCGTCTTTCGTCGGACATAACTGATAAAAAGAGGGCTAGGAAAAATTGTCGTAATCCTTGGAATTCCTCCCAACTTGCAGTTCAGTAGCCCTCCTACCTACAGCCAGTACTTGGCTGCAGTGGGGGTTTGTAAACAGCATCTCCTCTGGTTTGAGACGAGATGATGTCCCAACCCGTTTCCGAGGGCTACTGTTGCTGTAATTTCTTCAAGACGAGTCTTCTGTCCGATTCAGAGACTCCGCCACATCTTTCTCATCTTGGCCCGCAAAATCTTCCATCCCGGAATGAAGCACGACAGCAAGCCCCCCCGAGAACGCTTGCCCTTCTGCGGCTTCTCCTCGTCGATGACATCCAGCTGCGACGGCTCAGGCTTATGCCAACTAACCGGCGTCGAATCCTCGCGGTCCCCAGCCTGAATCACCTGCGACGGCGCGTCCCGCCAAGCCGGAACGGAATTCTCGCCCATGTTGTACTCGACCAGCATGGGCGGGGGCTTCCGCGCCGGCATGGTGGCGTGCCAGGCGCTCATGGCGCGCAGGATCTTGGCCTCGCCGTGGGCCGAGGCGACGACGCAGGCGCCGAACGCGCGGCCGTTGGTCGCCGAGTAGCCCAGCGGCATGGTGCCGACCGGGCAGCCGGCGGCGGCGGCGATGGTGGGGATGCGGCCGTCCATGGGGCCGATGATGACGTCGAGGTCGTACGAGGCGAGGGTCTTGTCGATGCGGGCGGCCTGGCGGAGGATTTTGACGCCCTTGGCGTATTTCGAGGGCGGGAGGGTGTCGTTGAGGGCGGATTCGAGGAGTTCTTGGTTGGGGAATTCTGGGGGGGGTGGTTGTCAGTGGGTGTGCGGGTGTTCTCTGGTGGTTTTATTGACGTACGTGGGGGGAGGGCTTCGCTTGCGTGCTCTCTGTTGTACTTGACGAGCTCGGCCAAGGTCCGGACGGGCGTTTCTTTGTAGAGGGCGAGAAACTTGTTCATTTCCCGCTCGTAGTCGTGATCTGTGGACTTTAAGTCAGTTACTGGACTTGGAGCTACTAGTTCAAATTTCAAGGTCAAACAAGCCCATTCGAGGAATTACGCACTCCACAACTGATCGAGAGCGTCTTTGCCATCTAGGACAAGCTCGTCCATCGATGTCAGAGGCACGTTCTCCTGAACTCTGCCCCCGTTGGCATAAATCACGTCCACGGCTTTGCTCAGCGCCCGATGCTGCTGTTCGATGAGGACATAGTCCGGGTCACAGATGAAGGGCACAAAGTTCCACAACGTAGGGTCGACGAAGCCGACGCGGAGCCCGGCCCAGGTCTCGGTGCGCACAAAATCGGCGCCCAGCTTGGTCCTGCCTGTCAGAACCGCCATGACATTGGCGAGGTCGCCGGGCGTTCTGGCCATGGCTCCGATGCTGTCTGTCAGTGCACTCCAGGGTGCCGTGCCTTCGGTTGGGATAAGTCCAACCGTCGCCTTGAGTCCGTAGAGTGCCGCCCGGTTGGCAGGCTGCACGACGGAGCCGTCTGTCTCTGTTGCTAGAGCCAGGGGTGCGAATCCGGCGGCAACGCTGACGGCACTGCCGGATGAGGAGCCTGCTGGCGTCTGGAGAGCGGTGTAAGTGAAGTTTTTGGCACCACTGAAAAGGGGGATAGTTACCGAGTGCCCGAGCAGCTTCTCCCCCGGCACCACGCCGTCGATAACGTATGGTGACTGGGTTTGGCCGCCTACGGCGGACCATCCAGCGGTGATGCCGAACCCCTTCCATCCAGCCATTTCCTGGGGTCCAAGTGAGCATGTATGTGATGATTTGGTACGTGGCAAGGCTCACTGAGAGGTTATCCTTTCCGATGATAACGACGCCCGCTTTTACAAGCTTCAAATTGCAGATATCACCATGTTAGCAACCGCAAGCGGGGTTGAGAGCTGCAGAGTAGCGGGACGGACCATGTCCACAATTGGCGCATTTTTCTTCGCCATTGCGGTTTTGAGAGCGACGGATCCAACAGTAGTGGGAAGCCCGAATTCTGGCCCCGTCATGATGTTGTCCTTGACGGTCATGGGGATGCCATGGAACGGGCCCCGAACCTTGCCCTGAGACCGCTCATCGTCCAGCACCTTGGCAGTGCCGAGGGCAATGTTCCGGGGGACAGTGTTGATGATGGCATTCAGCTTGGGACCCCTGTGGTTGAACCTTTCGATCTGGTCAAAACAAGCCTTGACGAGGTCGACAGCCGTGAGCTTGCCCGCGGCCTGGAGGGCCTGGAGCTCGGCGGCATCTGTCTGGAGAATGTCATAGAGGAGCGTCCGCGTCATGTTGGCGTTGAGACGCGAAGGTGACGCGTCGAAGGCCGTGACGGCATGGGATTGTCGTTGTCGTCTGAAGAGGAAGGACCGAATATCCCTCAAAGATGGCGGTTACGAGCACGGTTCTCAGAGCCGCTGCGATGTCGAGATGGCGCATTCACTTGGTGCTTGAGGCGGCGGACCGGCTCGACGCCATGGCTGTTGATCCTGTTGAAGGATGTTCGATTGGGAAAAGTCAGCACCATGGCACTGCATGGTGCATCCGAGACGTGCCTGTGCTTGCTTGGGTCGTCGACGTATGTTGGGTTCAGTTGGGGGCTCCCGATCTGCCGGCCCGGCCAGTCTAGCACATTGCCTCGGCCAATTGCTGTCGTGTAATAAACGATAGGGCATATATGAGGCCACATGGTTGGGCGGTGGGATGGATGTCACACTACTGATAGTAATTCTCTGGCGGCACTGGGGTCCACGACGCTGCGCGTCCGTGGATGTAGAATCTCCTGCCTGTGCCTTCGAGAAGCGCCCTCGCAATGAAACGGGAAAGAACCTTGGATGCTCTGATATTGACAAGGCTCTTGCGTAGGGTCAGCCTGCCACACATGGGTGTATCATGCGACCTACCTCAAACGGGAGAGGGGCCGGCGAAGCATTTTGTTGTTGTCCGGCTGTCCAATCCGCGACTCGGGACGCCCCCGGAATGGGGGCCCGTCCAAGGGGCTTGGGGGGCACCATTAGGGCTTGCGCCCGCAATGATTGCAGGGAAATTTGAGAGCACAGCAGTGCTCTCAGCCCGCCCATCCATCCCGTTTAAAGAGCTCCAATCACCCTTTTCAAATATCGGCCGCCGGCCACCCAACTACGGGAGTGACTCTCGTCCGGCACACTGCAGCGTACATGCGCGTCGCGTAGGGAGTACTTGCGACTGAAGTGCAGATATCCGATACCAGACTCCAGAGCCTGACGGCCATCTGGCATCTGCCAGTGGCACTTTGACGTGGTCGACTGCAGTCTGCAGATGAATGGACAGACAATACTTTGGATGGAACGCCTGTCTGCACCTTGAAGCTCATGACGAGATGGGATGGACAGGTTGGGTATTGCGGTACTAATAAAGGCATTCATTCCATTGGGGATATTGGACAGCAGTAATTCCACGTTGGCTCTCCCTCGACCAAGCATTCCTCCCCCTCTCCCATCCAAGAAAGAGTCCGAGACCCTTCCCGCAAATGGGGGTGAGATACACGGCCGAGGTGTCTTTCCTCGAGAAGAGCCCACGGTACGAGACGGAGAAGCCGTACCTGGTCCTGTTGCCTGAAGGAGCCGCCGTTGATCCTTCCATCCCGCTTCACAATCTCAAGTTCGAAGAGAAGGAGGTGTCGGTGCTCGACATCAGAGACTGCCAAAATGCCTACCACCTCGAGGAGTGCGGCTTCGAGTATCTCGCTCATGCCACGGCCGTGACCGCCATCTTGGGGGATGAACCGACCATTGACGACGTCACGGCCTACAAGGCCGAGACGGAAGCCGTGCTTTGCGAGAGGTTTGGCGCCGTCAAGGTTGTCTGCTACGAGCTTCGTGTAAGGGGACCTTTTTCGGTACCACTGATTCTTGTATGGGTGTTGACTCGATGACAGCTCAGGGAGAGAAAGGACTTTGTCCGTGACGCCTTTGATATCAATGATCCCCTTCTTGTCGAGGGCCCGGCTCTCGGTGCACATACAGGTAAAAGCGTCCCCCAACAATTGTCTGAGCTCTCTTCATGTCGCGGAACTCATGTGTTTGATGCCGGGCACTGATGGAGAATGTAGACGTCACGGCGCGCTCCGGCCCCGAAATGATACAAAACCGCCTGGCCAAGGACCTATTTGACCAGTATCGCACTCCTGAGTATCAATTTTGCATCGTCAAGTAAGTTCCTGGTTTGATCCCAAGTCCATGTGCTAAACAAGAAACACAGCACCTGGAGGTCGAGAAATGACATTTGTCAAGACAACCCGCTGGCCGTCTGCGACTACAGAACAGTGAATGCGGAGACAGATCTCATTGCTTGCGACCGCGTCATCCCAGAACGTGCCGGTGAGGTCTACTACATTCATCAAAATGACAACCATCAATGGGTGAGTGTTCCCCTGGCCTTGGCAGTGCACCGAGTGCAGATACCAACTAATTGCTGTCACAGTGCTTTCTCAAGAATCAAACGAAAGACGAGCTCCTTCTGATGCTAATGTATGACGAAGACGCTGGAGAACGTGCAAAGTGTAGGTCCCATATATCACAGATGACGGCAGGACGACAAGCTGCTGACACTTGCCGTCCCAAAGATTGCCCGCACATTTCGGTCAAGGAAATGGACGTCCCTCCTGGTGTTCCCCCTCGAAGGAGCGTTGAGACCAGATCCATCGTCATCACAGCCAAGGCGGGGGGAGTCACGGTGGATGTGGACTGATATCAGGCCGAAGTTCTTGGATTTGAATGTTTGCAAACTTTGCTTCATATGACTCGTAATTTCATTGGATGATTGAACGCACAAATGACAACACACCACTTGTAACAAGTGCTGATAAGTAGCAGCACGTTGGGCGAAAATGATTGTCCCCCGACACCTTGGTATCTTCAACCCGACGACAGCAAAAAATACCGCCAAAAAGAGGACAAGATGAAAAAAAAGACCTTGACTGCCAATGACCATCCCCATCTGGGTATCCATCGTCCACAACTCGAGAATCCGCATTATCGGAAGGGTGTGCAGACCCTTTCGCCTTATTCGTATTTCTCGTTGTTTGCCTGCAAACAAACCTGCGTCCCGACATATGAGGAAACTGTACCACGTCAGCCAGCAAGAACATTGACGGGTACCTGGCAACCTGCAGTTGCTGGGACACCTTACCCATTAAATGTTGACGCGCATGCCGCGTCAACCTGGCAAGATTTGCCACCTAGTATCCCCCAAGGCCACCAGTGCCGTAGTCGTGGCCGGCAAGTGGCAGGGCGACGACCATCTTGCCATGGGCAGGGCGGAAGGCCGGGTAAAACGACTTCCACGGCTGCTGTTTACTGTTGTTCTGGGGCGGGTACGGGTTCTTGAAAGGCTGCCGGGAGCCAGCGTCCGAGTCTGATGTGGCTTGGGTCGACATTGACTCCATGCTCGTCGACTTGGACAGGGTATGCTGGCGGGCATCCATGGCTGGTGATATGAGGAGGTCAGGCCCGGAGAATGTGATATTGACGCTTGAGTGTCTGCACCAACGATATGGGCTCAAACTTGAAAGGTTGGAAAAAAGGGGCCGGTTGTTTGGAGGGAAAATGACGAAGCCTAGACCCTGAGGTTCAACGAGGCGGAAGGTCCCATACATGTACGTCCAGTCCTCTCAATCTTCATACACACGGGCTTCCATCGGACCATCACCGGCTCGGTCCATCTCCCATTTCAAACCCGCGAGCGCACCATCGTCGGCCAGCGTCCGCTCTGATGGATGCCGGTTTTCACCGTAGCCTTGCAAGCGTTCGTTTGTGATAAGTATGGGAGGTACCTGAGGATGGGCGGGAACCGAAGTACCGAAACTTCGATGTTGGACCGTTGGGACAAATACACCGCTGCACGGTACTCTGCAGCCTGGTCCGGAGCAGAGTCCGTGGGGGCAGGCAATATGATCTGGTAAAACTGCAGGAAAGAGTCAAAATGTTGTGTAACATGAGCGCCGGCAGGCAATTTGATGCATGTGAATCGGGTGAAAATGATGCAGACCAATTACAGGAATGCGGGACCATATTCGTGGCTGCAACCACCACCTCAGCCTCTACGGGCCCAGTCCGGAAAAGGAAGTGCGGTACTCTAAAGGGACCTTCGACAGGAACCTTCACTGTCACAGGGCGTCGGCGGAGTTTCAAGCGGGGGGACCGCGGAGACCGCCCAGGTCATCCTTGCTGAGCCTCAATTTTTGGGGGGTGGGCCGACCCCCCTGTGAATTTCCATCCACGGAATTCAAGGCCTCCGACAAGGCAACCCGTGTTCGATATCATAAAGAGACCACCGTTGTGCCCTCTTGTGGACCCAGACCTGTTCGAAGTTCGAAACTCCTGGTCCGGACCCACTTTAAGGCGAAAAGGGGTTGTAAACAGAGCCAGTACCTGCGAAAACAAGTGCATCCACAAATCGCGCGGCCACCAGAACCTGGAACCGGTTTTTGTCGAGTGGCCGCCGTTTCGGGGGCTACTGCGACAACTAGATCGACATGGAAATCAGACCGGTGCCGCCGGTGCCATTGCGCCAGGACACGGGGTCCCTGAGTATTACTGAAAGCGTGTTGACGTTCAGAGACTCTCAGGACGGGAATAGAGAAGAGTGAGTCTCCCCTGGCCCTGTGATTCAAACTGCGGCTACTGACGAGAAGGGAAGTGAGGAAAAGATGCTCGCGATGAGATGGGACCTCGCTGTATCGAGGGCCAAAGACAAGCTGTTGAGCCGCGAGGCCAGCTATTGGCGAATAGTTCGCCAATTTGAATCTCCCGACGACCTTTTGAAGGACCTGGAGAGGAGAGTACTCGAGAAGCAGCCGAGGTATGCGAAAGCCGCATCGTATGTTCCCCCACCCTTGACCGTGCTACAATGCACCATGGACCTGCACTGACGTCCATCTCATCCAGCGTGGTGAAGCCCTTCATCAAGACAGTAAACAACACAGCTGCTACCTTCATAATTGCCATTGGGACGAAATATGCGTCAAAACTGGCCATGGTGTGGGGCCTCACGTACTTGGCTGTTCAGGTATGGCTTTGGGTCCTCGGGGATGCCAATGTCAGCTCTAACGTTGTTTCGCTTCCCAAGAAGTCGGTAACGTCTGTCAGCAAGTGGGAGAGTCTCGAAAAGATACTTGACGATCTACGTCGAAGCTTCGCCCGCCTGAATGTCCACATTGGAAGAGTCAATCGTTCCGAGTCGGGCCGCAGCGAACACCGAGAGCTAATCGGCCAAGAAATCTACCAAGTCTTTACCTTGCTTATTGACTTTTGGATCGAGGCTGTGAGGCGCTTCGAATCCGCCGGTAAGTGCCCCCAAAACTCTCCCCGCGGACAAAGGTGCGACAACGAGCATGCTGACACGTGCGAGATGCTCCCAGACCTGAGCCCCAAGTTGTCCGCAGAGCAGTGCGAACCGTATAACCTGCTGCGCACGCAGATCCATGCGTCAATCAAGACACTCAAGGACCTGACCGAGCCCCAGCGTATGCTCTCTGCTTCGGCCTACCAGGAGGGAGCGCTAGAAAGACGTGCCGGCATGGTCTCAAGCCCTTCTGGATTGGGGGGCAACGACTACGAGGAAATCTCGTTCCCGGTCTCCGTACTTCCATACGCGCACACAAACGCTGTGTTTTACGGTCGAGACAACGTCCTTGCTTCAATGAGCGAGTTCTTTGACACGGACGAAACGTCAACCTCGCTTCTGTCCGTTCTCTTGCAAGGAACCGGGGGTGTTGGGAAAACCCAAACCGCGCTGCACTTTGCTCATAAAAGCCAGAGTATCGGCCGCTATGACGTCGTGCTATGGATTGCAAGCGAGACACCCCTCTCCCTGACCGCCAGCATGACGGAAATTGCAAAACGCCTCTCTTTTCCGGACTCAGATTCCCCCGGGAGTGACGAGAGCAACCTGAGAAACTTTCTCAAATGGATGAACAGACAGGCCCGCCAGAGTAAGTGCCCCTCTGACACTCCGTAATGGTACGGCACTGCTGCCACAAGGTACAGGCTAACCTCAATGGCAGAGAAACGGTGTCTCTTGATCTACGACAACGTCGAGATCATGGACGACAACCTGACGCGGTACATCCCAACTACACCCTGCAACATGATTATCACGAGCCGCAATCAGCAAGCTGTCTACGAAGGCACCAAGCGAATTTCCATGAAGCCCTTTTCTGCAGCAGATGGTGGATGTTTGCTACGGGAGCTCCTGCAGTTTCCTGAAATCCAGCTCAAAACCCAAGAGGATATTGACGCTGCCACCTACCTGGCCAAATCGGTAGAAGGTCTCCCGCTTGGGATCCGGCTCCTGGCCGGATTGATAAACCAGAGAGACGGCGAGTCAACTTCCAGCTTCATGGAGGAATACAAACAATATCCCAGACACACCATGGTCGGCGCGCCCAGGGTCTTTGGATACGACAAGGACAAGGACCGTAAGCTGGACGGTGACGAACACCCACTGGACCGCGTCTGGACAATGAGCTTCAAGTCCCTCACACGCACTAGACTGACTTTGATGGGAGTCGCGTCTTTCCTGAGTCCAGACAGTATAACGCGGAAATTGTTCGGCCCAGTAGCGCTGAATGAGCTTCCCGGGACGCTCGAGCATCTCACTGAGGTCTGCGGGCCATCCTTCAAGTAAGTCCTTTTCCATGCCCTCCGACTGAGTTGAATGCAACTAATGCCCATCTCTTTCTCCCACCAGATATAACCGACACTTCAATGCCTTGGTCGACGTAGCACTCCTCGAACGGAACTCGGATCAGGGCTTTTCCATCCACCGCCTCATCCAGGACGCCTTCCGGTACAGCTGCAATAAAGACGAGGCCCTCCAGCACTTCACCGCCGCTCTGCACATTGTGCATCAGTTCTTCCCTCGCCAGATCAACGGCCGCCCCATGCACGCCTACTGGGACAAGTGCCGAGACCTGATCCAGCACGGACAGATGCTGGCCACGCGGTTTGAGGAGCTGCAGGAGAGATTCCCGGGCGAGATGGAGCCGCCTCTCGAGCTGCTGGAGCTGGTAAAGAGCTGTGGCTGGTACCTGTATGAGATGGCCGACCACCCGGTCGCGATCGCCCTCCTGGACACCGTCCTCAAGACGGTTCCCGAGTCGCTGCGGAAGACGGAAGTCTACGCGCACATGGTCAACACCATCGCCTGCTGCACCTTTGAGCTCAGCGACTTGGCGCGTTGCCGGCGGGAGCTGGACAAGGCCTTGGTAATTCGCGAGGCGTGGGCAAGGAAGAAGGCACCCGGTGCCGAGGAGGAGCTGGCCAACACGCTGAACAACTTTGGGAACCTGGAGTCTGCCGAGGGCAAGTACGAGTCCGCCTTGGCTTATTTCTCCAAGGCGAGGAAAATCCGTTCTAAATTGGGCGAGGGGGCTATTGTGCCAATGGGAGTTACGTACATGACGACGGGTCGGGCGCTCTTTTTGCAGGGAAACTACAAGGAGGCGGTTGCCGAGTACAAGAACGCCGAGAAGATCTTTCTCGACAAGTTTGGCAAGGACGCTCATTTCATGGCCCAGTAAGAACTTTCCGTTTCTCCTGTTTCTGGGAAGTTGCTGACACTCGCTACAGCTTGAACTACGCCTATGGAAACTTGGAGCTCGCCCGGGGAGATATTCAAGCCGCCAAGGGCTTTTACGCCGAGGCTCGCCGGATCCTGGAAAAGGGCACGCCGCTCCACCTGCTCCTCGCCGCCTGCTACTACAAGATTGCCAACCTGGCAGAGCGGGAGGGCAACCGAGACGAAGCTTTGTAAGTGCCCGTCCCTGCAGACCAACCGGAACAGTGGAGCTGCCAGACTGACATGTTGCAGGAAACTGTTGGACAAGGGACTGGGCATCGCAGAGTTCCGAGAGGGCAAGGGAGATGCCGCTCGCATCATCATGAAGAAGGCGTTGATCCTTTCCAAGGGGTCGGCGGAGGAGATGGCGGAGGCTTCCTCCCTCCGGGTTCAGGTCCAGGAGATTGTCATGGAACATTTCCCAAACACGGTGTATGTGCTCGAGAACGAGGACAGCGACGAGGGCGAGTGGGACGCGTGGATCTGTCCGTACTGGAGATGACTCGGATCTCTTTTCTACGTTGTACTACTATTGTCGCATTTTTGTGGCGTTCAACTTCCAGCAGAAATGAAATTCACTCCAAAAGAAACAATACGAAAATGGAAAGTCACAACAACATCCCGTCCTCCCTCCTACCCACCGGGGCCTTCCTTCTTGGCATAATGCACCTGAACCCCTCCCAACACCGTCTGTATCACAGAGAGCACGATCGAGAGCGCGCCAAAGATGATGACTGCCCAAAAGGTCCAGAAGCGGTGAATGTCCCGCCTGTCATACCAAAGCGCCTTGATGCTGTTGGGCGACTGCGCCGTGATGTAGTTCTGCAGCGTCAGCAGCCGGTCGCCAAAGACGGGGAAGTCGGACTCGGCCGAGTAGAGCAGCTTCTCGGGAAAGGCGTCGATGGCCTCGAGATGCTTGTTCCCCTTGGACCGGTTGCCGCACAGGTCGTGGAGGAGGGGGTCCTCGCCGACGAGGCCGACCGAGGCCGGATCGTTCTTGCGGTACAGTTTGTGGGTGCGGTAGCTGTGCTGCCCGAATATCAGGCGGTAGGTGCAGAGGAGCTCGACCCAGAAGTCTTGCGCGATGGGGCTCCGCTCGGCGTCGGGGCGCTGGCTGAGCTCAACGTCGCTGAGGGACTGGTCGTTCAGGAGTCTGACGCCACATGAGTATCGCTGCAATACCGGCCGGGGGGGGCCGGGGGGGGGGGGGGGGGGCCTTTTGTCTTTAAGTTAGTACAAATTGCAGTTGGGACGTCGGGGGTGGGGGCACAGTGGGGCCGAAGGCGTGACACCAAAATAATTAATGATAGC